>CM057450.1:1097260526-1097848026 GCA_016271365.2 Neoceratodus forsteri | reverse complement strand
CAAGCTATTCATAACATCCATCATAAATTCACTCACATCCTTTTGGGCATTATCAGAAAACATCCTTAGCCCAGCATAGTTGGATAGAGTAAGCCGTAGAGGAGTCAAACTCTGCAAGCTAGGTACTTCCTCTTGGTTACCTCTAATAACTCTGTTCAATGTACTGGACAGAGCTGTAGACTTTGCAGTATTCAATACATGAATGAACTCTGGCATATGCAGAAGTGCTTGCATTATAGCATTGGCATAGCAGTTCACACCCGTGCTATTGTCAAAGATTGGTAGCTTCTGAACCTCAATACATTTCTTTGCAGGTGGAGACTTGACCTGATCAGCAAGTGATTGATTACTACACAGAGCAGTTGATGAGAAAAGTGATGTTTTACCCGTTTCCTTTTCAGCTTGTGTGTTGAGTCCATTAGTACATCTCTCATGAGCATGTATCTAGGAACAGGAATTAGAGATGCATTGAGTTGGTACAGTGTACATACAGTTTGTACTCCACAATACATTTAACATCAGCGCATCTTATTGCTTGCAAGGTTTAGTATATGCAAGCCAGAAAGACTTCTCACTCATGACAAAGCAACATATGACATGCCATCCTTGAAAATCCCATTCCTATGTCAACAATGGCACTATCAAGGCTAAGTCCTTGTGATTTGTGAATGGACACAGCATAAGCAACACACAGTGGAAACTGCTTACTTGTCACATAAATGCCCTTCAGAATTTGAAATTTGACAGTGGTTCTGTCTATTGGCAGAGGGGTGTTGTCACAATTGTCAAATTTAACTATAACAAATTCAACAAATGTCTTCTATGCATTGTACTGAAAGTCAAGAATGTAGCCCATAGCTCCATTCACCAATCCACGATCAACGTCAAGGTTTCTTTGCAGCATAACATGTGCATTCTTGCTTAGTGTTAATACAACTTCCAAACCAGTGGTGACGTGACACATCACTGTGAGCTCTTTCAGTCACTCAACCATTTTTGTTACCATTGTCCATGTTAGACTAACACCATCAATGGATCTAGTGATGTAAGAATGACAATAGGTTGGTGTTCTCTTTAACATGATATTATTGAACCCAGCACACTGTTTCAGTCTCAGCAATAAACAGACAATGCATTGGCTACTGCTTTTGTATCTGTGCAAACCAATTACATGTATCCTGAATAGACATCTCTGTTGTACTGCTAATATGTTGCTCCTAGCATTTGTAGATGAGAGGTTGATAAGTTACTAATAAGAGCTTCATCAAGTAATGCTTTGTAAGACATATCACTCTCTCTGTCTCATATTCTGGAGCAGCTCCAGATAAGAGAAGTACTCCTAGAGATTTACTCCATGTATGCATCTTATTGTTTTCCTAGCTTCTCCACTGAAAGAGTGCAGAAAACATGTTGGCCATTGACAGGATCCAGCTGGAGAAGAACTCCAAAGGCAACAAAGTTCTTGCCACCACGTGGAATATCATCATCACTTCCAACAATCTCCTGTAGGTGTAGATGGATGTATGTAAGCAGAACATTTGAAACCACGCTGATCTCATCTGTGATCAGTAACTCCATCTTGTCAAACATTGACCTCAGTTCTGTAGCAACTTCAAAAGACAACTTTATGTACTCTCCAGTTTTACCATGTTCAACTGGTAGCATGAAGAGTCTATGGAAAGTCACTCACCCACGTTGTAAGCTGCTAGCCTTGTTGGAGCAGATACAAAGACAGATGTTGGTGTATCAGTGAGATTGTGTACACCTGTGCTGATTGCCTCAATCAAAAACCTTTCCCAGTGCCAGCAACACCACTGACAAACATCCTAACTGCTTCATGTTTGTCACAGGAACACTCCTTCTACTGTGCTTCACAGCATGCCCAATGGCATGCATCATTGTCCCATACACAACTTGCTTGATGGGTGTTCAATTCATCAACAATGTTAACAGATTTGTCTGAGAAGTGCATACTTTACTGCATAGCACTTTCTACCTCTGACATTAGCACAGCTGGGTCATTTTCAGGCAGTGGAGCACCAAGTGTCCCTTCACCCTCAGGATCAACCAAATCCTGTGATGTAACTGGAGTATCATCAACCAATTGCTGCCTTGCATTCTCCAGCTGATCTTTCTTAATCTCAAGTCTCTCTATATATCTGCTCAACAGTTCACTTTTGAAGGAATCATACATCAAGTTGAACTCTTCCTTATAACTGTCAGATGAACCTTTCAAAGTAGTTTCTTCTCTCCAAGGCTTAAACAGAAGTAGAAGAGAAAAATAATAATGTTCTTTACTTTCTGTTGAAGTCATCGTCCGTTTACAATGGTCAATCAACCACTGTTTGCACCTCTTGACCAGGGACCCATCCAGACCTGACACCTTGAATATGTTCTTCTGAGGGTCAGAACAAACACCCCATTTGTAATCATACCATTGAGCAACTTCAAATAAACATAGATCTTCCATTGCACTATGGCACTGTGGATAGTAGTGGTTAATCAAGTTGCTCTTTAGAATGTTTGTAGATGTTGGTCTTGTAGCAGCAAGGTCTTCAATCTCATCATGGCATTTAAGCACATGACATATCTTCTGTTTGTAGTTAACATTTAAATAGTGAATGGACTCAGACTTCCCATACAGACTTGTCCCTGTAAGGCGGTCACTTGCTTCATGTATTCCATATTCACAGTGCGAAAGAGTTCTCAGTCCAAGTGATCAGAGTCTAGAAGAGATAGACCTATTCAAATTGGACAAGTCTTCCCACAGTTCTTGCAAGCATGTTTGCTCATGCTTACTGATGAATGAAGTGACATATCTCACCAAAGTCGTTGAATTGTCAGCAACATACTGAACATTAATGTTGGCCTGCCACATCAACAAAAGAGAAGGGCTGTAGTCATTGATGTAGACTTCAGACCTCTGCGAGGCAGTTCGTACACTCGTTTAGTGGATTTGGCTTTCTGATGATGTCACATAGCAGAGAACACATCATTCAAAAATGCAGACATGCAGACTCTTCTAGAAAACCCAAAATGGCACCTTGTGTACCAGTTCCCTCTGTTTTTTTACCTTCCTGGCGACAGTATTTGCTACATAAGTGTTGCTGAAATTTTTGTACCAACTTCCAAAGTGTTGCACTATCACACTTATCTGGAATCTGACATGTGATATATTTTATGATAACGTTTAGAATGTCAGCTGTATCACTGTCACCAATCCGTGGAGCATCTTTTATCCATAGTAACGTGTATGTGAAGAGCTCCATGAGCTTGGTAAGCCATCCTCCAAAAGTAGTGCTCAACAACTCCAGGAGGTGGATTGGTCTTGGACAGTATAAATTTTAAGACAGCCTGGAACCAGTGCTGAGAGTATCATGACACTAACACTGGATCCAGTGAATGCATCTCACCAAGAGTCATGCTCTGTATGCCATCTACATCAGAGTTTGCCCATCTGAGAAACTCAACCAAGTCATTCCAGTAGTATTCTGCACAACTTATTGTGACAAACCATGGGCCCAATTCTAGAAGGGTTACACCAGGCATAACAGCAGTTGTGCCAAGTAGAATGGTGCATGTAGCAACTTACACCAGCAGTTGTGACATGCACGATTCTACAAAGTGACCTGCAACATGTCACAGGCCACTTGCACCAAACAGCTGTTATGCCGCTTAAACCCCCTGCGACATGGTGCTAGGGGGTTTATGGCAGCAGTTGTGCCCTTTTCCAGAAAGGCAGCCACAAAGTGCCCACATCAGGATTCTACAAGAACCCCCGGAGGAGATCCAGCAACATAAGTTATACCAGCATTTAGCTGGTATAACTTAGGATGCCCCCAGGGGTCCTGTAAACCTGTCAGCTGTCCTGTGGAAAGTACACTGTTTCCCACCCCCCATGCCCAGCACACCCCAGTGGGGTCATACAGGGCTACCCATACCCCCAGACCCCGAGACAGCCATTGGTAGGAAGCCCCACAGGGCAGTGCTACCATCCCCCACCTGTGCCCCAAACCACGAGTCGCCCACCTCATGTGCAATACAGCTGCCCTGGCAGTCTAGGTGCCCCCCCAAACTGTACAGTCCAGGTATTAAAATAGATCCTGTGTCCCTGGTAGTCTACTGGCCCCCACCCCCACCCAGCCATGCCAGACCACCCAACACCCCCCACCTGTCCCCAGCCAGTGACTGGCACAGCCCACCTCTCACCTCCACGGCCAGCCACTGACTGAGTGCAGTATTAGTGCTACTGCACAGATGGGCTTAGAAATTAATTTCTCAAGTGCATCTGTGCTGTAGCACTAATACAGCACTCAGTCAGCAGCTGAGCAGTGAAGAGGATAATGAAACTGTCAATCTAACTGGGGATGGGTGGAGGGATGCTGAGTAGGCTGGCATGGCTGGGTGGGGGTGCCACTAGACTACCAGGGAATCGGGATGCATTGTTCTAATATGGGACCGTACAGTTCAGGGGGGCACTAGACTACCAGGGAATCGGGATTTATTATTATATTATGGGACTGTACAGTTTGGGGGGGCCACTAGACTACCAGGGAATCAGGACTCCAATGTTATTTTATAGTTGGAAGGGCACTGAACTTCTGAGCAGGTGATATGCTGCATATGCAGCGGGTGAGCCAGGGGTCGAGGCATGGTCGAGGTGTGTTTTTGTGGACTCATGGCAGTGGGCTGTGACATGCTGCCCAGGTACACCCTCTGTGTGGCGTACCTTGCCACATGTCACATCCACAGGACTTCACTTTGGAGACCCTGCCCCTTCTAGAATAGGGTGCAGGGCCAATGTCACAGTTGTGGGTGGCTCAGGTTGTGGCAATCTGCACCACCCTTCTAGAATTGAGCCCCATGTTGCTAGACCAAACTCCCTCAACATACACATCACCTCAGAGTGTCATCTGTACCAATATTCTTAGTACCATGCATACTGGACAGAACTGAAGAAAGATTATCTTGTTGTGCTTCATCGTTCTTCTCCAATCTCTGTAGCAGCTGTGCAGCTGTCATATTTGTGAATTCTGTGCCAAGTCTCGATGTGTGTGCGCTGCTCACAGACAGAATACTAAATTCACTCTCCCATAGAAGATGGAACAGATATGACATGTTTCTATGGTATTTCCCATCTGAATGCATAAGTATTGAACTTCTGTACTCAGCTCCAGGAATACGAACTTCACGATTGTCCAGGTGCCCACCTGTTCCATGAGGAAACAGATCTGGAAAACAGTGTGCATCAAGTGTACTATCCTAGATGCTGACAGGATTGCCCTCCACCTGTTTCATTTGGTACAATTCAATGTTATCAACAACCAGATCCTTCCCATGCAAAGGGTGGATAGTAAACTGCTCATACACATTCTCTCTTGAAGCAATTTCTACCTTTTCAATCATAGCCTTCGCAGAGTCAGACATATCAAGTTCTGCCTGAACATCAGGAAATGTGTCTATGTCAATGTCAGCATAGAAAGGATTATGCTATTGTAGGTATAGCAACACATGTTTCACCTTCTCAGCATCAACAATGCCCTGCCATATTATTTTCACCTTAGTTGAACACTATTTACTAAATGACAACACTATTATCCCTAGAAATAGTGTTAACATTTTCTTGCAAAGGCAAAGGTAGATACATAATAGAACCCTTCAGTGATCGAACCAGCTCTTTTTTGGAAGATCTTTCATTTTTGTGTTTAGTCTTACTAAAGTTTGAAATGGCTTCATTGTCTGAATCAAAATTCTCTCAAACAAATTCAAGCTAGCAATCTCCACAGGAGTCTTATGAACTTCCATACTATTTAGTATGGAGCGAGGTGGTAAAGTGTCACACTTTATCTTCCGATGACAGTATGTGCATAGTGATACTGTGTCCAGCAAATTAAAGTCTGTCTTTAAAAACAAATATGCAACAAAACGACCCCACATCACATTCCAATGTGTGATATTGTGCAGGTCTACAGTGACACACTGTTCTTTGTAAAACAGTTGTTCACAAGATGCACAAACAACATTGAATTTTTGAGTTTTGCTTATTTCAAATTTAGCAATCTCACTTCCAAACTTTCTTAGCAGCTGTGACTCCTGCACTGTGGTCATCTGCATGACTTGTAGTATAATCAGTAGCAACAGTTGTCCTCAATTTATGCCTTTCTTGCAACTATTTTACAAAGTCAATCAGTCCATCAACATCTCACCATCTAGCAAAGAATCAAAGTCAGTAAAGTCTCACAGAGTGGATCTCACTTGATATAGCTGTTGCACAAATCTATGCATGCAGACTGGAGCACTGCTATCATACAAAAATGATAGAACACACTGCCACATGTGCCACTTTGCAAACAAGCAAGTGAATGCCCCATTAGCCCAGTGTGAGGTAAAATATCACACCTGTCAATATTGTCAAACAATTTGTGTCTTACACCTCTTTTTGCTTAACAATGTCATTGGAATCTTCTCAATTACAAGCATTGATTCTTCCCTGACATTACACAGACTGTCACAGGGCCATTTCTTGGTACGTGTCTTCTGATGTGTCACATTCTCACAAGTGTCATTTTCCTCATCAAACACATTGTCATCATTTGACACAAGTAAAACACTCTGAAGTTTTCCACATACATCTAATGTCAAAGTAATGTTTGTACTGTGAACATTGTTTTCCTCAGAAAATGCTTCTGAATGTTCAGAGTGCCTCCACTGTCCTTGAAACACTGAAAAGATTTTCTTGTTTAAGTGTTCAAACCCAATTAGTCTGTTCCTCATATCTTCAGCCATTGTAGTCAATTTATCGATAGCTGACATCATGACAGCCCACAATTGAGAGCTGATAGTCATACCCTATATTGATAAAACGTCTTGCTCTTCAAGTGCAGTTTTATCAGAGCAACTTTGTTCTTAAGTTTCTTACCTTTCTGCCTCATGACAACTGAGATGAGATGCTCAATCTTAACATTATGCACCATTCTTTTAAAGAATTTAGCTTTGGTGTAACATCTAGTGCCACAGTTGTAACTGACACCATTTCCATTGCCTGTCACAGACCTACCACTAACTGCCTCATGAGACACAACTGCACAGTCTTTGTGTGCTTGATTTTTTTCTGTACCACTGATCAGTTGCAGTTTACCACTACATGCACACTTCTTCATATCTGTGCATTTATTCGAAACTGCACAAGAAGATGAGGAATGGTTTGATTTTTTAACTGTATGAAAAATAACAGGTTTCTCATCATGACGTGACACAGAGCCACCAATATACCTTTGTGCTTTGCACATGGCTGCACTTTGCATGCAATAGTTATAGTTTTAACTCTTCTTGAACTATTCACTCTTCTTGTCTCTGGACGGTACCTAAGCAAAAGAAAAAGAAATAATTAAAATAGTTCCTAAAGATAATAATGAGTGTGCAACATACAAACCATATTACATACTAAGTATTCATCAGTAGAAAATATGAAATGACAATATGCTGTCCAACACATAGAACACACCAACATCATAAGACATAATGGCCAAGATATTCAAAGGGGTTGCACCTGGCTCAACTGAATTCCACTAGTGTAACCAAAGAAATGTGCTCCAGTGGAATATTAGAAAGAGGGAGGTGCACAACGCAAGTCCCAATGCACTGGGCTGCAAACATAATGTATGCGGCACATCTACAGGAGGCATGCCCATGCATTTGCATCACATTCCGATATTCAGTTCAGTATGTGCAATGCAAATTCTGGTATAACTGTGGGACATACTCCATACCTGAGTTAATAGTTCAGCCTCCAAAATATGGGCCAAGTGCTAGCCATCCACAGGTGTGCATCTGTATTGAAATGATCAACAAAGCAGCCACCACTTGTGGGTGGTAAACCCCCCCCAACACCATGGACAAGCACCCACACATGGCACTGGTGGTCCAGAGGCACCTCTCTCCATCCTTGTAACTGCAATCGCAAGTACAAATTATAAAATAAATCCTGGTACTGTACTGGCAGCCCACACCTCCTATCCACACAGGCCCTCTATCCACTCCATAGCTACTGCCTACCCCATAATCAGTGGGGATTGGTCACACCCAGCTGCATACCACTCTAGCTTCTTGTTGAGTAACACCTCACAGTTTCAGCTATAAGGATAATGGTACAAATTGTGGAGTAATAGGCTTGTATTGCATACTGTAATAGTCATTCACAAAAATGTGAATGAACTCATTCATTCAAGTTATTGTGCATGACTATTAAAGTATGCACTGCAAACCCATTTGTTCACAATGCGCACTAATAGGCTTACAGCTCATACTATAAGCTGTCATTCAACAGATATATTAGTGGTATGCAGGTACATCTGAGGCTGCACACTGATGATGGGGTGGGGGCAGTTGAGTGGGGAAGGGGTCCTGTGTAGCTTGGGTTGGTGGAGAGTCCTAGTGGACCACTTCAAATTATGAAATATAGTGTATCCCTGCAATCAGCATTATGGGTAGAGTAGGGGGTTCCACTAGACTACTGGGGATTTATTTCATTATTACTACTTGTGATCATGTCTACAGGGGTGGAAGGGCAGTGCCACTAGACTGCTAGGAATATATTTATTCATTATTACCAGCAATCAAGGCTATATGGAGGGAGGGGGTACCATTAGAGTGCCAGGGATATATTTAAGCATTACTAACACTGAGTGCAGCTATGAGGAAGGAGGGGAGTACCACTAATTGCCCCTGGCAGCATCACTTGCTGTATAAGGCAACATGCACATTTCACTGACCAGCCCTCCACATGTCATGCAAATGGAGCCATAATGACATGCAAATTGCCCCTTTAACACCTTGCATACAATGTGGTCCCTTTTGCATACAGCCGGTTTAATATCAGGAATTTGCACAAACGTAACTCTGTTGCACTGCGCAGTTACCATTTCTGGTATTCAGCCTTATGTGGGGTAATATGCTGGAGCATCCTATTTGCGCCATGCACATTGCCTGCTATATTCATAGGAGACATACTGAGGTTCATCTCCTTTGAATATGTCCTTTAGTTGCACCAGTGCATCTCACTTGCACTATGCTACCACTTGCACCATTGTCAGATGCACCTCTGAATATTGGGACCAGCATATAAATTATTTTGTGACTTACACTGTTCTGTGCACCACTTAGAATAAAAAAAAATATGCACAACAGGGTATGTGTTGTGGTGGCATAACTCCTCATCTGAGTGGACTGGTATGAGGTTGTAGGTCAAATACATTGAAACTCCTAGAATTCAGGTTATTACACCACAACCCACACAAACACCAAAGTGCATTATTGATATAATACATTGTATCGCTGGTATGCAAAATAAAGCAACATTCAAAGACATACAGATTGGCATAGACTACATCAACTCAGTGACATTGCTCACATGGCCCCTTAAATTCTGCACTTGTTACTTCCTTCGTCATGTGCCTTAATGTAATCTATACCTTCCTTCCTTCCTTCCTTCCTTCCTTCCTTCCTTCCTTCCTTCCTTCCTTCATCAAACTCCCATCTTACCCATGACCCCTCTTTTTCCCTACTATCCTCTCCCATCTGCATTCAGCCCCAAACCTCCCCAAAAATAGCTTGACAAGGCCTTACTGGTCTGATGATTCCCCACTTCTTGAGTTGGTGTTGGCCACCCTGGGCTGCTGTAACCCTGAACATAGCCCTCCATCCTGACAACTCAGTCTGCTGCAGTACCTCCCTCTGCCTTACAGGTACCCCCAATCTGAATGTCCTCCTCTTCCTTAAACTGCCTTAACCCTCTCACAAACTTGTTGAACTTATAATAACCTGATGACTTAGTCTCTTTGTTTATGTTTATATTAATACTTAGACTCATACTTGTTATTAGCCTGCACTTACAGCTCTATTGTATACCTATATGTTTTTTTTTCTTTTTAATCACTGTTAATGTAATTCTGATGTGGAACTTATGTAATGAGCTTGTTCTCAAAGGTGTTAATCCAAAATCACAATAAATTAAAAAATAAAACATTTTTGTGTCAGTCATTACTCAATATTTTTACAGTTGAATGCTATTCAATAAGTAAGCTAGTTCAGTTAATTAATAATACATTAAACAAATAAATCTTACTTAGTACATGAGCCACAGAATGACTCAGTTGAGTATAGCAACCTTTATTTACATGCTGGAACTGACAATACCATACCACCTTGTGAACATGTCATAGAAAATACATGTTTAAAGGAAGTAAAATGTGTACATTTAAAAAAAAGTGTCACAGACAAGGATTTTGTAACCCCATGTTAGATAATCCTTGACTGCCACATTGCGATCAAGGAATTTGCATGCTTGCAAAAGAAGATTTAAAAATGATATTCAATTGCAAAACAGATTTAAACTGTGCAACAATGATGTGTCTAGCACTGAAAA
Source organism: Neoceratodus forsteri (assembly GCA_016271365.2). NCBI lineage: Eukaryota > Metazoa > Chordata > Ceratodontiformes > Ceratodontidae > Neoceratodus > Neoceratodus forsteri. The sequence continues at coordinate 1,097,837,603 of CM057450.1, read as the reverse complement.
TCTATCTCATGTAACACAAAACAAATTCTGACACTGTTTCCCAATTGTATTTCTATTTCTCCAACAAAAACACATGTCTGACAATTGTTTCCCATGATAACCTCACGGACAAGGATTTTGCTACCTCACAAAGCATAATCCTTGTCTGCTGAGATGCAGTCAAGGAAATTGCATGCTCACTAAAGAATATTTAAAATTTGAAAAAAAAAATTAAAATGCGCAAGAATTATGTATATAGCACTAAAAATCCAGCTCATGTAACATAAAACTAATTATACACTGTTTCCCATTAGTATTTCTATTTTTCCAACAAAACCACATGTCTGATGACCGTTTCTCATGATAACCTCACAGACAATGATTTTGTTACCGTGCGAAGCATAATCCTTGTCCACCGAGTTGCAGTCAAGGATTTTGCATGCTCACGAAAGAAGATTTAAAAATGATATCCAATTTAAAAAGAAATGTAAACTCTGTGAGAATGCTGCATATGTCACTCAAAATCTATCTGATGCTACATAAAACAATTTTGACAGTGTTTGGCAATTGTATTTGTAATTTTTAAACAAAAACACATGTTTTATGACTGTTTTCTGTGATAACCTCGCGGACAAGGATTTTGCTACCTCGAAAAGCATAATCCTGGTTCGGCGAATCGCGGTCAAGGATTTTGCATGCTTGCAAAAGAAGATTCAGAAAACAACAGGAAATTAGCATTCTAGATCAATAGAAACACTGGAAACAACAAGAAGCCGGCCATCTTGGATACTAGGTTTTGAGCTGCACTACCACTGCTAAGAAATGTAAGTGTAATATTTTAAACCTTACTAATTTTAAACAAGTATATCATTATGATTTAGCAGTAAATTAGCATGTTTCAAAATCAGAATTTGTGCTTTTTTAGATGGTATGGTGCACAGTTCTCTATTATTTGGCATTCTGGCTGGAAAAAGCATTTTAAAGCAAGCACACCTCATTATTTTAGCATGATTCCTTTTTTACCTCCTCATCCACATCATCCAAAACAAATCCCTTAAACAGTTCACCAAATGCATAAAACTTAATACAAACTTAACACATAAATACCTATGTATGTGCTGTTGCAGCCATCCACTTTATGCAATTAGCAAATTATTGAAATTTTAAACTTCATTACTTAAAAGGCAATATAGCACAAGTAATGAAACAGTTTTCATATTTTCCAAAGCATGTTTAACACTGGTCACATACAATACTATATAAAATCTGAAAACTGAATTAACCAGTCCCTAAGCTGCAGATGCAGTGAGCATATTAAGATCTATACTGTTGCATGATCTTTATGAAAACTACCCAGTGCTGCATTTCTTCTCAAACAGTATACAGTACAATCTCGATTATCAGAATGCTCTGGGAGACATCAGATTTATTTGGATAATTGAGTGTTCAGGTAATTGAGGGTCCACAACATTAGACAGACCAGGGCTGGGGGACAGTGTCAGAGTTTGGATAATCAGGAGATCTGGATAATCGGAGTTTGGTTAATTGAGGTTGTACTGTACTATTTTTTAGGACCACACCTAAACAGTCTACCACATCACCTATTTTATTAATTTTTTTCTGAGTAATGTAAATCTCACACTATGACTTCCACCAGCTACTACTGTTACAGTAAATGTTCTGTGACAAACCAACTTTAGTCCAAAAAATTAAAACACACAGTTACAAGTTGTCAGAAGCATCATTTAATGAGCATGCATAGACTTGCTCTTACCACTCAGAATGCCAGTTCAAAAAGAGAGGGAAACCAGGGTCAGTGTCAAAGTATAGAGAATAGTTGTGATCAATAGAAATGTTGAATGTTGAGACCACATGATGCAGATCAAGCACTAACAGCTCCTCAATACAACTCCAGCCACCCATATGGTATTTAAACTATTTTTTATCAAGTTGCAGCTACAGTATAAAAGTTACTTTTCTTGTTGACTTAGCTTGTGGACAGCATCAGCACATCAGTAAAACAACTAATGGAGGTGGAAATGAGGAGATCCATGACAAAACATACGCCTCCGGCAACTTCCGAAAAGGCCCCCAAGAAGCCTCAGGCCAAAGGTTTAGCTGAATCAGCTACATCTTCAACAGTGACCGGAGATCAAGAACCACTCACACTGCAGCAACTCCAGGCCAAATTTGCCCCATTTAGGGAAGAACTTCACTCCATCTCTGCCGAACGTAAATCCCTATCGCAAACAATGGAGGATGTCTCCCAAAGAGCTACAGATTACAATGCACGTATTGTTTCTTTGGAAAAAAAGTCCGATAAAATTGATCCAGAACTGGTAGCCATGAGACAAAAAATGTCACTTCTTGAACTGAAAGTGGAAGATCTCGAAGGACGAAGTAGGTGCAATAATATGGTCCTAATTGGACTTCCGAGAAGTGAAGAGGAGCTGATACTGTGCCCTTCATACAAAAATTCCTTGAGAAATTTGCTGGTCTTTCTCCTTTCAGGGAAAAATATATAATTGAACGTGCTTATAGGACCCATCGCCTCAAACCACCAGTGGGCTCCCACCACGACCTCTGATTTTAGATTTTAATTACTTGGAAAGGCAGCATATTTTTCTAAAATCAAAGAATATATATGCTACGGTGGAAGAGAAAACTATCAGGCTAGCACAAGATCTTCCGACAACAGTTCATCGAAATGAACAGCATTCCATCCACTGGTCTCACGCTTAATTGCTGCAGGGATAAAATTCAGGATGTCCTACCCAACTAAACTTCAAGTTCTTATAGCTGGGACTTGGACATCTTTTGAGGATCCTGAAGTTGTAGCCATGGGACTGAAAGCGGCACTACCAGACTTGTTTCATGATCCCTGATCTGGATTTATAAAGCTGCAAGAAGAAAAATCAGAAAGATACAAGGCTAGTAAAATAAATATTTTATTTGGGACCGCTGGTATCTTGAAAATGGTGGATCTATTGCTCATTTTGCTTTTGCTCCCCAACACTGTATTATTAGCACTTTTTGTCTTTTCTAGCTTTTAGGAAAGAAGGGGACAAAATAACTGAAACCTGGGCTTATTTAAGGATCCAATTCAGGTAGCACCACAGAATTACTCCCCTGTAGAACTGGAAACCTAAAGTAAGGTCACTTCTTCCATTAGATACCCTTCTCATGGCTCTGGACTTCTGAGGGAGACTTCTTGGCTCTATGTGTCTGCACAGCACTGAGTGGCTTTTGCTGTAGTCTATTTAGTCCTTATATCCATTAACAGCAGTGCCACTAACTGCAGTTAATACAAGGACTTTTTTCCACTATTGATTAATATTTTTACAACAGCGCCTACCTAGTTTTTAAGAACAAAATACTTTACTGCTGAAAACAACTTTGGGCTCAGCTTAAAATTAAAAACAGCCGTATTTCCTAAAGAAAATGAAGCTCTACATATAATGGATGTTACTAAGACTTTAACCACTCCAAATACCTCCTTCTAGTAGTCTAGAATCCTGCTTGAGGATGACCTTGCCACATAAGGGTTGAAATTGTTTTTAATCCAGGCATGCTATTCCCGAGGATCAATATTCTTTTTGCCACTAGAGGGAGTCTCGATACTATATCTTGACCCTATCGTCTTATGCACTGAGACTAGCCTTGCTTGGATTTCTGATCTTAAGCTATGTATGGTAAATTTTACTTAACTTCCTATGCTTGCTTTCTCCTGTTAATATGTGACTTGTTGAAAGACAAAAAGGAAGTTGTCTGTTCTGCTGGATTTAAAAGACTGCAGGTTAATGTTAGCTCCTCTTATGTTTACGTGGGTGGAAACATTACCTCCAATCATTATTTTGTTGAACTGAATAGTTTAGTTACCTGGAGACCCTGGGGATCATTTTTTATCTGGTCTCACAAGGGCACTCACTGCAGTATTACCAGCCAATAATACTGAATTTTAGTTTGTTAATGTAATCTCTACACAGAAGTTAAGGATAAGCGTTAGCCTTGAATTTACACAAATGTTTTCTAATTGCTAAATTGTTATTGAAATGGGCAGTTATACTTTTTTCTAAGGTGCTCAAAGTGATATTTCCAGTTGCTTTGTACAAACAGGATTTTCCCAGCTAGGATTACAGCTTAAAAGCTTAGCCCCTCTCCCCTTTTTTGATGTAATTGCATAATGTCCTCCACCCCTTAAAAGGATGCTGAGAATTTTATTAATTTGTTTATTTACTTAGGGTTCCTCAGCTGGGCTAAATAAGTCAGTCAGAAGGTAGATATTGTTATAAATTAGGGTGGCTGGAGGGTAGAGGAGATAAAGAGTATTGATCTGTTGAACACTGTTCAAGGTAACATAAGGGTGGGCTGGGATTTGTTATTTGTTGAGGTTGGGGTTTGGGCAAACTGGTATGGGAGGGAAAGTCTAGGGGTTAGGGGAGAGGTGCAAGGGGCTCTGGGAATAGGAGAAGAGGTGCTAGGGGGAGGGATTTAGGGCTAGGGTACACACAGATATAATTTTCAGGAATGTACTGGTAATTAGGGGTCTTGCTCTGAGTATGATGTTCCAGCTCAAGATACCTATATGTTATGGCTCATAACCTTTAGGTCTTTACATGGAACATTAAAGGGCTCAGAAAAAAAGTGAAACAATACAAGATTTTAAAGCTCCTGTCCATACTGGCAGCAGATATTACATTCATAGGAATCTCAACTGCTAGACTCAGAGGCCACACTGATGAGGGAGACAACAAGTGGGTCAAGTTTCTCAGTTGGGGCACCACCCAAGGCTGTGGGTTATGGTGTTGATAGCAAGAAGGTTCCTTTTCACCTATTAAAATAATTAGAGACCCCAGGGTAGGTTTATTTTCATCCAGGGCACAATTTATGCAACAGAGATTTTGTTAGGAGTATTTAATGTAGACACGCTGGGATTTTCATGCAGTTGGCTGCTAGCCTCCTCCCTTCTTCTCAACATCAATGATTCTTGGTGGAGACCTAAATTTGGCTATTGATCCCACCTTAGATCACTCAGGGATCCCCTGAAAGGGGCTTTCCCCAGCCCAGAGGGCCCTTCATGAACTCCTAGACCAGTTTGGCCTCTGTGATGTTTGGAGGGTTCTGAACCCAGAGAAAGGGGTTATACTTTTATTTCCCCAATACATAAAACTGCCTCTCATATTGACTATTTACTTTTATCCCAAACATTACTCACTGGGGTTTTAGAAACTACTATCCAACTGGGCCCCCCTTCAGACCATTCTCTGGTTTTATGTTACCTTTCCCTTTTATCTTTTCCTCTGAGGGAAACACGATGGAAGATTAACAACCAGCTGCTGAAAGATCCTGATATAGTCACATATCTTACAGAACATATTGACCAGTTCATCAGTTCTAATCAAAATTCTACCCCCAGGCAGGACATGGTATGGGGTGCCTTTAAGGCCTATATTAGAGGAATTTTAATTAGCTTGAGTTCTCAAAGAAAGAAGAAAAGGGGTCAGGAATTAAAGAGCCTCCTTTCACAAATCCAGACAACTGAAGCAAAACTAACTCCTTACTCCCCAGAATCCACTAGACAAGAACTTGCCAAACTAAAAGACACCTATCTAGAGATTTTGAGAGAGAAAGTGGAATTTGCAATCCTGCAAACTAAGGCCTCTTATATAGATCAGGGTGAGAAGGCTGGGCGTCTTTTAGCCCTCAGGATAAAACAGCAAGAATCAGCCAGATTTATACCTTCAATTCATTCCCAGATGGCTTGTTGATGATATCTCCATCAGCCATAATAACTGAATTTAGTAACTATTTCAGGGATCTGTATAGTCCCATAACCGATCCGCCTTCAGATCAGGTTCTCGATGAATACCTGGCTGAATCTAATTTGCCGTCTCTTTTAGAATTACAACAACGTATACTAATATCTCCTATCTCACACTCAGAACTGGCAAACTTCATTAAAAGTCTCTCCATAGACAAAACTCCAGGTCTGGATGGTTTTTCAGCCAATTTTTCAAAAATTTCAAGATAAACTATTTCCCTATTACTACTATTATACCAGTGTATTGTTTCAGGAACGCTAGGATCTGACCCTTTTGAGGCCCTAATAGTTCTTCTGCCCAAGGAAGAGAAGAATCTGGAGTTAGTTACAAGTTATCGCCCCATATCCCTCCTGAATCAGGATATAAAAATCCTAACTAAACTACTTGTGGACCGTATCAGTATCATCCTTCCAAAGCTTATAGGATCCGAACAGGTGGGCTTCATGAAGGGCAGATCTTCAGTTGATCATCTCCGAACCCTGTCTCATGTATTCTCGGAGTCCAGGGATGTGGACTTTCCAGCTGTTTTGGTCTCCTTGGATGCCGAGAAGGCATTTGACAGGGTTGATTGGAATTTTCTATTTCAGATGCTCAAGGCTTTTAATTTCCCCCCGAAATTTGAACAGTGGATACGGGCACTGTACCACTCCCCTTCAGCGAGTGTAACGGGCAACAGAGTCACTTCTAACCTTTTCTCAATGCAGTCAGGTACCAGGAAAAGCTGCCCCCTGTCCCCCCTTCTCTTTAATCTATATTTGGAACCCCTCATTCATCAACTGATGGACTGTAATAGGATCCAATGCATAACCATCCTGGACCAGGAAATTAAAGTCTCTGCTTACTCTGACAACCTTCTTTTCCAGTTATCCCACCCAGCCTCTTCTCTTCCTCCTATGTTGGATATTATCAGGAGATATAGCCAGATGTCCAATTACAAATTAAGCATCAGTAAAACTGTAGTATTTCCCCTCAATCATAAGACCCTCAAACACTCCATTACAGATTTAGGACTCTCCTGGAATCAAGATTCTCTATGATATTTGGATATTGAACTTACAAGAAATCCTGCAACTATCCAAAAACAAAATTTGAATTCCCTAGTAATTACCATTTCCCGAGATCTGGACAGGTGGTCCTTACTCCCGATCTCTCTTTGGGATAAAATTAGCTTAATTAAAATGAACATCTTCCTGAGACTCTTTTATCCCCTTAACTTACTTAACATCTGGCTACCCCTTTCTTGGTTTTGAAAAATACATAGTATTATTACAAAATTTATTTGGTCTAACAAACAGCCTAGATTAGCTTATTATAAACTGGCAGCCCCAAAACTCAAAGGGGTTCAATGCCTTCCTCACCTATCTATTTACTATTGGGCCTCTCACACCACCAAATATCATAGGTAGTTGTCATCGGCTGGTGCAGTACCTCTTCCCTCTTACTCACCTCTCTGGCTGAGAATTGAGCTAGCTCTTATTTGAGCTTGTGGCATTTCACCAACAGTGCTTTTGTATATCAACCCAGTGTTCTCCCCTCAAAACTTAGAATGTCCCCCATATCAACTTCTGTCAAAGTCCGCTCCCAATTTTGTGCTTTTCTGAAATATGATCATGCCCACGACCTAGGGAAATCTATATGGCGTAACCCTATTTTTAAGATTGACAACAGAGTGCTTAGTGACCTTTGGATGCCCCACCTGAGAGATGGACATCTCTCCCATTTCATAGAAGATGGAGCTTGGCTCTCTACTACTGCAATCTTAAAGAAATTTAATATTCTGAATCATAGCGTTTTCAAGATCTTTCAACTAAGACATTTGCTTTTCAAAGTGTTGGGTTCAGCTCCTCCCCAACCACCCAAGCTATCTTTCCAGCTTGACTTGGGCCCTTTGGTGGGCTTTCAATGAGTCGTGTCCAAAACTTACACTATATTATATGATTGTACCTATCTGGATTGTTTTGGCCCCATGGCTTTTGGACATCCTTTTCCTAATTTAGTAATAGATTGGACAGCTTTACGGTGTAATTACTACAATATGTCACCCAAGACAGACTCATGCTTTGATGCATTTACACATACTGCACAATTTATATTATACCCCTCAAATATCAGCCAAGTTTGGTCTCATTTCATCACCCATATGCACCCGCTGTTAAGAGGATGAGGGAAATCTTTATCATATCCTATGGACCTGCTCCAAGGTTGCACCACTTTGGGCCAGTATTCAACACAATGCAGACCCCTTGCTAGGCCTGTCTGGGCTATTTATCCCAGATATCTGTATACTGGGAGATTACTCCCAGGTCTCTGTTCTTTGCTGCAGGTACCATATGGCTCTTATCTCCATGTCACTTAAAAAAGTGGTGCTTCGCCATTGGAAGGACAGTGAAAATATCTCCTATACTGAATGTCTCAATGACCTTCTCTCCAACCTCAGAATAGAGAAGACAATAGCTAGTCTTACAAATAGGACAAGGCAATATAAAAAAATCTGGGACCCTTTACATACTATAAGTTATAGTAGGCTGGTACTGAATTATGTCTCTGAATACTCAATAGTTATATATCTGTGATGGGGGAGGGTGTAAAGAAGGAGAGGAGTGGGGGGAATGGGTCCAATATTTTGTCAATTTTTTCTGATGTATTACTGTTCTGATGGATCTGTTCTCTGTAATGTAAAAAGTTTAATAAATATTGAATGGAAAAAAAAGAAATGTTGAATGTTGGCATGTCGCTACAGATGACAAATCAATGAACATCATTATCCACCAAAATAAAAAGTAAGTTTTATAAACAAAAGCCCAATAGCAAGCAATTTTATAGACAAAACAAGTTACAGTAAGCACTGCTAACCAGTGGTATGTGTGCCTAGTGTATGTTGCTACCTGCCACAGCATTTCTTCACCAGTGTCTGTCTTATGCAATTGTAATAGTAGTCATTCACCTCAGAACTGTTAAGGAGAGACACATTCTGATAATTCTCCATCTGGAGGATTACTGATTTATATTCAGAATGTCAGAAAGATCCAGTGTCAGTGTGTGGGTCATGGGAGCATCCTGGTCAGAAAGACAGATGCTTTTAGTAGAGCAAGCTATTTTTGTTAATAATGTGCACCTACCAAATTGCAATGTGTCTTGGTTTTGGGAAGGTGGGAGCAGCTCATGCTAGTCATGTACCACTTACTACAGACACACCAAGAAGCAGCCATACTCCTCATCCACCTTGGAGGTAATGATTTGGGTTGCAAAGGGCAGTAGATTTGATAGGAGCTGCACTCTCAGATTTGCAGCATCTTATAAAGATGTTACCTGCTTGTAAAATTCTGTATTCAGATATTACACAGTGAATGATCTGGAGAGGTGAGGAGTATTGTCCTGCACTTGAAAGAACACGTCATAAGGTAAACATCCAAATATCTGGATTCCTTCATGTTATGGGAATGTACACTACACATCACCCCCAAATTTGTTATTTCAAACATTGGCTACACCTAAAAGATGGTGTGCATCTTTCAAATGCAGGCAACACACTTTTTGTTGGGGACCTCCGAGATGCCATTCTAGCACTTTTCTAAATGTGTACCTCTATATATCTGCAGTACATAGTGTGTTACAGACCCAAATGGCTCTTTTAAGAGCCATGCAACTTGGTCAAAAAATAGGAGAACTTAACATACACATCATATTGAAAGAGTGACAAGTAGTAATGTGTTGTAGTGGTGGAGTGTCAGTGGATCATACACTGTGTTGGGAGAGAGTCTTGCAGTGTACCATCAAAATTCTCCAAAAGTGCTGTTATCATAATATGATTACCATGCAGATGTGCAGGGGAGAAGGGAAAGGATGGGGTTACATGAGTAGCTGTGCTTATTTGTTCACTGCAGGTCCCTGGTTATTATAGTAAGGTGAAACACTATCTGGTTATGACCAGGTAACATCAGGAGACATTAAAAAACATCACAGAGTGGTGAAAATACTGATTGATATTAACCAGGCATAACTCCGTAGTCATTTTCCTTGCTCAACTGTTATTCCACCTGGCTGTTCATGTCAGCTAATGCCCAGAACTGCATACATATATGTAGTACTAAACTGTTTATGAGTTCATTGCAGATCTCTGGTCATAATAGTGGGGTGGAACACTTAAGCAATATTCCCCTCTAGGGTGTGGGTATACTGGTGGATTTACCACTGCTGGTGTGGTTCAGTCACGAGGTGCAGTCGAGTGACTTAACCACACTAGGCATGTAATTCCACCAGTATACCCACACCCTGAAAGGGTATATTGCTATTATGCAATAGTTTTAGATGGATATTTTACTTAGTTTGGCATTTTTTCTTTATTTTTTTATAGAACAATTGTTATTTAGAGGGATGTTTTGTTGTACTGAATACTGTAGGAGAAATGTTGGCAATATTCGTGGCCAGTGCTGAAGAGAACATCTGTTGTGGTATTCTTTGAGGCATGAAAAATATTGTCCATGAGTTCATTTTGCTGAGTAAATATTATTTTAGTTCAAACTCATCCTATAAGGCAAACAAGGTATTCATTTTTCTGAATTTAGTGTGTTTACTGTTCTTTTGGGGTACAAGGGGAAAAAATGGTGGCAGCTTGCTTTGAAGTGCAGCGCTCACAGGGATATCTTTAAATTGGCATGGGGTGGTTGGCTGGCACCTTTTCCTGTGGGTAAACTGCATGATTTATCATGGCAAAAAGGTGCAAGCCAACCAACCAGGTGGCAGGGATTGGGCTCTTGGATTTAGTCCATTGTGTAATATCTGGTTATGACTGGATAACATCACGAGGCATTAACAAACAACACAAGGTGGTGAAAATATTGACTGATGTTATCCAGGCACAACACCATAGTCATTTTCCTTGCTAATCTGTTATTCCACTTGGTTGTTCATGTCAGCCAATGCCCAGATCTGCATACATATATGCAGTACTAAACTGTTTATGGGTTCATTGCAGGTCTATGGTCATAACAGTGTGTGTGAAACACTATCTGGTTATGACAAAGGTAACATCAGGAGGCATTAACAAACACCACAGTGTGGTGAAAATGCTGAACTGATGCTATCTGGTCATAACCCCATAGTCATTTTCCTTACTAATCTGTTATTCCGTCATTGTTCATCTTAGCCAATGCCCAGAACTGGATACATATATGCAGCATTCAAGTGTTAATTAGTTAAATGTAGGTCTCTGGTCATTATAGTAAGGTTAAACACTATCTGGTTATGACCGGTAACATATCAGCAAACATTAACAAACACCGCAGGGTGGTGAAAATGCTGACTGATGTTATCCATTTATAACCGTAAGTCATTTTCCTTCCTAATCTGTTATTACATCTTGGCTGTTCATGTTACCTGATGCCCAGAAGTGCATAAATACATGCAGCACTCAAGTCTTTATGAGTTCACTATAACTATCTAGGTATCATAGTAAAGTGAAACACTATCTGGTTATGACCGGGTAACATCAGCAGGCATTAACAAACAATACAGGATGGTGAAAATATTGATTAATGTTATCCAGGCACAACACCATAGCCATGTTCCTTGCTAATCTGTTATCCCACTTGGTTGTTCATATCAGCCGATGCCCAGAACTGCATACACATATGCAGCACTAAACTGTTTATGGGTTTATTGCAGGTCTCTGGTCACAACAGTGGGATGAAACACTATCTGGTTATGACCAGGTAACATCAGGAGGCATTAACAAACACCACAAGGTGGTGAAAATGCTGACTGATGCTATCCAGTCATAACTCCAGTCATTTTCCTTGCGAATCTGTTATTCCACTTCGCTGTTCATCTAAACCAATGCCGAGAACTGTATACATATATGCAGCACTCAACTGTTAATTAGTTAAATGTAGGTCTCTGGCCATTATAGTAAGGTTAAACACTATCTAGTTATGATCTGGTAACATCAGGAGGCATTAACAAACACCACAGGATGGTAAAAATGCTGACTGATGTAATCCTTTCATAACCTCATACTCATTTTCCTTGCTAATCAATTGTTTCATGTGACTTTTCTTGTCAGCCAATGCCCAGAACTGTATACATATATGTAGCACTAATCTGTTTACGAGTTCATTGAGGGTCTCTGGCCATAATAGCAGAGTGAAACACCATGTCATTATGACCGGGTAACATCAGGAGGCATGAACAAACACCACAGGGTGCTAAAAATGCTAACTGATGTTATCCGATCATAACCGCATAGTCATTTTCCTTGCTAACCTGTGATTCCACGTGACTGTTCATATCAGCCAGTGCCCACAACTGTATACATATATGCAACATTCAAGTGTTTATTAGTTTACTGTACATCTCTGGTCATTGCAGTAAGGTTCAACACTACCTGGTTATGACCGGAAAACATGAGCAGGCATTAACAAATACTACAAGGTGGTGAAAATGCTGAATGATGTTATCCAGTCATAACTACATAGTCATTTTCCTTGCTAACCTGTGATTCCACTTCACTGTTCATGTGACCCGATGCCCACAAGTGTACATATATGCAACACTCAAGTGTTTATGAGTTCACTGCAGCTATCTAGTTATGATAGTAAAGTGAAACACTATCTAATTATGCCAGGTCACATCAGTAGGCATTAACAAGCAACACAGGATGCTAAAAATATTGACTGATTTTAACGGGGCATAACACTATAGTCATTTTCCTTGTTAATCTTTATTCCACTTGGTTGTTCATGTCAGCCAGTGCCAAGAACTGTATACATATATGCAGTACTAAACTGTTTACCAGTTCATTGCAGGTCTCTGGTCATAACAGTGTGTTGAAACACTATCTACTTATGACCGGGTAACATCAGGATACATTAACAAACACCACAGGGTAGTGAAAATGCTGACTGATGTTATCCAGTCATAACCCCATAGCCATTTTCCTTGCTAATCATGTGGCTCAAGGGTTGGTGCCAGGAAAAAGGACATAAATTTGTAGGGAACTGGCAACAGTTTGGGGAGCGAAAGTTCTTTAAATTTCATGGACTGCATCTGACTAAGGAGGGAGTCAGTGCATTGGGGCAGAAGTTTGATGTCTTTGCAGAATATTTAAACTAGCAAATGGGGAGAGGGGTGCAGCACCCGAAACTTCGAATGGGAAGAACACCCCTCCCCCCTCAGCTAGTGGTCAAACAGGAGTTCAGCATGTTTGTAGTTCATTTGCTTCACCAAGTAAAGAAAAAGGTCTGGCTCCCCACACAATACACAGGGAAAATGCCGGACCTCGCCCAACAACTAACACACTGAAATCTGACCAATGGAAAATCATGTACACTAATGCTCGCAGTCTGGGAAACAAGATCCCAGACCTGCAGGCAATAATGACAGAGGCTAAACTGTACATAGTAGACATTAGCGAGACATGGTTTACCAGTAACAACACTTGGGAGACTTTAGTACCTGGCTATGTACTGTTCAGAAGAGACCGAGGTGCAAAAAGGGGGGGGGACGGAGAGGCCCTTTATGTCAATGAAAATATCAAAGCTACAGAAATTCAGAATACACATAAGGAGCCAGAAGAACTGTGGGTCACCCTGGAAACAGGAAATGGGACAGCCATATGAACTATGGTTGCGTACAGGCCTCCAGACCAGGGGAAGGACATAGAAACGTTACTGTTAGAAGATATACAAAACATGACAGCTAAAGGAGAGGTTCTGATAATGGGAGACTTCAACATGCCAGATACAGACTGGTCAATACCAGCAGGGACATCTGCCAGAACTAGACACATGGTGGATTCTCTGCAGGGGGAGGGCCTCAAACAACTGGTACAACAACCCCCAAGAGACAGGGCTATCCTAAATCTAGTACTGACTAACAGGGAAAGGATCATAGATCTCCAGGTAGAAGGTCACCTGGAGGCCAGTGACCATCACATAGTATGGTTCAATTTGGCCACTAGAACAAAAGTGTCCCATTCCAAGGCAAAAATATGGGACTTCAGAGGAGCTGACTTTGATAAGGTGACCAACAGAGTTAAGCAGGCCTTGGCAAAAAGAAATGCAGGTGAGGGGGTACAGGCAAAGTGGGCAAGCATTAAAGGTGCAATACTTGAAGCAACATCCCATTGTGTTAGTGAGAAAAGGAAGTGCAAAAGAAGAAGGAAACCACTTTTGTTCTCAAACACAGTAGCAGAAAAGGTCAGAGCCAAAAGGCTGGCCTTCACAAAATATAAGGGAACACAGCAGGATGAAGATAGGGAGGCATACCAAACTTCCCTAAGGGAAGCAGGGAAGGCAGTAAGGCAGGCTAAGGCCCAAACCAAGGAAATACTAGCACGAACAGTAAACAAAGGTGACAAGACTTTCTATAGATACATTGGTGAATGGAGAAAGTCCAGAGGGGGTATTGCTAAGATCAAAGGGGATAAGGGGGCATGCAAGGAGGAGGAGGACTATGTGAAAGCATCTAGCCTAAATAGATACTTCTGCTCAGTATTTACTGAAGAGAAGGTAGGGCAGGGCCCACAGCTCTGCACCATGGACACGAGGGGGGAGGGACGTGTGCACTAGTCCCTTCACAAAAGAAAGGGTCCTACAAGAGCTCGCTAAGCTCAGGGTGGACAAGGCAATGAGACCTGATGGCATACATCCCAGGTACCAAAGGAGCTAAGGGTGGAACTAGCGGAGCCATTATCAGAACTGTTTAGTGAGTCTCTGAGCACAGGAGAGGTCCCAGAAGAATGGAGAAGGGCTCATGTGATCCTGCTCCACAAGAGTGGTAGCAGGGAGGAGGCAGGGAACTACAGGCCAGTCAGTCTTACCTCAGTAGTGGGCAAGATTAAGGATACACTCCTTAAGGAAAGGATAGTGCAACACCTGGAATCCATGGGAGCACAAGATCCAAGACAGCATGGGTTTACAAAAGGAAGGTCCTGTCAAACTAATCTCATAGATTTCTTTGACTGGATAACCAGAGTGGTGGACCAAGGGGGAGCAGCTGATGTTGCCTACCTTGACTTCAACAAAGCTTTCGATACTGTTCCACATAGAAGATTGATTAATAAGCTGGGTAGGCTCGGGGTGGGTCAGACATTGGTCAACTGGGTGGCAAACTGGTTGACGAGCAGAAAACAGAGAGTGGTGGTAAACAGTATATAGTCAGAAGAGAGATGCAAGTCACAAGTGGGGTACCTCAGAGATCAGTCCTGGGGCCAGTCCTCTTCAATATTTTCATCAGCGACATTGCAGATGGACTGGAGGGTAAGGTTTGTCTGTTTGCAGATAACACCAAGATCTGCAACAGAGCAGATGATCCAGATGGTGTGGGCAGAATGAGAAGAGATCTGGATAAAACAGCAAAATGGCCATAAGAGTGGCAACTGGGGTTTAACGCAAAAGAAGTGCAAGATCATGCACATAGGGAAGATAAACCCTGAAGCCACCTATAGGCTGGGAGAGAAGTTGCTGACAGTCACAAGGAAAGAAAGAGACTTGGGCGTCATCATCATCAATGACCTGAAATCATCCAAGCAGACCTCTAAAGCAGTAGGTAAGTCTAGAGGGATGTTGGGGTGTATTAGTAGGGGTATCACAAGTCAGAAGAGGGAGGTAATAATCCTTCTTTACAAGACACTGGTTAGGCCCCATCTGGAGTACTGTATGCAGTACTGGAGGCCACACCTTCACAAGGACATTAACCAAATTGAGGCAGTCCAGAGAAGGGCAACCAATTTGGTGCAGGGACTGCATCAGAAAACATATGAGGACAGATTAACTGAACTCGATATGTATACCCTAGAGCAAAGGAGGGAGAGAGGTGATATGATTGAAATATTCAAGCGCCTTAAGGCATTAACAAGGTGAAAAGTCTAACATGTTTCAATATAAGAAAAATAGCAGGACAAGAGGACACAGCATGAGATTAGAGGAGGCCGATTAAGGGCAATGTGAGGAAGTTCTTTTCACAGAAATGGTGGTAGATGCATGGAATGGCCTACCTCATGAAGTGGTGGATATGAATACAGTGCAAGGCTTCAAACAGGCTTGGGACTGGCATGAGTCAGCAATACAGATGAGTATGAATAGACAGGCCATTGACAGAGAAAAGGCCTATGGCACATTCATAAGGTAGAAAAAGAAATGGACAGACTGGATGGGTCTTGCGGTCCTTTTCTGCTGTCAGCTTCTACATTTCTATGTTTCAGTTATACCACTTGGCTGTTCATGTTGCCCAATGCCCAGAAGTGCATACATATATGCAGCACTCAAGTGTTTATGAGTTCACTGCAGCTATCTGGTTATCATAGTAAAGTGAACCACTATCTAGTTATGATCGGATAACATCAGGAGGCATTAACAAAGCACCACAGGGTGGTGAAAATATTGAGTGATGTTGTCCAGGCATACACCATAGTCATTTTCCTTGGTAATCTGTTATTCCACTTGAATGTTCACCTCAGCTGATACCCCGAACTGCATACATATATACATGCAGCACTAAACTGTTTACAAGTTCATCGCGGGTCTCTAACCATAGTAACGGGGTGAAACACGATCTGGTTGTGACTAGGTAACATCAGGAGGTATTAACAAACACCTCAGGGTGGTGAAAATGTTGACTGATATTATCTGGTCATAACCCCGGGGGGAGGGGGGGGCTCAAAATACAGCCATGGGTCAGTCTCACCTGCCTGGCCTTTAATTGGAAGAAAATGAGTGTCTGTGACATAATTATCATAATTATTACTACTGCTCTATATTATCATGTGTACAGTGGTGCAACAGATAGAAACCCCCATGTACGACTGCACAATGCAATTGCACAGTGTGACATAATACCACAAACTCCCCCCCCCCCACAGCTGAATCACAACTTACCTGCACAGCCCAAATCAGCTGAGGAAGGGGATGGCAGCTATCCTAATGAAATATTGCAGACCCAGTTTGCACACATGATATAATTACCTCCTTGAGACATGCCCTCCATTCTATGTCTGAAATATATTGTTTCAAACTGAATGATATCTTACTAATCTAATCTTATTTATTATTATTTACAGAAAAAAATAAAAATAAAAACATGCCCAAAAGTTGGTCAGACAGGAACGTGTTCGCCTTTGTCTAGGCTGTGAAGGACCATGGAAACCCCAGATTTGTGATGAGGGAGAATAACCTGCCGCTATCAAGGACATGGCAGAAGGTAAGAAAAAACAAACAAAAAAACACTGAAACTTTAGCATCACTGAACAGCAACCCCAGCCACATAAGTACATAAGTGACAGCTAAATGACACCATACAGTAGTACCTACAAATCCATTGATCTATAATTTTGTCAGTAGACTTGCACCTGCCACTGAACACTGTCATTCAGCAGACAGCAATGTAGGTAAGCTGGTGCATTGCCCACTGATGAGGGATGGGGGTGACCTACGTGAGTTGTCAGGTGCTGTATTGTTCATACGTATGGGTATGACTGCACTAGCACGAAGTTTCACAGTACCTTCACAGTTATTGAATATTACTGATGGAGTAGGGGGCACAACTACACCAACCATGAGTGTATACATTGGTTTAATAGTGTGATTAGAGTTACAAGTGCAAAAGGCAGCAACCACTACACCACCAAGTGCATAAATCAGTTTAATAATGATATCAGTTATGGTAGGAAGCAGTGGTACCACAACAACACCATGAAGCATTGATCTATTATTATACAATGGCAAGGACATGTTGTGGTCCGTGATAGATCACTGTGTCCCTGGCACAATGATGTTATTGTAGCAGAATCTCACTATATTTATTGTAGCTTTCCTCCATTCCCTCCAGAAACAAAGATACACTGTCACACTAACAATATAATTAAAGCATTTTTAAAATGTTTTCTTTATTTTTATAACTATGAGCCATTCAATAATAATAATGCACTCCAGGGTGTGTGGGTTGTGCTGGGATAATCTCACTTCTAGCATGTTGTACAGATGCGGCCTGCAGCCTCATTCCCAACCACCCAACTATAAGATTATCCCAGCACAAATCATACCCTGTCATGCATAATTCCTTAATTATGCTGTTATCAGACTAAGTATTTGCCATGGCCCAGTGTATTCTACCTGCTCTCCCTTTCTGAAGGTGTAGTCATGCCATGAGTGGGAAAGTAAGTCCACCCAAGACATCAGTCTTGCTTGTTGATACTATTTTTTTTATCACATTTACAATAGCAAGTACCAAGCCACACACACCCTTATTCTCAACAGATAGTTAACTAGAGAACAGTACTAGCCAATCATGATGTTACTACTGACCCCACCCCAAAATGTCATGTGGATATATCCTGAAACTAATTTTTTCTTTATTTCATCCATAGATTAGTCACGCCTTGGGAAGCAAGGCATCAAAAAAGATCCTGACGAGTGCCAGAGGAAGTGGAAGTTCACCCGCCAGTCATTTTACAAAAACAAGGTGGTGGGTGACATCTGCAGGAGGAACCAGGAGTGGTACGATATAGCATACAAGATGTGGGAAGAAGCAGGGAAGCCTGAGTTTGGTGATCACCACCATGGGCATAAGTACACATCAATTAACATCATAAATGAAAAAAAAAGAAAAATAAGCACACAGTCTAAATTGTTTTGGTTAACACATTGGGTGCAATTGTAGAAGCACCACTATGCATGTCATAAGTCATGACATGTGAGCACTGCAGTTGTGCCAATGACCCAACATCAGATTCTGTCGCAGACAGCATCCCTGTAAGGTAAGCAGTGTAATTAGCAACAAGTGCAGAGGTATGCCAACCACAGGGCACAACTGAGCAGCATGTTACACGCCACAACTGTGTAAAAGTAAGATGCAAGGGCCCCCCTCCCAAGCTTGAAAAGCTACACAGGGCTATACGGGACCCCCAGCCCCTGACTCCCCAATACAGCACTGTAACTGCCCTCACAGCTACATTGTTCCAACCCACGCAGATCTGATACTCAAACCCAAATCCTGGTAGTGACACTAATAATTTGGTGCAGCTCCATTATATCTAGTAGTCTAGTAGTCCCCCACCCAGCCCACCCAGCAGTACCAGACCATCCATACCCCCACTTCCTGAAGACCCATCCATCCATTGAGGATGTACTATTGGCAATAGTACACTGAAACAGAACACAGTCAGCAGCTGGATGGTGGTAAGAGGTGTACTGTCTCACTTGACAACTTCACATGCGTCTTGTGCTATTCTGCAGCTGGTTGGGTAGTGATGATTGGGAGGGATGGGGGGGACCACTAGACTACCAGGAATAATAGGGATAGACCAAAAATATTTACAGCACTGCCATCAGTTGAGTTTGATGATCGGGACCTGGGGGCAGTAGCAGTGCAGCACTGCAAGGCAGTAACATCCTGCATTGGGGGGATCGGAGGCTGGGAGTTCCATACCCTTCGGAAAATCAATGAAGAAGTCAGGATCTTCTTGCAGGAGTACAGCCTACCATAGGTCAGGGGTTTCTCTAGCCCTGCAGGGCTGTGCTGTGGAGAAAGAAAGGGGGTGGGAGTGAACACATACTGGTGGTTTAGGAAATGTGCCCCCCACTTATATACAAGTTACACCAGCTATTTGTTGATATAACTGTTCATTGACAGAAGTTCACGGGAGGGGGAGAAGGTTTTTATTTTTTCTACAATAGCACCATTGGTCATTTTTTTACTACCCTTCCAGAATAAGGCAGAAAAACTGCCATAAAACCCCTAGCACCATGTGGTACAAGGTTTAGGGCATATAAGCAGCTATAAGTATAGTTTGGCACAAGTTCCTGCAACATGTCACAGGCTCCATTGCAGAATATTAAATGCCACAAGCCCTGTTGCATCTTGCTACTTGCAGCATTTTCTATGTGACAAGTCAACTTACACCAGTCGTATCCCATCTAGAATGTGGTTCATTATCTATCCTTTTTCTTTAATAACAGATTTGTATAGATACAGAGTAACATGGTAAAGTCAGTCTAAGCAATCACACTAATTAGGCAGTAATGGCAGAGCAGCTAATCATTTCCTAAACAACAACAACTGACTGAAGGGTAAAGTACAACCCATGGTGCAGCCGCGGACTACCCCTATTCACCATTTGTTAATGTCAAAGAAATTACCACTTACAAGGCCATTATCACAATTATATGTCTGATCACAATAATGTTTTCTTTATTTCTGACTTCATTCAGTGCTGACCACAAGTGTTGCAGTGGGACCACATTGTATGTTGACTGTTTTGTTTATCAACACCCTGCAAATAAGACAGCAGGTGTCACGCTAGTCATGTCTAAGACATTTTAGACTGCAGTGGCAGCCAATCACAAACTGCACTGCTGTTACAAGGAGTCATTAGCACTAACATTCCTGCACATCCAGAGGCATACTGTACTTAGACACAAGACTGAAACAAAACTGCCTTCAGCCTCTGTTGCACAGATATGTCAGTGCTACCAACACCTAACCATGACTTATTGATTATTCAACATTGCTCACAGCTACACAGATTTAGGAACAAAATATGCACACAGCCGTATAGTGGAGCCACAGCCTCAAGTTTATCTATTGTCAGATAAGGAACAGGGAGTTACCTGCCAATCAGTTAGAGCTATGAACAAGATTTTTCTTGGGCATCGAAGAAACACCATCAATAAAAACTGTGAATATAATGTTAATAGTTTTCAGCTTGTCTATCTGTGTAACACTGCTTGATGAGTGTAAACAAGACTGAATAATTCATTTACTTGACTGCAGTTTTAATCTATTAGATACTCAGTTGTGCATGGGGAGCTGCACTACTGCATGTAAAGGAATTTGGGCTGAAGCACAGTAGGTTATTCACATCCATTTTGTGACATAACCTGTAACAACCTCTGTTTCTCTTGTTTGGGCTCACAAACATCAATAATTTTGTAGTGTTGTGGATTTTGCAACTACAAACCACCTGCAAGTCACCACTATATAATCTGATAAGAACACAGTACAGATGATGCTCTGTCAATCACAGCAAGGAGTTAATTTGTTAAAAGTAAAAAATAACATGTATTACTTCCCATCACTCCGTACAAGAAATGTTATTAATTTTGAACTCTTTGTAATCTGATCCTTTTCTTTATCTACAAACAGCACAACAAAGGCTCCCTACAGAACAACACAGGCTACACCTTGTACCTCTCCCGGAAGGTGAGGACAGAGGCTCCTGTAGTCGAACAGCTCCTTATTGTTGACTCTGCAGGTAAGTAAAACTTAGAGCTCTGAAACAAAGCCACATCTAACTAAGCAGCAAGAACTGACACAAGACATCTTCATAACTGCTAACGCAGTCAGAACTCACTACATAAGATTTTTAAAGTCAATTGTTAATGAGGTTCCTATTAAGACATAGGGTTTCATAGCCCAATACCTTACACCTGCATGAATTCTCCAGTACAAAAATTTCTAATTTTAAGTTAGTATTTTTACCAGAGGAAGCAATCATAACTGACAATGAGTAGTCACCCTTCAATGCATTCAACTTTTGTTGTGGCCGCCTCAACACACCCCATGTCCATCCCTGTACTCTGTAACATTGTAATCTGTACCTAGTCAGAGTGCAGGGAGGCGACCCCCTGCAACTGTATGTGGGCTATTTCTAAAATATTTTGTTTTAATAATTTGGACACTATTAGAGAAAAATTAAACAGTCACTTAATTAGCATGGTACCTACTAGATAAGCAACTGGTTTAATTTTTCTGTTACAGTCTTTAAAGTTACAAAAAAATGCTTTAAAAACAGACCAGATACAACTGTGTTGGCCGCACACACACCCTCCCCCACACACACACTCTCACTGGTGCCTCATCACGGTTGTGTTAACTGTTAAAAGTGTCACCACTAAGTGGTGTCACAATTTCAGACAGCACCGTTATGCAGTTAAGCACATAGCAGTAACACCAAGAAGCTGCAAGCCATAACCTGACCAAATGTGCATAACAATTAACAATCCCTTCCCCTACTAAAACTACTACAATTATTTTTTATATCGTTGAACTCGGATGATATAACATGTTGCTCTATGAAGCCAAATGCCTTACATCATAAACTTCCACTTTATCATACATCCTCCATGTTTAATTTCTTATGATTTACTACTCTTAGTCACTTTACCAGATGGTAATTGAGCTGCACATGTTCTTAAAAACATGTAGTTTACTTGCATGCAGTAGTATATTACCACTTAGTCAAATGGATTTTGCACTTATCTGAACAGATATCTTCAGTTTTTCCCTTCTAATGCAAGCAGTGTGATATATTTTGTATTGTTAACAATCCTGTTTTAGTAACAAAAGAGAATGTTGTATATCCACTTGTCTGGTTGATGACGAATCCAAGGAATATAGATACAAGTTTACAGGCTGAACAGTTAAATGGGAAATTGTTTCCATCTGTATTTAAATATAGCTCATTATTTTTTTGTCATTCTGTTGTTGCTGCACTTGTTTTTTTCATCTTCACATGAAACAGTTACTCCTTAGTGGTGACACTTTTAACAGTTAACACAACCGTAGCTGTGACACAAACACAGCTTCTTACACATCTTTGAGAGCTGCTGTACCATTTTCAATATGCATCTGGCTTACATAGCACTGCAACCCACATATCTTTTTAAGACACTGCCACAGAGGCATTAACACTTCTTTGTCACCACTGACCAGCTAATGTAATAACATTTACCACATCTGACATAATTTGACCACACTAGTACAACTCAAATTAACAAATGATGACCACCACCGGCCCGGAGGTGCTGAGGGTTGAGGTGCTGGATACCACACCTCACACCATGCCAGCGACCTGGGGTCAGGAATGACCTCAGGTGCTGGGGGTTGGCTGGGGAGAAGAAGGATTGAGCATCCCAAGGACTGCTCTCCTTCTGCAGGGAGGGTATGACCATGACAGTACTGGCTGCTGGCAGTGGCTGGGGGCTGGTACATGACATACAATCCATGTAGGGGTCGATGCAGGCTGACACTGGACTTGCTGTGTGCAGAAGCGTGCACGGAGAGACCTTGGTGTCATTGCATGCCTGCATCATGGAAGGAAATCAAGAAAATCAATGCCAGTCCCTCGAGCATGATGAAGGAAGGGTCTGGCACTGCTGCATCAGTCACACCCAAAGCAGCTCCCTGGGTGCCTGCCTCCTGGTCTTCCACAGTGTGAGGGGTACATACCCGCAGTGATGTGGCTAGGGAGGGGCAGGACATTGGAGTCTCAGAGCTCCTGGCTGCAGTTGGGGCAGTGGCTGCAGAGATTGCTGGATGGGGGAACCATAGGTACAACCCCCCCCCAGCCAAGTAACAGGCATATAAAGTGTATAACAAGAAACAAACAAAAAACCCCAAATGGTGACAACCAATAACACATGTCACATTCATTGACAGCCTAATTGTTTTTCCCTTGTATGGTTTCGATGTATTTTTTTTTCATTGTGCAATGGCATCCTTTTCTCCTATGTGAAAAACAAACTTAATGATCAATGTCCTAACTGATAATGGCACAACATGGTGTGAGCTGTGTGAGTTGCTGTGAATACACCCATGTCTTGCATGGTGTGGCACAAGGCACAGTCAAGTGGCTTAACTACACAAGGAGTGTATAACTTATCCAAAAAGTCACAGCCTAGAGTTTTCTTAAAATTACCCAGTAGTCCCATGTGTGAAATAACTATGAAATCGGATAATAATGCACAACAGGTTCTGGTATGTCATCATATATCATGCCATCTTGACCACATCATCAGCCACAAGGACACAGTCCAAGTGTCATACACACTCACAAAGTGATAAACTCCATAATATACCTGACCCCGTAGTGCATCATTGTGCTCATAATATCACCCTCAACTGTTTGTAGATGGTAATTTTGGTAATAAGTTGTGTACTGTAACTATATTAATGAACAAGATTTCTTCTCTCCATTATTTTATATTACTTTCAATGTAATACAGCAACTGCAATTCTTGTAGTATACAAACTGAGCAAAACTTCCCACAGTAGCAGAACAAAGAAACCATCAAAAATTGACAGATCAAAAAATACTCAAAATTTGTTTCCATTTTCTCTTTCACAGAGGGAGAAAATCCACTGGAGAGGGCTGATGGAGGAGAAGAAGAAGCCACAGAAGGGGACATTATGATTATGGAGTCCTCTGTGGCTGAACCAACAGCTCCAGCAGCAGGTGAGGGCCAAACAACATCCGAGCCCCACCTGGGTCCATCTGAGAAAGCTGCAGGTCCTGCCAGGCCTCCAACTGAGGAACATATGTACAATTCAGTAATAAAGTTGTACCCAAGAGTTGCATGTACATTCTCTGATGATCACCCCCAGTGTTAAAAAATGAGAAAGTTCATAGCCTGTCACTACATCATGCCTGGCGCCTAATAAACTTCCTATTACTATTAATGTTCAAAACACTTCATTAGTGTTCCCTAAGTTCAAAATGGTAAAAAAAGGACACAACATAATGTGTGTACATTTTACTCACCTAGAGTACATTCTCTTGGCAATATACTTATCTCATAAATAGTGTAACAATACCTGCTCAGCAGTGCTAGATGATGGGATGCTAACAGTTAGACTCCATCTACCATGATAATCAGACTGTACATGACATTATATCCAGTATCAATGTATTTTTTTTTTTGCAAATCCTAACAGCTAACCAGATATCAGCATTTTGAGAACCTTTTTATAACAAATATTTGTATCATATCTTTTATAATCTACTTTCCAGCTGTTCACATCACCTGTGACTAATAGATGTTGGGGGAGGGAGTGCAGCATGGCACAGTACTTGCTTTACAGAAGTGTATCAAGTACCTAACTGTCATCTTACTTAAACTTTTATTTTTAGCACACAGCAATAGTGTGGATGACATACACACACTGTATGTACACTAACTAGCATCCACAGGTTAGTAAGTTTGGAAACTATAAACCAACACAACATTCACCAAGCTGTCATCGATGAAAGTAGTAGTGATTGATAGAAAAGGCATTTTTTTTTCTTTGCATGACAGCAAACTGAAGAGCAACTATCTGCATGTCACAGTACAAGTGCTATATTTCTGCATACAGTGTTGCAGGGGTGGGGAACGGAGTGAGTAACCACTTGTACTTTGTTGTGTTGCACTATACAGCTTAACCAAAAATTAATAGTACACAACTTATACTTAAGAAGTAATACCTCAGCATTACCCTTTCCTAAGGAAGGACACAAAGGTGAATATGAATATCATAAACTGTTTTCTTTCCAGCAAGATCAAGCAGGTATTCCATGTACCAGAAAGTTTGTAAACAAATGCTTTCTTGGTACATGCATTAGACACTGTATTTTCTGACTGTAAGACAACACAGTAACAGAACCATTTCATTGTAAATTTTGTGTGATTCCTGACTCCTGTGTCACTTTCCGTAACCCAGCCTCTGTTCTTCAGTAAATCCCCACCGTCACAGAACAATCAGTAAGTCAAAGCCCATGCATATAACAGATGATTCACTTAGTATCCCAAATCAAGCAACAGATTTCTATGGGCATATCATGCACATCTGCAGTTACTATAGCTAAGTCAATGGCTCCAACAACTAGTGCAATAAAAAGCATTCAACAAAACCATCCAATAACAATTCTGTTTCTCATTTCCAACAGATCATTGCGCTGTCTGTCCAACAGCTGTACCTCTCCTGGAAGGTAAGAGTCCCTCAATGACTTTAGTTCCTTTCAGCATATAAGTAATACAACAAGGAACACCAAAAGCTTCAGTATACATATTTTGCATACTACCTGTATGTCATACAAGCCCTTCAATGGTGTTCTAAACATATTGGGTCTATTCATTAGTTTTCAGACTCACTGTGCTGGATTCACGAAATGCAAGTCCGGACAAAGTCAATTTCTGCATGAAAAATGGTAGAAGTAGCACTTGTGCCTTGAGTTTCTGTCATGCCAAGATTTAGAGGCAGCCTTCAACATCTGCAGGCTGCCTGCACCTAGTGCACTAATGCATTCATATACCCCCTTACAACATTGCATAAGGGGTTTATGGCAGCAGTTGCACCCTGTTCAAAAACGAGGAGTGCTAAGTTCCCAAATTGTGATTCAGAAACAACCCTACTGTACATCCATCAAAGACCACTATGCCAGCTATCAGCTGCCATAAGTGTTCATAGCTATCCACAAGGGCTTGCCATTGTGCCTCAGGCATACATCCCTGATGGGCTACAGCTCCCCCAATAGCCCTGTTTCCCCATGTATGGCTCTCCACATACCCAGCTGAACTTGTGTTACACCCCCCACATGCACAGACACCCCACATACCTGGACCCCCCAAAATGCCCACTGCCCACACATACCCAGAATCCACACTATCGGAGACAGTCCCCACTGAGCCCCAGAACCCATATTGGGTATTGCACCTACCACTATCCTCAAGCCCCTCTAATATGAATCTTCCACCCACACCACCATCCACAACACACAAAGTAACTGCCTAGTTGTCTAGCACTGCCCGCCCCCTCACAGCAGTGCCAGCCACCTCTTCTTACCCACACACTGCCATCAACTGGCACAGACCTTCACTCAGCACCATGGCCAGACAACAACTCAACTTTACCAGGAGCAGATATTGTACATGTCCACACTTGATGAATGACACCACTTGTCATTCACCCAGTGCGTATATGTACAATATGCAGTACCAGTACAGCTCACTTTGTGGCTCACCATGGTGGTGAGCAGAGGGCTGTACCAGTTACCAGCAGCATGTGGGTACAGAGGGGGAAGTATGTGGGGTGATGTCACTGCTGGGAAAGGGACAGGGAGACACTAGGGTACCATACAGTTACTCTTCATGATGTAAATGGGAGGGAGAGGGGGGAATCATATTACAGTGCCTCAGGCTGGGCTGACACTGGACACATTACAGGGATAGTGGTGGCCATTCAGAACACTACAGCTCCCTTCTGTGGATGCATCTGCCTCCTGCCCATGCAAAGGCTTCCAGGATACAGAAAGCTACACCTATTTTGCATAGCTGCCACAAGTCACAGGCTGCAGGCTCCTGTAATCTGTTTCTCTGCATCAAGCACAGAGTCCAGGACACAGGCTTCATTGTCACAAGGTTCCATTCTTGCAGCTTGCAATAACCCTTTGTTAATCTGCCCCACTGTTTAAATAAACCCTTTCTGCAAACACACAATAGACCCATGGTTACTAACATGTAGAAAGCCTTTAATCATGTTTCTTTATAAATGGTATTTCTCTGTTCAAAATTCTGTATTGTTGCAGTATTTGTCCCCAGGTATTTCACATGTTTTCACACATCAGGTAGCAGATTTCTTACACATCACTCGACTATCTTGTAAACTACTCGATTATTCGTAAGTAATTAATGAATGCTTTTGTATTTCTATTCACAGTCATAGAAGCTGAAACAGATTTCACAACTGTCAGTCTGCTGAAGTTGCACAATATTCCATCGTAAAAATTGTAAACATAGAACTGTTCCTTGCCATGAGTTCAAATCAAATGTTATAAAGTTTGAAAATATTTAAAAAAATGTTTCAATAATATTTTTTTCTCTTTATTTCCACAATGCTACACTGTGTCAAACCCCAAAAAAACAAAAGAGCAATAAGCAACCTGTCTGTCACTAGGCGATAAGCTGCCACTGTTACTGTATGTTGTAGTGTCTTTTTGGGGGGGTGGGTATGATTCACTAGTGCACTACATACTTGAATGCATCAAACTGATGCATTCCTCTCCTCACTGCTTACAGTATGCTGTATTCTCTGGCACGATCTATCACCCAGTCTAATCACACACAACATAGAATGTTTCTAACCACTCTGCAATATTTCTAATAGAAGACTCTGCAAACTCACAAATATAAGTGTTCATAGAACCTGCACATATTCTTCTTAATGGTACACAAATATCTATTATGTGTTTTAGGAACAATCAACAATATTAACACACAAAGCATGAAACAACACTAAACATAATACTGACATACCCACCAAACCCACACATTTAGTGAAATGAGTAACATTCATGCAACATATCCCACCACATCTTTTAATATTAACAAACCTACCGTGTTCCTCATAATCAACATAGTTGTTAACTATCAGACATTACAAATACTAAACACCTAGCCACGATACCTGAAAAATGTGATTTACCTCAAAAAGGAAAACAACATTCAGCACATTTTCCCTCATACTAATGTTTTGTTCTTTCTTTATAGAGTGCATACAGCAACTAAAAACACACAGCACAATCTCAGCTGGCTACTCGAGGCCGTGGAGAAAGGCAACTAAGATCCAGTCCTGCGTGGCCATGTCACTGCAACAAAACAAGACTCAATATAGAACAACAACATCTTATTGATTTGTTGCAGTGACAAAAGCCGTGATTGGGCACTAGCTATGGTTGCTGTCCATGGGCTCGAGCACAGCAAGAGGCCTCACCAAGCTATTAAACAGCTTCAGAGCAGGAAGAGGCCAATGTTGCTGCTCAAGAGACCACCCACGCCTCACATGGTGTGGCTGGCTAAGAACCAGTTGGAGGCCATGGAAGCAATCCACCAGCTTATCCACCAGACCTGTAGAACTACACAACAACAGGGACCCACCCCTCTCCAGCTTCCTCAGCAGCAACAGGAGCTCTCAGAGTGCCCCTCCCACTGCAACATCTGAAGAGGAGGAGCACCAATTCCTCACATCAAATTCTCCTGTGGATATTTTCACTTCCTCCACCTCCTCCAAGGCACCCTCATCACAGGCCCGCTAGCAAGTCCCCCAAACCTGACTAGCAAATATTTTGATTTTTTACTAGTAGTTTTCATTTACTTCAACATTATTTTTGTTTGCTATTTTTACTGCTGCAGTAGGCAGAGCCTGCAGATTTATTGCTCTGAGAAAAGGACTTCCTGCATACTTACCTTCCAAACAACATGGTAGAGTGTTAAAAATAGTGTCCTCCTCTGAAGCCTTATTACTAAGCTGCCTGTGTGCATATGGGATTTAGAGAGTACTATTTTTCCTCAGGCTCATGTTCCCTCCCTGCAAGACATTAAAGGAGGCAGGACTTTGTCTAGGGGCATGGCCAGAACACCTAGATGGACAGGTTTGGGGGAGGAGGGCAAGCAGGTGCCACCCACTAAGGGCAGGCAGGTGTTCCCAGGGTGGAGGGAACTTGCATCCAGGAACAGGGAGGATATACTTTGTCATTTCTATCTTTCCTAGGTTGCAAGAACAGCCTCAGAGGGAACATCAAGGTTTTTTGACAAAGAAGATATAGAAAGTACAGTAGATCTTGCACCTGCCTGCATCATGATGTGATATAAAACTAAGTCTGGTGTTCACTGTAACCAGCTTAATGTTCCCCTTTCAATAATGATGTACTAAATTATCACCTTACTTTTTCATTTATGAATATCCAGATTGTCTGAATTTCTTATCCTAAAACAGTGTCTTTACAATACAGAAAAATGCTGTATCCAAAGTATAAAAAGAAAGCCCCAAATTGCTCTGCATTTTAAATGCAGTTGGCCAAAATTGTAACTATAAAAATAAATAAAAAATATTGTTTTCACTTCAGTTAGGCATTCAATGTCAAAACAAATATTTTTAGTATCTTGCCATATATTGTAGTGTGGTCAACTACTGAAAACAATGTGTAGCACAGGACAGTATGTGTGTAAAATTAGCACTGTGCTTCATGCCACATGAATGGTGGGGGACAAAAATGCTGAAATAAATGAAAAAGTCTATCAAGGGTGATGGTTTTCTCAAATGACAGTAAAAGCACAGTTACTGACACAGGCAGTATCATTAATTTGCAGGGGCCATTGCAAATGCCAGCATGAAATGCAAAAGGACAAAAGTATACCCGTATCACTTCAGTTAAAAAATATAGGGAGACTCAACAGTTTTAGAATAAGTTAGTCCATCTTGACTTATTTGCTGCATATGCATCTCAGTTGCTAAGGGGTCCTGACCATATTCACTCTTCCTTAAGCCAAGCTATCTACATTATGTCTAGCACTAACACTGATGGAAAGATTATGCCATTAGCAAGAATCTCTTTTAATAGCCTTTTTTGCCAAATTGAAATCTCCTCCATAGTGTTTTAACTGGCTTGCCTCTGGCTTGAGAGAACTTAAAGGAAAACTCCACCCAGTGTCCAAGTCTGATATGTCTATGATTTCTCTGAATTTGCTAATAAAAAACTATCCTGCACATTTTGAGTCCTTCCATAGGATACATCAATAAAGTAACCAAATACCACACACACACACACACACACACACACACACACACACAGACACACACACACAGAAGAACATGAGAGATACCTCATCTTTTCTACCTTTCCTGGGTTGCAAGAACAGCCTCAGAGTGAACATCGACATTTTTGACAAAGATGATACAGAAAGTAGATCTTGCATCTGCGTGCATCATTATGTAATATAAAACTAAGTCAGGTGTTCACTGTAACCAGCTTAATGTTCCCCTTTCTTTTTTTTTTTTCCCACCTCCCTTCCTCCTTGGCTGCCCACTCCTTCAGGTCCCCTAGGCCCTTCCCGACTGCCTGCCTGTCCCCACGCCTGCCACTTACCTCATATTGCGGCTGCCCTGGGTAACACAGCATATCCCTTCACTGGACAGGTCCCCCTCCTCTGAGAGGGAAGGCACCGGTGGGGCCGGCCAGTGCACATTACTTGGCCCTGGGTGTCACTGAGGTGTGCTGGTCATGGGTTCAGTGGCAACGGAGGGCTGGAGACCATCATCTGGCCAGCCAGGGAGAATTTTCTATGGTTTTCACTTGGGGAGCGATGTCCTGATGTCAAGGACTAACGCTGACATCTGCCACTCCCTTGTGCACTGAGCCCGACATTCTGCTGTGTCCCCAGTGTCCGCCAGGAGTCAGCAGGGCGCCGTGCACATCCCCACCCTCCCCGAGAAGAAGAGCTGTCCCTGGATGCTTCATCCTTCCCCCGCTGGCCCTCCAGTGATCTGAGTCTATTCCCTAACCTGGTCACCGGGCGCGCAGATGGAAATCCAACTGCTGTGCCAATGGGGCCCATGTTCCCTTTCAATAATGATGTACTAAACTATCACCTTACTTTGTCATTTATGAATATCCATATTGTCTGAATTTCTTATCCTAAAACAGTGCCTTTACAATACAGAACAATGCTATAGTCAGAGTATAAAAATAGAAAGTACCAAATTGCTCTGCATTTTAAATGCAGTTGGCCAAAACTGTAACTATAAAAAGAAATTAAAAATATTTTTTTCACTTCAGTTAGGCATCCAATGTCAAAACGAATAGTTTTAGCATCTTGCCATATATTGTAGTGTGGTCAACTGCTAAAAACAATTTATATAACGTGTGTGCCTCTTTTCAGGAAGATAAAAGAGATATCTCACTGACCACATGTGAGATATAATTTTTATCTTCCACGGTTAGGTATGTCAGTAATGGATATCTTGGCCAGTTTGGGTATGTCACAAAGGTTTGAACTTGTTTAGAATGTCCGGCCTCAGTAACAGTACTAACCATATTCAAATACAAATAACTTTAAAATGAAAAATGATAGCATTGTACTGTGAGCAACGAAGGTTGTTCAGCACAAAAGATCTACAAAATAAGTGGTGTTTCATTTATAGCTACCTTTTTATATAATTAACAAATAAACAGCAGAAAATATATTTTTCTTTCACTTTTTCAACAAACAAATGCAAGTAACTTTAAATGAAAATGATAGCATGGTACTGTGAGCACAAAATTTCTTTAGCACAAAAGGATCTACAAAATAAGTATTTGTCAATGCTGAATGCTGCTTGCTTATACATGCTGTTTAGGTATTTGGAAGTGATAGTACCATGCCAAAGAACTGCCATGTACCCCCAAGACATCACTGTGTCTTTCTGTTCAGTATTCACAGAAAAGGGAGGGCAAGGGCCACAGCAGTACAGCTGTTGCCAAGGGGGAAGAGGTGAACAATAGTCCATTCACGAGGCAAAAAGTCCTGTAGGAGCTTACTAAATTGAAGGTGGACAAAGCGATGGGATCAGATGGCATACACCCAAGGGAGGCAGTATAGCACAGTGGTTTAGGTTCTGAGCTGCAAATCTGGAGACCTGGGTTTGAATCCCACAGCTCCCACTTGTATATACTGTGTGACCCTGAGCAAGTCTCTTAACTTCCCTGTGCTCCCAGGTTGCACCTGTAAAAAAGCTTTCAGCTTAGTGTGTCTCACCTGGTTAAACAACTGGAAAAGAAAATATTGAGAGAACTGTGAAGGGAAATAGCAGTACCTCTGGCAGCCATGTTCACTGAGTGATTCAACAGAGGGATGGTACCAGAGAATTGGAGGAGGGCACATGTGATCCTTCTACACAAATCCAGCAGCAGGGAGGAGGTGAGGAACTATAGGCTGGTCAGCCTCACCTCAGTAGTGGGGAAGATCATGGAGACATTGCTTAAAGAAAGGATAGTGGGGCATCTAGAAACCATCAGAGCCCAGGACCATAGGCAACATGGATTCAAAGTGGGGAGGTCATCTCAGACAAATCTGGTTCATTTCTTTGACTGGGTGACAAAGGAAGCAAATCAGGGTGGGGCAGTGGGCAATGGTTACTTTGATTTCAGCAAAGCCTTTGACACTGTCCCATATAGGGAGCTGATAAACTAGCTGGGTAGGCTGGACATGGGGGAAAGGGTAGTTAACTGGGTTAGAAACTGGTTAACAGACAGGAGGCAGAGAGTGGTGGTAAATAGGGTGCAGTCTGGGGAGAGGGGGTGACCAGTGTGGTGTAGCAGGGATCAGTTCTGGGGCTAGTCCTGTTCAATGCTTTCATTAGTAACATTGCAGAAGGCTGAAGGGAAAGGTCTGCCTGTTTGCAGATGACACCAATATCTGTAATACAGTGGGTACACCAGAGGGGTGGAAAATGAGGAGGGACCTGTGAGAGCTTGAAAATGGTCTGAGAACTGGCAACTGAAGTTTAATTCTAAAATGTGCAGAATTATGCACCTAAGACACAGAAACCCTGGGGAAAGCTACAGGATTGGGGGGGGTTGCTGACAGTCACAAAGAAGGACGGGGACCTGGGGGTTCTTATTTCAGATGAAGTGGTAAGGCAGCTGTGAGGCCCAGTGACATGCTCAGGTGCATAGGCAGGGGTATCACCAGCATAAGGAGGGAGGTAGTGATGCCATTATGTAAAACCATGGTCAGGCCTCACATGGAGTACTGTGTTCAATTCTGGAGGTTGCACCTACGTAAGGATATTAACAGGCTGGAGATTATTCAGAGAAGGGTGAATAAGATGGTACAGAGCTTGCAACACAAAACTTGAGGAGATTAAGGACCTCAATATGTACTCACTGGAAGAGAGGAGGAAAGAGGGATATGATAGAAACAGTCAAGTACAGTACCTCAAGGGTATAAACAAGGTGCAGGAGGAGACATTTTCCAATACAGGAGGAGCACAATAATGAGGGGGCATGACATGAAATTGGAAGGTGAGAGGTTAAGAGGGAATGTAAGGAAGTTCTTCACAGAGAGGGTGGTGGATGTGTGGAATGGTCTGCCTCAGCAGGTGGTGGGAGTGAGCACTGTGGATGGATTCAAGCATGCTTGAGACAGGCATAGCAGAACCATAGAGGTACAGCAGCGAGTGGGTCAGAAGCAGTAATCCAGTACAAAGGCTTACGGGCAGACTAGATGGGCCAGGCAGTTCTTATCTGCTGACAATTTCTATGTTTCTATGTCTGTGTCTCTGTTATGAATTACAGACAGACAGAGACACACAAGCATATGCTGCTTTCATGTGCTGTTCCCCACTATGTCCTCCCTAACACACTACTATCCACAGACACACAGAGAGAGGACACAGCACACACAGTCTCTTCAATGCTGTTCCCCAAGTGTCTCTGTCTCTGTCTCTCTCTCTCTCTCTCTCTCTCTGTCTCTCACTGTTACTGTCCCCGTCTCACTTTCTCTATGTCACTCTCTCTCTAAGCACTGAGCTCTGTTCTTGAACGTCGGGGGGGAACTCAGTTGTGCTCTGTCACTCTCTCTCACTGGGATGGGGGGTGTTTCTAATAGCACTGCACAGAGGTGAACGAGATATGGGGGCATTTACAAATAAATGCCCCTCCTCTTGAGTATGGCATCGGCTGAATAACCACATCACATGATAAGGGATCCTCATTTACTTCTGGACCCTACATGACTACATAGCCTGCTTGGGTTTAGGGAGTGTAGGGCTTTCAGAGGGAAGAGCTGCACCAGCTATAACCCTGCTCTTCCCCCTCTCACTTACAGTATATACATAACCCTGCTTACATTCTACATACATAACCCTTCTGTAATTTCCTCTCAGTTATTTACATAACCCTGCTGGATCCTCACAGAGATATACATATCCCTGGTTGTCAACAAAAGTTGTGTACTCCAGTGCTGATGTAGGTGCAGTATGTGCCTTGCAATAGTAAGCAAATTATGGCAGCACTGGACTACATGCAGTAGCATTGCACTTACGTTAGATGGAATAAAGCATACACATCCTTACAGACTGTAGGATATAACCATAGTTGTTAATTTAAATTGAGTGCCATCACATAACATATGCATTTTACACATTGAACATGATTTACTGGCGCTGAAATCAGATATCTGGGGACAAATTCTTGTAACCACCCTCCTTCATAAGTGGTTAAATTGATAATCTCTGGTTGTGTGGAGGGCGAGGGGCAATTATTTATAGGAGGACATCTGGCCCATATAGGTTTTCAATTTGTAAGATGTCAGATGAGCAGAAATACCTTTAGTAGGTATAAGAGTGGACAGTGGAACCTCACCTGGATTCAACGAGTTGCCCAACCAGTTTTACCACTGCTGCCCCCAATCCAACTTAAAATTCTGGGGGTTAATACCCTACTGTAGGTCATAATCTAGATCACCATTTCATACCAAGGAACTCCCCAAATTTGCAAATTCTCCAAGTAAGCATCCAATTACTCTGTCCACAGAAAGCCTAGACAGTCCCAGTCTGGGTCTCCTCTCTATCAGTGTGTATGTCAGCTGCAATTACTATCAACCAGTTTATGCAAGCAAGACCATAATCTCACATCTTAAATCCAGCTTGCTCTGCCTGTTCCACAGTATCACACATCTGTTGAGTTGCTTGTATTTTCAATTGTGCATGTCAAACTAATGTATGTTTTCTAATTGTCTAGGTTGCATTTCTTGAGACAAACTGTCAAACAGGTGTATTAAAAAAAAAATACAAAATCACACATGCCCACACAATGCATCATGGGCTGCATATGCAAATCACCACAGAATGTTATGCTGGTCCAACTTTAAGCAGAATTGCATGGTGCCGAAAGGCCTCTCACACAGTTTGCAAAGGGTGCTAACAGAAGACATAGACGCGTGTTTCGTCCTACCAGGACTCATCAGTATGCCTCGTCTGTTTGACACCCCAGTGGAATGGACCAGCTACCCTAAGACAGTGTGTCTTGGATATGTTGTGGTGAACCCATTAAAATAAAAAAACTATTTAAAAGACAAAGAACCTCTGTTGTATTAGTCACACTTAATATATTTATGTTTTGTTGCTTAGCCTTTTCAAGCTTTTTGCTTTGAAACATAGAAACATAGAATTTGACAACAGATAAGGACCACTTGGCCCACCCAGTCTGCCCATTTCCCTACCTAATGGATAAGCTACAGATCCTAGTTAACCAACAGCCTACTTCCTCCTATTTCCACCCCCTAGAATTGCCTTATGACTGTCCCATGCATTCTTGAATTCCACCACTGTTTTTTACTCCACAACCTCCTCAGGAAGGCTGTTCCATGCATCCACAACCCTCTTCATGAAAAAATACTTCCTTATATTATCTCTGAGCCATTCCCCCCATTATCTTCAAATTGTGCCCCCTTGTTCTTGCACATCTCTTTTTCTGAAAGATGCTACCCTCTTGGACTTTGTTGATTCACTTGAGGTACTTGAAATTTTCTATCATGTCCACCCTCTCCCTCCTTTCCTCGAGGCTATACATATTAAGCTCTTAAGTCTCTCTTCATATGCCTCCTGGTGCAGACCCTGCACCATTTTAGTTGCCCTCCTTTGCTTTAAATACTATTTCATTTAGTTATGTTTCAACATTTCTCCTAATAAACTATTTTGGATTTTCAGGTACCTTTTATCCCCCCCCCCGACCCTCACCATAAAACACTGCACATTTGTTTAGTGTGTTGGTTTTGTGTTGTTGTTTTTTTTTTGGCAACCAGTGATGACTTGTGAGCTGATATGTACTACTTAAAATGTCAGCATTCAAAAAACAGCACCTCAAGATGCTAACTATCTCTTCCTCAAAATGCCAGGAGAAATACAGTCTAGCAGATAACCTCCTTTACTCTGAGGGCCTGCCCTTCAAACTGATACTAACCAGACAATGTAGCTGTAATCGGGTGCCAGAAGACTGTAAAAGGTGGGGGTGCTGAACACTGGAGGGGCACTTGTTATGGTATAAAGGACACTTTTCCAAACCAGTTTTTGATATACAGAAATACAATAAACACTAAGCAGATTTTTCACTCTTAGTGCTGTTTAAATAAAATAATTATTACCAATACTGATACGTATGCTTTCTTTTTTGTTAATAGACTTGTTTACTTCACTTTTTCCTTATACAGGACCTGTTTTAGCCAGCGGGTCCTTATAGGAAAGTGAACGACAGGTCCTTCAGTTGCAAATAACAAGAGATGCACAGTATGCAAGTGGAAGTTTGTGTGAATCACACTCAGATCTGTTGGATGTGCTGTACCAAGTTAATTCACAGCTTGTTATGCTAACCTCTGGGCTATATTGCCAGCCTGTTCTGGCATCCCAGTAGTCATTTTGGCTTTACAGAAATGATCTGAGCAGATTTTAGACACTACTTTCAGAATTCATGACAGCATGGAGGAATACTTCCCAAACTGCATTTTAATCACCATGCTACACACACACACACACACACACACACACACACACACACACACACACATATTGAGTGCTCTGCTAAACTGATGAAAACAAAAATAATTTCTGGGAAAACTACATGATCTCATTAGCAGTAGAAATCAGAGTAAAATGCGCAAAGACATTTTTTTTTCCATCAGCTGCTGTTCCTTAGGTCCTCCCTGAAAAGAAACATCTGCTTGCCTACTACACTAACCTGGAGCACAAATATAAAGTAAATGTTGTGGGTGGGGGGCAAGGGGTTTCTTTGGGATTAACCTTTAAGGACCATCACAGAGGCTACAGAAAGAAATAGCATCCTTACTCTTCCCACTGGGAATAATAATTATTACAAATCTTCTCATGACAACACACTTCTGAGGGACTTGCTTGGTCTGCTTCAGACTTTTTGGTTTTCTTTCAAAAAAGCAGCGTTGTAGTCTTGACATGATCCCAGACATCAGCTGAACTAAAGAAAGAAAATTCTGATATATGTATGTATGCTGCAGGACAGGACTGAGGTGATTTGCTGTTACTTCAACAACATTTTTTTTCTGTTTGCTTCCTTTACTTTTTACAGAGGTAACCATCGGCAGTGCAGCTTTCATGTTTTCCAAGTCTGACTGCAGTAACTGTGTTTATTTATTTCATTTTTGTTGACCGGGTAAGTGCACTAGACAAATCCTGCCTATTTTCAGGCACGACCTGGGGGAAGGGATACAGATGAATGCCAACTGACCTTGAACCAGATTAAGCTGTTGGTGGTATTTTTTTAGTGAATAAGGGAAATTTGGCCAGGACACCGGGGAAATTCCTCTACTCTTTTCAATAAGTGCCATGGGATCTTTAACATCCACCTGAACTACCACCAATCCAGGCAGATGGGACCTTGGTTTAACGTCTCATCTGGAAGACGGCACCTCAGAAGTGCAGCACCCCTCTCATGCTGCACTACAGTGTCAGTACTGGGATATTAACCCAAGTGCCAGATGTGGGAACTGAACCCACAGCCCTCTGATCTCCCGGCCTCAGAGGTGAGTGTACTACCTACTGAGCTAACCTAACCTGGCTGAAACTCTGGTAGGTTATAAACAGTCCAGTTTCACTCATCCACAGCATTAAATTGACTTGAGAAGGACATTAGGAAAGGACATAAAATAAACAGCATGCTTACCCAATTAGTAGGACTGCCACACTGTTTGCACAAACTGCAAGGTTTAAAATCCCTTCATATGTAGACCATTTTGCAAGCGATAAAAAAGTACCACATGCTATGCTTCAATATATTTTACTTACTATATGTCCTAGCAGTTAGTGCAGTTATCTTTTTTTTACATTCATAGAAAGGTTTTCTAAAACATTATCAAAATTGCAAGTAGTAGTGTAATGGTGCTATCTGGCCTTCAGTGCAGTAATAGCTGGGGATTTTTCCATCTGAAAAACAATAAGTTTGCAAATTACAATGTGTGTCCACTTTAAAATGTTGTTTGAAGTTACATTGCCTCATCGACTCCAACCGGCACCCCAAAAAGCACACTCCACTCTATTGAAACTCACTTTAAAAAAACGCTGACAGGGTCATTGAACATTAGTGGGGGGGTGGGCTGCAAGCTGTAGGCAGTGCATTTTATTATTAGCAGATTTTAATACTTTAGCACAACAAATCTGCAGCTTGAAGAACAATTAATTACTACTTGCAGCCCCCTCACCATGTTCTTGGGCTCTGCCTGTGTTTTTCAACTTGAGAGAGTTTCAACAGAGTGAAGTGTGCTTTTTTCCGGGTGCCGGTTGGAGGTCGGATGGGCCAGTAAGTAACTTTAAACAAAATTTAAAAGTGGGGACACATTGTAAACTTTATTGTTTTTGCCAGGTGGACTAATCCTTCGGCTCAGCGGGCAACAGATCTTTGGGCCATCTGATGATTGACAACCTCACCTGCCAGCTTTGGTCGGCACCCCCCGAGAAAAGATCATGATGACAGTAGCCCAGTCTGCCCAGATAGTTGTTACCTTACCTTGCAATTGAACAATTTGATCTGGTGAATGAAGAGAGCAGGGAGGCAACAGATCCAACTCCATGGAGTCGGGACGGAGAAAAGGCAAGTGTGAGAGCTGGGCAGGCTTATGCAGACTGGAGAGGGGTAAGCAAGTCAGGAAATGACCACCTCCCAACCAAACCAAAAGCCAGGTTAGCAAAGGGGAACAGGCTATGTATTACCATGCTTTTATATATCCTTGCTAGCCTTACTTCCTGCTTTCTCCATTGTTTGTTTTTCAGGGCTTTCAGGCTTAAATTGCAGCAGACCTGGGAGCACCAATGCATGCTCATCAATCAAGTCCCAAGGTGTAAAGTCTGGGAGTGAGCTGGTCTGGATTCAATTGAAAGTGCTGTATAAAGACCATCTGAATCGTTATCAGTACTTGACACTAAAAAGTGCAAGGCAAGGCATTTTTTTATCTGTGGAGGTAGGCGAGCAGATTCAAAGGACTGACCTTTCTCCAGCTTGTGGGGCACATACGCTGACTTGTTTCCAGAGTCATTATCTATGTTAACAAAGTTATGTTAATGACTCCAGTCTCAAGCACTGATTTGGCACTTCGACTTCCACTGAACAGCAAACACCTCTTTGTTTTGTGTGTGGCTGCTATTGGGGCATGGCAGATTCTAAAGGGACACTTGGTTTCTCAGGCTAGTTTGCCACAGTAATTCTGAAAAGGGAAGGCACTCTTCTTGTAGGCAAGGGCACTTATATGGCCCCCTTCCCTTCCCCATTGATGCCTATGGCCTAATTGGCGCTGCTGCAGTCAGGAGCCCCACAGCAAAAACAGCTGATTATGTAGTGACAGGGTGCTTCCTGATTGTAGTGCAGCTCAGTTTCTTTGATGTAGTGGCCTGCTCATTAACTGCCGGTGATAGATAGCATGCTCTTCTATTGGCCAGGCAGAGACCAGCTCTGAATGGGCTGCTGCCATTTGCACACAACACTGCCGCACCTCCACAACCCCTTTGTAAAGAAAGCTGACGCAATGTGTTTCTTGCACATGCGTGCAAGCAACACGACTGGTGTTTCATTTACAGATGCCTTTTAGTTTTTTTATAATTGGCAAAAAACAGCAAAAAATCTAATTGTTTTCACTTTTTGCAACAAAAAAATGCAAATAACTTTAAAACTGAAAAAAGAGAGACCCACAATTGTTGTATAAATCAAATATGACAGGGCAGCCTGTGTGTAAAATTAGCACTGTGCTTCATACCACATGAATGGTGTGGGACAAAAATGATGAAATAAATGAAAAACTCTATCAAGGGTGATGGTTTTCTCAAATAACAGTAAAAGCACAGTTACTGACACATGCAGTATCATTAATTTGCAGGAGCCATTGCAAATGCCAACATGAAAACAAAAGGAAAAGTATACCTGTATCACTTCAGTTAGAAATATAGGAAGACTTAAAAGTTTTAGGGTAAGTTAGTCCATCATGAATTATTTGTTGCACATGCATCCAATTGCTAAGGGGTTCTGATCATGTTCACCCTTCCTCAAGCCAAGCTAGCTACAGTATGTCTAGCACTAACACTGATGGGAAGATTATGCCATTAGCAAGAATCTCTTTGCATAGCCTTTTGGCAAGTTGAAATCTCCTCAATAGTGTTTTATCTGGCTTGCCTGTGGCTTGAGAGAACTTAAAGGAAAACTCCACCCAGTGTCCAAGTCTGCTGTGTCTGTGATTTCTCTGAATTTGCTAAAAACTATCTTGCACATTTTGAGTCCTCCATAGGGAGACATCAATAAAGTAACCAAATACTACACGCACACACGAACACACACACACACACACACACACACAGCAGAACATGACCGATAGCTCATCATTTCTACCTTTCCTATGTTGCAAGAACAGCCTCAGAGTGAACATCACATAGTAGTATAAGTTCATATATCTTATCAAATGTTAAATTTCAGCCAATCAGCACATGCCACATCATTAGACAGGTGGATGTGGCCTAAAATGATCAATCAGAATCATCCCTTGTTTAACCAGAAGTCCTTCCCTAAATGTGTTGGCCCTGCCCACTTCTGCTGGATATAACATGTGCTCGAACCCATGTCCCACCAACTTGTACAGGAAATGACATGCACTGAAACCCTGGAAATGACATAACACCATTATTTTGTAAGTGTCCTATGCCTCTCCTTCTCCTGAACCCCTCAAACCCCTGCCTCACTATCCTGGCATGAATCCAAGTCTCACCATGCTAGCTCAAACTCCTGTCCCCCCTCCTTTCTCCTGCACCCCCACTGTCCTTGCTCGAACCTGAGTCCCACCATCCTAGCTTGAATTTCTGTCCCCCTCCTTTCTCATGCACCCCACTGTCCTGGATTGAACCCCTGTCCCTCTTCACCATGCCCCCACCCCCAAAAAATAAGTTAGGTTTATGTAGTGTTATGTGCCCCTGTCGGCTTGGTGTATATAATTGCAGGGTATGTGTGTTTTTTGACTAGGATATTTTGGAATGCTGTATCTAGGAGGCAGCCTCCTCATACAGAGGTTTTGGAGATCTGTTTCAAGACCCCCACAGAGGGAAATCCCTCTGCCTGTGTAAGTACCCCTTTTCTGTTTTATAACAAACAAGGTCTAAAATAATTTAATATGCATCTGTACACCTGTGTAAAACTTGTCCAAAAGGTTACCTCCATGTTTATGTATATGTGTTTACCAGTCATAAGCTAAAACAGGGGCCTCCATGCAAATAAGCTGGTTCAACGGTTTCTCTGGATAGCATTGCAAGTGCTGGCTGTGTGAAGTGTGCGTGTGTAAAGATTTCTGTATTTACAGAGATCTGTAAAAATGTAGATGTAAGCTTTTGTTTTAAAAATAAAATTGCATGTTTTAAATTGAGAGCGAGAAAGGCTAAGACTCTGTTGTGTGTGTGTGTGTGTGTGTGTGT
Source organism: Neoceratodus forsteri (assembly GCA_016271365.2). NCBI lineage: Eukaryota > Metazoa > Chordata > Ceratodontiformes > Ceratodontidae > Neoceratodus > Neoceratodus forsteri. The sequence goes on along the minus strand of CM057450.1, from coordinate 1,097,795,769 downwards.
GTGGAGAGTGATTATTCTATAGATCAAACTAATAATTTTATCCCATAATGAATTACAGAATAAAATACATTTGAATTAGAAAAGAGGAAGACCTTTATGTGTGTTTCAAGACTGAAAAACATCTGTTTTTCATTTACACAGAGAATCAATAGCTCGTTCAAGATACCCTGCTGTATAAAGAGGAACCAACAGGTGATTCTCATGATATACTTTTAGAAAAGCAAAGGTTTTAACAAAATAACTTTCATCTTTTACAGCAGAATGTAAACTATGTTACACTGAATTACTAATTTAAAGGATGCAGATGTTAGATCAAGTCAGATTTCATTATAAATTTTAAAAACATAACTTAAGCTACAAGATTATTTGGGTTTAAAAAAGCACAATCGACATACCTTTTAATTAGACTGTGACCAAAGCTTCAGCAGAATGGAAAGTCATTAGATGCCTTCCAGCTGTCACGCTGAGTTAAAGCAAAGCCGGAAAGGAGTTTTGTAGGCCTTATATATATTTTACATGGTGATGGGTGGGGAGAGGGGTTGGATTGACAGTGCCAGATGTTCAGATGTTTTTTCAGTATTAGTCACATACTTGGGGGGATGGATACACACATTTTATATAAGGAGCTGAGCATACTGTGCTTAGGACAAAAGACTAGAGTGAGACTGCCAAAAATACAGCTTGAGTTGTAGAATTAAAAAAAAAGCATCAAACAATCAAAAAGAATGGAGTCCTGGGAAGATATGAGTGACTCTCAGCCTCAAGACTTTTTCCAAGCACTCGCAGAGATGAATAATGTAGAGTCTGTCACTGACTCTATGATCACTACAGAAGGTGTGTATTTTTATTTTCAACTAAGAATAGCAGTTTAGATGCTTGTTAAAAATGTTGCTTGTTTACCTGTTTGACTTTGTTTTGGTATAGCTTTTATTGCAGATTTTTAGAGCATAATATTTACCTATATAATGTTTAAAACATATAAGTAAGATAATCTGTTTTGTTATGTATTGGGCTTTCCCAAAAAAAGTTGAAGAAAAGCTTGTTTGTTGTGTTGTGCAATGTTTTATATTTTTAGAGGGACATGGGTGGGGGTTGTTAAAAAAAGTAATTTGTGCAATGTAAGCTTGTTTGTTGTGTTTTGCAATGTCTTATGTTTTTAGATGGAGATGGGAGGCTGTTAAAAAAAGGCTGCAGGTTTTAGATTTGAAATTTGTCCTATAGTATAATGCTGAAAATACAAAATTAGTGACAGAGGTATTTTCTGTTTTGTCAGCAGTTGAGAGGCATGCTTCAGGAGAGAGAGAGGGAAAAAAAGACTTTGTGAAGTGAATCTGAAGCAACGCTCAGAAGTTTCTGCTGCTGTGAGTTATGAACAAAATAAACATTGTGTTAATTTGAATGATGATGTACAGCCATCCACAAGCAGCAGCACCAGGGTTACTGACAGAGTCATCACATCCAATGTTTCGAGAAAAAAACCTTGAAGCATTAAATCTAGCAAAGAGCTGTTTTAGTGCTTCAGCTGATGCCTTGTTCAATGGCATGATAATTGAGAGCTGATTATCTAATCAGGATTACTATAATCAGATTTTTAAATCTGAGTTTTGTAAAGGTACTTGCTAAGTAGTATATTTTGTGTATCATGTGTAGCCAGTACTCATGCTCAGAGATAAAACAGACTGTGAATGTGTCCCAAATGTTTGAGAAGATCAGGACATTGGAGGAAAAGCTGTTCAAAAACAAATAGGTGAAATGACAAAAAATCCCACATGCTGAGTGAAAAGGGGGGGCAGAACTAACAAAATGAAAAAAAAAATAACAAATGGTGTCAAAAGATAAAAATGTACTGTAGGTAAAAAATAAAACAATCAGAGAAAATTTGAAAAGAAAAGTAAAACATGCCAGGAAAATATTAAATCTTGGGGTATTACAGCATGTTGCTGATGTTCAGCAAGCTAGTGAATTACAAAACCAGCTTGCTGAACATATGCAAGATGAGCTGGCAAACAGAGAGACCCCTACAGTTTTTTTAGAAAGTGTGCAGCATTATGAACATATTTTAAAAAAGTTCTGTGCTATTGAATTTCATGAGCAATACCGCTTTGTGAACCTAGCTAAAATAAATTTGTTTACAGATGCAATTAGTGCAATACATCAAGCTATTCAAGAATTGCTGGACAGGGTGATGAGACAGATGAACAGTGAAGACTTTATACAATTGCGCTTGAATGCTGACTCTTTAAATCACCCCTTGTTCTCAAGGAAAACATAACCTAATGAGTTAAATGCAGCCACCTTCTTAGATCAGATAGCTGACATGTTACAGAGCAGTGCAGAAGTAATTGCGGATGACACTATACATCTCATAGTAACCACTATCAGGAATCACCAGAGGGCAGGGGTGGTGGGTAGACCGACGCTGAGCTCTATTTTGTATAGTAGAATTTTACAAAAAAAAGAGACAATACTGGATTGATTTAAATAATAGAGATAATAGTTTGTGTTTTGGTGGCACCATTCTAGCACTCCTAAATCCACACGTGAGTGTCAGTTGCTGAATAAGGCTAAAATATTGCATGCTGAACTAGGTTCGTCAGACCAAACCCATGTCACTTTTAGTGATGTTTCCCAATTTGAACATTTTTTAGGAGTTAAAATTAAGATTTTATATCATAATGAAGGAAACTGGCAAACATTTTAGATGGGGCCAGAAATACTTCCTAAAACACTGTTTGTATTACTGCATGGCAATCACTATTATGGTATAAAAGATGTGAAGAAATTTATAGAAGCCAGATATCTCTGTGAATACTGTCACGTACCCTACAGCCACAAGCAAAATCATGTATGTGCACTGTCGTGCAAAGTGTGTTGTGAACCAAATTGTATACAACAGGAAACTGACACTGCTTCCTGCCCCCACTGTAAAAAGATTTATAGGTCTTTAGCATGCCTAGAAAGGCATTTAGCAAGAGCTGATGTGGGTACAGTGCCTTGTAAATCCCTGAAACTGTGTGAAGAATGTTTTGTCTTTTACAAGGGTCCTCATACATGTAAGTTGATTCAGTGTGACAGATGCGGGTCTTTCATGACTGCAGACAAGCATCTGTGTTACATGTCACCACTCACAGATATAAAAATCTCTGAGAAATATATAGTGTTTGATTTTGAGGCCAGACAAGAAAGTGGGACTCACATACCAAATTTTGTATATGCTAAGCAATTAGATGGGAAGAGGTCCTGGAAATTTGAAGGGGAAGATTGTATAAAAGATTTTGTCGGACATTTTATTGGCACCCCATTTAGACACTATACATTTATAGCCCACAATGCCAAAGGCCATGACAGCTATTTTATAATTAGCCAGCTAATCAAGGAAAGAATTGATATTACATTGCTCACCCAAGGAGGAAAATTGCTTTGTCTAACCATCTCATCCCAGCCATTGTTTTCTTCCTTTTAAAGTAGCAAAAATCCCGCAGCCCTTGGATTTGAGAATGAGATTGCTAAAGATTACTTTCTCCATTTTTGTTAACACCAAGGCCAATGAACATTATGTAGGTCCCCTGCCCAATGCTCAGTTTTATGGTTCTGAATATGTGCTGCCTGCAGAAAAGCAACAGTTCATGCAATGGTACCTAGCTAACTGACATAGAGAATTTGATCTGAAAAGAGAGCTTCCCAACTGTTGTCAGTTAGATGTTGAAATTATTCTAAATGCCTGTGATGGATTTAGGAAAGAAGTGATGAACATAACAGCCAAAAGTGTTTTAAAACAGTCAAATGGTGATACAGTAGAGTATGAAACAGCATCTTTGGATCCCTTCAATACATCATGATAGCCTCAGTCTGTATGACCATGCATAGATTTTTATTTTTGAAAGAATGCACTATCGCTGTTCTCCCCCCACATGACTACCACAGACAATTAAAGAGGTACTCCACACCAGCTATTCAGTGGCTCATATACATAGCTGAGAAAGAAAACATTTCTATTTGGCACACTCTAAGGGGCAGTGAATTTAAAGTAGGGCCCTATTTTTGGGATGGGTATGTGATAATTAATGGGGTGCCCACAGCCTTTGAATTTAATGGTTGTTGTTTTGCAGCTGCAACATCTGTTACTGTGAGAAAGATAGAAACCACATGACAGGGACTAGTTTTGGACTGTTATTCAATAGGACCATGCACAAATTTAATTTTCTAAGAAGCAAGGGTTTTGCCCTTAGAGTATTGTGGGAACATGAATGGAAAGCAATGCTGGCTACAGATCAGGGTTTGGATAATTTCTTGAGGAACAGGCAGCTACCACAGCCACTCAAACCTAGGCCGTTGCTGTTTGGGGGGAGAACAAATGCAATTTGTCTATACTATAAGATGCAGCCTAATGAGAAAATACATGACTATGATTTTACCAGCCTCTACCCTTTTGTTAACAAAATCAAACAGTATCCAGTCGGTCATCCTGACATCATTTATGAAGATTTGGATGACCTCACTCAGTTCATTGGTTTAGCAAAAGTAAAAGTCTTACCCCCTAGAGGCCTTTTTTTCCCAGTGCTGCCATCCAGGATTGGAAAAAAACTTGTATTCACATTATGTCATGCATGCGCTGAAGAGAGACTTAAAACAACATTGTGCACACACAATGATGAACAAAGGGCACTGACAGGTACCTACAGTACTGTAGAACTAAACTTGGCACTGGAAAAAGGCTACACAATCATTAACATTTATGACGTTTGGCATTTTAAAGAGTCATGCACAGAGCTTTTTGCAGACTACATCAAGCTGCATCTAAAAGGCAAACAAGAGGCATCTGGTTTCCCTTCATGGGTAAACAATGAAGCAGATAAAGTCAGGTACGTACAACAGTATTCTGAAAGAGAAAATGTACATTTGAACCCTCTGGCCATAGCTGTTAACACTGCAAGGAGACAGATATCTAAACTGTTTTTAAATTCTCTTTGGGGTAAATTTGGGCAGAGAGCTAATTTGCTGACCACAAGTTTAGTAACAGACCCAGACAAGCTGTTTCAGTACATGTTTTCCCTTTACTACGATATTGCCTCATGCTGTTTCATCAATAATGAAACAGCTTGTTTAAGCTGAAAGTACACCAAAGACCACTACCCAAATTCTAATAATATCAATATATTTATAGCTAGTTTTACAACAGCATGTGCCAGAGTGGTACTCTGCAACCTGCTAGATAAGTTACAGGACAGATGCCTTTACCACGACACTGACTCTGTCATTTTTGTGTCCAGACCAGGTGACTGGACCCCACCTCTGGGCGATTATTTAGGGGAGTTAACCAGTGAACTTCCTGCAGATGAACACATTACAGAGTTTGCTTCTGCAGGTCCAAAAATGTATGGCTACTGGCTGTCCAGAGGAGAGGTATTTCTTAAAGTGAAAGGTTTTACCCTTAATGTAACTAGCAGTAAACACATTAATTTTGAAAGTCTGAAGGACCTGGTCTTTGATTATACAGGGTCACAGATCTCTAAAGAAATTACTGTGAGTCAACCCAGCATTGCTAGGAATGAAAAGCAGTGGTCCCATGAAACAGAAGCGCTGTCCAAGACCCAGAGAGTAGTTTATGACAAGCAAGTTTACAAGCCAATTTTAAAACACTTCCTTACAGATACTGATCGTGAAAAATGGATATCAGGTTGGAGCATCCCTTCACTTGTCTGTTGACTGGCCCCTCTAATAGTGGAAAGAGATTCTTTATAAAACAGTTGTTGGAAAATGCTGATGCCACTTTATCACACAAGCCTAAAATATTGTCTGGTTCTACAGCTGTTGGCAACCTTTGTATAATGAATTGTTGTTAAAGTTCCCACAGATTAAATTTGTGGAGGGGCTACTGATGTCACTAGCTGACAAGATCTCTTACCCCCTGGGAAGGTAAATTGGGTGTTATAGATGATTTAATGTACTCTGCCTGTCAAAATACTGAAGTTAATTATGGGTTTACCAAGTACAACCATCACAAACAGTTGACAATATTTTTAATTGTCCAGAATGTGTTCTGTCAAGGTAAAAAAAGCAGGATCATCACACTAAATGCCAAATACATGATTTTGTTTAAAAATCCCAGAGACAAGCTGCAGATCATAACTCTGGCTAGGCAGATGTATCCTGGTCAGACAAAATTTTTCTTAGAAGCTTTTGAAGATGCCACAAGAAAGCCTCACGGTTATTTACTGGTTGATTTAAGATCCAGTACACCAGATGAATATAGACTGCATAGTGGGTTGTTTCTCCCTGACTAGCCTGTGGCATATGTCATAAAAAACATATTCTGCTTCTAAAAATATATGATACTGTATTGTCATGATGTCTAAAAGACTGCAGAGAAATCTATCTGTCCTAAAGTTACTTGTAAAATGACCTCCCAGTTTAAAGAAAGCTATTTTATGTTCAGCCTCTGATGATCTGATATCAACTATAGCTGAGATAGCCTTAAATACGCTCAAAGGAAATATTTCACTGTCAGCAAAGCAGTTAGATTTGCTGAATAAAAGAAGCCGAGTCATTAAAACTTTAAGTGATAAACAAATAACCTTAAAAAGGATAACAAAAATTAACCAGACAGGTGGATTTATAGGGACACTGTTAGGAATTGCCATTCCTTTAATCACTGGAATGCTGGCTAACAGATAATGGATTTCACTCAGAAAATGTATTTGGGACCTCAGCAACAAATAGATCACACTAAAACTAATTACCCTGATCAGGATATAAGATAAGTTGCAACTAACAGTTTGGACACTAAATTGAGAACTATACTGTCCTGGACTGATTTATCAGACTATGACAAAGCCAAAATGTACTCTGCTGAGTTACAGCACTATCTGACTTTGGTAAGACAAAGAGAACAAACTAAATCCATGTTGACATTACTCATGCCTGAGAGTGAATCAGTTTCTGAACCTCCTGCTGCAGCTGCTGAGACAGTTTCTGCCCTGAGTGCTGTGGAAAAATACACTTTAAGTAGTGTTTCTCATCAGTCTAAAACCAACGCTGAACTTTTGTTAAAGCATATGGCAAAGAACAAGGATATTGTTTTTTGGAATGGCAAGGGGGAATCAATGTATAACAGTACTGTTGTTTCTGGGTCTCATATGGTCAATTTGGTAAGAGTGGCTACAGCCACTCACACAATCGCTGACCACAGAAAGCCAAAGGGTTGGGATGTTTTTATCAAAGCAATGGCTGAGGCTAACATACCCACCTATGTGTTTGCTCATTCAGCAAACAGGAGCTATGTGGAAAGTCTTAAAACAGCTGATGCAAAACACCCACAGCCATCTCCAGTTAACCAATGGTCAGTGACACCTAAAAGATGAAAGTCTTTTAAAAAACCTATATGGCTCACTATGTAAAACTTAAATGCCATCTCTATGTATGAATGTTATATACCTCAATGACTACTGTGTACTATCTATGTTAAACATTTACCTCATACTGAATATGTAATCCTACCTCTGTGACTGCTGTGCACATCCTGTTAACCATTTACCACATATTGAATATATAATCTTGTTTTTTTAAAAAGTGTCTATATTGATGCATGTTAGCCTACCTCATATTTAAATGTTAACATGTTTTTTTAGAAAGAGATGCTTATCATAATTCTATCTCAGTGTTATGTCATATATAGTGTTCATTTTTAAAAAGGAGATGCTTCTGTTTTTTTATATCTTATCCATGATGTCACCACTGACGTATGTACTATTTTACTGACATGTTTTTTTACAATAAATACCTTTATATTTTATACATTTTTGTCATTATTGAAGACATTATATATCTGAAACATTTAAACACAGGTGCCCCCTTCCCCAAGTTTAAACACAGGACCCAGAAAAACTAACAGAGACACAGAGTTATGAGTTTTTGTATATGATTTTATGAGTGATTGGTTTTGAATAAAATTACAAGCGGCTGCATATTTTAAATTCATTACAAGACAAACAAGTCTGAACATGTTGCCACCTCACTGATACATGCCCTGACATGTTTAGATGTCTGAACGGGGGATGTACAAAACTAGTTACCATGGCAACATTTTTGAGCAGATCATTAAAGTACATTTTTAGAATATGATCATAAGAAAGTCCTTTGCATCTGTGATGTAAGAAAAAGATGCAGTGAAATCTGCAGGTGTTAGAGAAGGTATCTTGCAACTGTGTGTTTTGGTACAGGATGTTCTTTGCATTTCTGTATAAAAAGCCCCAATCATTTGTGCATAATTGTCAGGATGAAAACTGTAGCTGTCGAAGAACTCCCCAGTCCCATTTTCTGAAATGTATACAGCTAATCAGTGCTGTCCAGGGAGGTCATGGGGGTCAGTATTGATGACTATTGCTGCGGGAAGGTTTCTCAGTCTCTGCTTGGGTAGCAGATCACAGGGAAACATGCCCAAAAAGCAGTCACAGATGTGGGAGTCATTGGTTAGAATTTTTTCCAGCTGCTTTGTGTTCATTTTTTATGGTTTATCACATATAATCAAAAATGACATTTCTTCTCTGGTTTATTTCAATGACATTATCAAACACAGCATAGACAATGAGATTAACTGTTTGTGGAAGGTCTTCTGCAGATCTAATCTCTGCTCTGAAGTTCCCAGTTTTAATTAAAGAGTAATGATCAGCACAGTCTTGGTCCAGAGTGAGATCAAAGGCAAACAGTGTGTACCCTTGGGTAAATTCCTGACAGGTGACAACTAATGGTCTCTCTTTCATGTCTTTCCCCCCACTGGCTGCACTAGATTAAAATATTCTCTCACAACATTCCCATTTCTAAAATCAAGCTGCAGAGGTTAAGGGGGGATTTGCTCACCGTCCAGATACAGAACCACAAAATTAATGTTATAATGTTTAAAGTTAAAGGGTTTTTGAGTTAGGAACTGCTAAAAGCATCATTGTCAACAAATCCCATGATCATAATTTTTGCTAACTGTCCCGAAAACATATTATCTTGGTTGCAGTCCCTGCTGCCTGCAGGGAGGCTGAACACTTTCATTCCCACTCTGTCTATAGGGTATTTAGCATTGGAGGCCAGCAGGGCTTCTGAATGTCCCAGATGAATACCGGGGGTCATTTTAACCCTTTTGACAAACAGAAAGGTGCCCATGATTTTTAGCTTTTAAGGCTCAGCATTTTCACTCATTAGGCAAAAGCTGTCCCTGTTACATGTCAGTTTAATTTTAATATCCACACCATTCAGCATCAGTTTCTCTTGAAAAAACAAGTTCACATGCAAGTGTCCCAGCAGCTCTACCCCTCTACTGAGATGTGTGAAGGAGCTTCTTTTATTAAACCCTACATTGTCACCGGCTATGTCTGTGATTTCATGTTTCCCCAGGGTGTCTTTGTAAAATAACCCTGCAGTGAATTGGGTAGAAAGGGTCTCTTCAATGAAGTTCAGCACAGATTCTGTGACTGCCCTGTAGGGGTAACAGTTATTGCTCTGGCTGATGAGCCGATCACCGACAGTCACATCCAGCTGACTGAAAATGGTGGCCACTGGGTAGTTTATAAGACCCACTTTGGCCGCTGTAGGTATATCACCACCATCCTCTTCAGTGATTTTGCAAACCAGGTAAAGAAGCGTGTTGTTTAGATCCAAATAGTCTTCACCATTCCCTGCTATATAAAATTCAATCAGTGAGTTTTCTGAAAGAGCTGCCAGGGGGGTATCTCTAAATAAATGCTTTTTTCAATGCTTGTCTGTGTGGGAGCAATGGCAAACAAGTCCAGTTCTGATTTTGTGCATTCTTCAGAACCACAGTGCACAAAAGCCATGTTTTGTTTTTAGAACAGGTCTCTGTTTTTTTTACGTCCTCTTGAAGGTCTTTTAGCCTTTTAACTCTTTCTTTTATGGGAAGTTTTGCATTTTCTCTTTTAAAGTACCCAGGAGGTCCAATGAGAAGCAAAGGATGTACTCTGCACTTTCTCTTTCTACCTCTCTTAAATACAATCAGCCCTGAACCACCCTGAGTAGGCTTATTTTTTTTCAATTGTTTAACCAGGTGAGACACACTAAGCTGAAAGCTTGTTTACAGGTGCAACCTGGGAGCACACGGAAGTTAAGTGACTTGCTCAGGGTCACACAGTGTGCAAGTGGGGGCTGTGGGATTCAAACCAAGGTCTCCAGATTTGCAGCTCAGAGCCTTAAACCACTGTGCTATACTGCCTCCTATCACCCCCTGACATCTTTTGAGCAACAGCACTAGTCACATGCCCAACATCTTTTGCAACATTTTTAGCAGCTGTTTGTAGATATGGATTTGCAATTTCAAACCCCCCTTCTTAAAAATGGAACTGCTTTTCTGAACAGATTATGAAATATCCCCCCATACCAGAACCATACATAGTATGAAGTCCATGAAAGCCAGGAAGGCTGTATCCTGCTTGTGCCTTGTAGTAGCTTCTGTACAAGGCAGGGTTTCCATAATGTCGAACAATCACCATCCTTGTTTAAATTTTAAAGTACTCTCTGGGGGTAAAAATGCAACTTCACGATCACCTTTCCAAATCAAAATGGCACAGGTTCATTTTGATCATTCTTTATTTCAATAGTGACTGCATCAATCTGATATTTACTGACTGTTTGATAATGGGGTTTCTCATAGGTCACGGTCACTATCTCATTGTCTTGACCCCCGATGGGTACACAACTCAGCAAAGGCACTAGACTGTCACCCACTTTTACATGCATGATAATGTCAGTGTAGCTGGGATCCCCTTCCCTTCTAGCGCCCTCCCTTGGGGCTCCCAAAGGTCCCTTCGCTAACCCCAGACCTGCCCACAGGGGCCTGTCACTGGATTGGGCAGTACTCCCCTGCAGCTTGTGCTTGCCTTGCTGTGGTGGTCCTCCAGGTTGGTTTTCTCTCCCTCTAGCTCAATGCTGCCCACTGAAAAACCTCGCCACCCCCTGCCCGTCCTCCCTACCGCCACTTGGGGTGTCAGCGGATTCCGCCCCTCCCCTCCCTTTAGCCCCCTGTACTTGTGTTCTCCTCACCTCTGCCACAATGTGAACTTATTTCTTAATGAGCCTGTAGTTGCATTCTTGTTTGTTGCTCTGACTGTGTATTAGTGTCTACATGCTGTTTACTCTGGCCCCACCTGTGTGTGGGTGCGATTGTTCCTTGTCCATTCAATGTCCTGTGTATTGTATTCCACTTGGCCCACTTGTAGTTGCGGGCCTGTATGCTACCCTGTACATGTACCATGTTTCTCTGTACTGTAACCTCCCAGGTCACACCTGAAAATAGGCACTCGTTGTCTAGTGTGCTTACCTGGTTAACAAAAACAAATAAATAATAAATAATAATGTGTAAAAGCCCCCATTAATATCTATAGGGTTCTTTGTTGTAGTCTTTCCTACACCTACCTTGAGTCTGCTAAACCCCAAAAGGTACTGTAACTGCCTGTGCATAAACAGAATGCATTTGTTGTCACTTTCAATGCTTATTTCTCTCCCGATGGCTTGTTGTTCCAAAACCACTGGCAGTTCATTTGCTTCAAATATGCTTTTATTGATTTGACTAATAACACTTGCCATGTTAGGATAATAGCCTGATGGAATTTTAAATGCTTCTGACTCAACATAGGGACTGGTTTGTGGTGTTTTACTGGGGGCTATGCTTAGAGGCTGATAGAGCATACTGAACTTGTTTTTCTGTGCAAGCATATTGTCCCAGGTATGAGGGTACTGAATTTCTGCTAAGCCCACTTCCCATTCACCAGGTAGTTCAAGCATTTGTGGTAACTTTACTGTAAAAGTGGATATAGTATTATTGGGGAAAATGTTGTGTGAGTCGTTGCCGGGCAAGGTGATATAAAAACATTTTTTAGCATTTTAAATCTTATCTGCTTCTAATGTCCTGAACCTCTGTTGACTTGACCCAGCTATTGAATTTATTGGGCCACCCTAGCTACTTTATCAGACACCAAGTTTTTCTGCCATGCTTTTTCTTTGCCAGGATTTTCTGCACCCTATACAAATGGTCCTCATACAGTTCAATTGTTTGAAGCTCCTCTGCATAAAAAGTACCTTTGATGTCTTCCCCCAATAGTATTTTAGCTTATAGGTGGGTCTCTGTGTCTTTAAGACCTATGTCACAATAAATATATCATTTGTGTACGTCTGTTCATATCCCATTTCAAACACCCCTTTTAGCTAAGATAGTCTCACCTGATCGTCTTTCTGGAAGGTACCCTTTTGTTTTTTGCCAAGAACAGTATTACCGTAGAGGATCTTCCATACACCCAGGGCATTGGAAGGGTTAACATCCACAGGCCTGTGTTTAATGCTTCTGTGATAAGTATAATTATAGCTGTGCACCAGGTCTGACAACACATCTGTATATTTCCAAGTATTCTGTGCTGTAAAGTAACGCCACATGTGTGACTTCAGTGTCCTATTAAATCTTTCTACAATGCTGGCCTTAACTTCATTATTCATCACAAAATTGTGTATTTTATTTTGTTTTAATAGGTTCTTTAAGGAGGCATTTAGAAACTCTTTACCCTGATCAGTCTGCAATTTCTGAGGTGTGCGTCCACTTTTAAAAACAGTTTTAAAGGCTTGCATCAGTGCCTTGCCTGATTTGTCTTTTAAAGTCACTACCTAGGCATACTTGGACAGCACATCGATGCATGTCAGTATGTAATTAAACCCATTATTGTACTTTGCATATTGACTCATATCCACTAAAGCGGCTTGCCATTGTCTATCTATGTCAGAAACAATGACAGGATGTCTCTTAAATCGGACTCTGTCTGCTTTGTGTAATGAATAGAGGTCCTGCTCCGCAAGCCATTCTGCAACACCTTTCCTCTTGATACCTGTATCAAGTTTTTTTGCAGCCTTATACAGCTGAGTCACCCCTGTGAAACTACCCAATTTTTTTGCATTAAAATATATATTCTGGAGCAGGTAATAATCATTCATCTTATGTCGTCAAGCTCTAGTACATCTGTTAGCTAGCAAAACTCTTGTCACCAGTAAAATAAAGCATGTGCTCTTTTTATTCTATAAAATCACTAGGACAACCACAAAGTGCAATGCATGATTATATTTTATTTATACATACACAAGTCATAACAGTATTTTAAAGTTTACTTTATATGCATTATAACACATAGCACGCATAGTAATACATAAACTAATGCATATAGCAGCTGGCTTCCTACAAAAGGCATAACACATAGAAAGCATGCAATGATTACATAATATCTTGTTTCTACACTTCCAGTTTTACACATTTTACAATACCCAGGGACAGTAACTTTTGAGCTGCATGTTTTACACAAGCATGGGCTTTAACCACTTCCCCCTTAGTGATGAGGCTGGTACAAAACATACACACATATGCTATGCACCACTCAAAATAATCAGACTGATTTTTAAGAAAAGCTGCTACATCTACAATGTTGTTCACCTTACATATGGCTCTGTGGTTAGTTTTTTCCATTACTTCAGTATATATTTTCCACAAAAATGGAGGCAGCATTCTAACAGTGAAGTAGCTGCACCTTCAGAGCAGACATTTAATGCAGGCTGCTTTCCAAAGTATACAGGGTCCTTTAGAATGTCCTTTATCATACGGTACATTGTAGACATCAAGACTGACTGGAATATCGGGAGCATGCCAGTACATTCCATCTGAAAGTACATCATAATACAATATTTAGGGAAAGCGTATGCTAAATCAGATTTATGAAACACAACAAAAGCAATCAAAGAAGAAAAATATATGATGACAGACTCTGCCCCCCTGTTCTGCAGACTAAACACTAAAAATTCAATAGCGGTACAGATAAAACCTCAAAAGTGTACCACATCATAAGGATTATGCATAAACTCTATAGCAATTTTAGATATCGCTTCCTCAAGAGTAGCACCCTCATCCTTAAAATAATACAGAGTTTCCTTTTGGGGTCCCTCTGGGAGACCATCAAAAAGTCCTTGGCATGTCTCAAAGTACAGACGGTGCTTGTCCTGTAGGTAGATTTAAACCAGGTTGTTTAGCTCTGTGTCTGACTAGTTGGTAAATAAGCCTCTGGATGCACTGACAGGGTGTTTCCCATTGTGGTATACTCTGGAAAAAAAGCATTCAGCACTATGCTTTAGTGACCTCTCACTGATGGTGCAGTTCAGCAAGCGGAAAAGCTAGGATAACAACTTGAACAATATTAAAATGGTAACAAGTAACAGTTTTTTTGTGGGGGGTAAATTTTTTTTACAACATAAACAGGGTCCCTGAATTCCCTTATAGAATTGTTTAAAAGGGCCCTTTGCTGACCAATGGATCATTTCAGCAAGCAGAGAAGCCAGGTTAACAACACTTACAATATTACAAGGTTTGTTCTGCTTTATAGTACACACACATGACTATGACGATCATGATGTAAAGCCCACAAAGACATTCATTGTCTTCCATGAATATATTGGCAAACAGTTTAACATTTTCTATAAGTGGCAACACCGATTCATTTATATATTTATCTGTATCCTTTCCTATTTCTGGAAGGGCACACATCATCAGTTCAGAGGCTGTATGTATCTCACAAAGGCAAATTTCTTATTGAGGTGAACCAAACAATGATGGATGGCAGTAATAGCTTAGGATCAGATACATAAGTCTTTGGATTCTCTCTGTACTTGCATCCCATATGATTATCTGTAAAATAAAATATGACACTTTTTGGTACTGAAATGTTTACATGTAACAGTTGGGGGGGGTTAAGGGGGCATTTGCTGACCAGACGTGTGGCCTCTCTTCTAATCTCTCTGTCTGTCTGCTGGTATATATTTTTAATACACCACTTGGGATAATCAGCTCTTTCCACATCATTTAAAACATGATTGATATGCTGTAGTGTTTTGTTGGCCAAATTTAAGCCCTGTTGTTTCATTGCTATTGTAAAATCACAGGCATAAGTTGCCCTATATGTATGGCTTCAGAAACATTTCTGTATAATTCTCTAGCTGTCAATTCATCAGTGATACAAGAATGATTTTTCTGACTAGGGTCATCTATCTTGCACGTGGGACAGGCATCAACCATTTCAGCATGTCTCACCCTCTCTATCACTGCAGCAATTACGCCATTAATGGTATGATACATAACATACCTATACATATCATGGTCAGTTTTGGTGGGTTTACTACTGAGGCCTGGTTTTTCATGAGAGGAACCCTGTCTAATCTCTGTAGAAGAAGAAGAGGGTTGGGTAGTTATCACAGCCTGTTCTGTGATATTTTGAAACATTCTATTGCTCTCTGTATTTTTAACATGCTGGTCCTCACACATCTCATTAACAACCACATTTGTATCTTTCACACAACAAACACAGTCAAGCAGTAGATTTGTGGAAAGTCGCAAATCCATGCTGTCTGAATATGACTGCTGCTCCATCACAAATCCTTCAGTCTATTAAAGTAAAACAAAAAAAACAGCATTGGTCCTGTGACTCATTATAGGTAAGATTTTGTTCTACTGCTAACTTATCTCCTCAGTTACACCATGTATGCATGTCACCACTCACACATTTTTAATGTTAAAAATGCATTTACCTCATCAAGGCAACTCTTTCCGTCTTCTTCATTTTTCTTATCTTTCTCTTTCTCTTTCTTAGCTTGGGCTTGACTGGTTGTGGCTGTTGCTGCATCATCATCTATCTCTTGGGCAGAGGTGCCTTTTGGCTGTGTCTTGGATTTCTTTTTCACAACTTTCTCTGATGCTTTTTTTGGCAGTGTTTCGCCACCCATCTTCTCTGGCTCCCCCTTCTTATCACTCTCTGTTTTGGGTTTCATAATATCATCTTTTTCTGAATTAGATTCACAATCCAGCACCTCTTCAAGGTCTTGCAGTGGTGCCTCTTTGAAGGACAGTCAGATTTAGGATTTTCTGATTCACATAACTGTGCAGCGAGATTATTTTTTTTTTTATGTCAGACACTCTTCCACTTCAAAATGTTCACATTTTTTTATTGTATAACAACATTTAAAATTTGGTTTTACAATTTGTTTTTACACACATTAAAAATCTCACCTGTACATCAATTTCCATATAACCTTGTACATACAATTATCATATAACTTAACATTATTTATTAAATTTCACATAATCACACATTCTCACTTCTTATATGCTTCAGTTTTCTCAATATAATCCTACAAAATCTAGCTACTTTATTCAGAATAAAAGTGTCCTCTGATTTCTAAAGTGCGTTAAACTGGTATTGAGGCTCCATATCTAATTCTTTTAGAATATTTGCCAGGATCTTTTCACTTTCATATTTATACAATGGGCACAAAATCAATAAATGGAGAGGGGTATCTTCCCCACCTTCACAAACACATATCACAGAATTGCTCTTTTTATATTGTTTCATTAAGGTTTGCAATTCAAGATATCCAAACCTAAATCTGGTTAATGCCTTTCTGTTATTTATGTTAGAAATTTAATGTAAATAATATTCTAACCCCACATTTCTTTTTCTATTTACTGCCAACCAGCTACTAATTTTAAATTTGTTGGCCAGATTAACTTCTTGATGGTAGTGGATATCTTGAATCCTTACCCTCATTTTTTGTTCTGTTAACTTCATGGGTACCAATTTGATTCAGCTATACAATTTAAAAGACCATTTGGTTTTAATATCCTTTCTAAGGTAAAAGTACTTGGACAAATAAATCCCCATTCTCTATATGTCATAGCTTCCTCTATACATTTTCTTGGGAGGCATTTACCCTGTTTATTATATGCCTTTATCCAATAACTACATTCTCTTTGTTCTATACTTTGTTGAATGGACTTTTGCCCCAATTCCAACCTCACCAAACCTGAAGGTGCACAATTTAGTAATCCCAATATTCTTTTATATGCTTTATTGAGAGCACTCTCTATCTTATTAATATTTTTCTCTAAACCCCATATTTCTGCTCCATAAAGTAATTGAGACCTTAATTTTGTATGTAAAACTGCTAAACAACCTTTTATTGATTGTCCACCATACTTATATGAAAATCTTTGTAGAGCAGGATAGACTCTCTTTATTTTTTCTTTTACATAATTTGTGTGTTCTTTCTACTTAAAGTCATACCTAAATGGGATTCCCAAATAACAGAATGATCTAACAGTTTCAATTTTGTTATCATTACAATATAACTCACTTATCCTTCTTTTCTTAAGCAATTGTTTACTGCAGATCATATATTTGGTTTTTCCAAAATTAATTTCCAGTGCTAATTTCTTACATCCCTCATAAAGTTGTTGTATACTTATCTTTATCCCTAATTAACTAGTTGAAATCAGCACTATGTCATCAGCATATGCCAGGTATGGGCATGGCCTGGTGCCCAACCTGGGCAAGTGGAGCTCAGGATCATACATATTCTTTAATACCATATTCAAAAATAAATTGAATAGAATCAGGAAGAGAACACAACCTTGTCTTAGGCCTGTATTAGACCCAAATTTCTCCGTACAATCCACTTCTTTATTATATCTAACTATTGTGTAATTATCCTTATATAACACTTTCAGTATGTTCAGCAATGAATTATCTAGTCCATAATTTTCAAGGGATTCCCATAGTTTTGATCTTGAGACTTTATCAAAAGATCAAAAGCTGCCTATAGATCTACAAAGACACAAAATAATGTTTGTTTCTTTATAAAAACATATTTCTGAACTAAATGAGTTAATGTAAATCACTGCTCTATCGTGGAATGGTTTGGCAGAAAGCCGGCCTGAGCCTTGTCTATTAAATCATTATCTGTTATCCAATCCACTATCTTTTGATGCAGTAGTTTAGTAAAAATGTTCTGTACTGTATCCAGAAGACTTATCGGCCTATAATTCTCTGGGTCAGATTTATCCCCCTTTTTATATATTGGGATTATTATATTAGTTTTCCAAGTTTGGGATATATTACCTTTTTCCAAAATGATTTTAAATACTCTATTTAGTACATTGGACCATAATTCCAGATCATCCTTCATAATATCTTGATGCACCCCATCTGGGCCTGGTGCCTTGTGTTGCTTTAGAGTTTGTATAACCTCTGTAATGTCTATTACCAAGAATGAAAAATGTGTCACAGGTATCCATTTAATATCTTTCTCACTTATTTCTTGGTTGAAAAATAAATTTTTATAATATGATTAGAGATGCAGCGAATTATAAATCCACCTGCAAAGTGGATGCGAAGTGTCCACTTTGTGTCCGTGGAGCACAACGCAAAGTGGACCCTGTAAAGTACTCACTTCATGTTATCATTACCACTTCGTGTTCTCATTATGCCTTAATGCAAAGTAAGGTGAAGTGAGAAGAAAATAGGCACATCACATGGCCTGCAGTACTGTAAGTCACATGCTTTAGCCAGGCAGGAAGGAAGTGAGTCAGAGAAACAGTTTCACTTTCTCCTTTGCATTTGTACAGGAAGAAAGCAAAATTGTGAGAGGAGAAGAGTTTGCTTGGCTCTCAGAATCATTTCTTGTTACCGCCATAACAATCAAACAGCTTTTTTAAAAGTTATTTTATTTAGTGTTTGTATTGTCTTAGTGTTTTTTGTTAGTGATTTTTTGTACAAGTTTTGTTTTTATTTTGTGTGTGTGACTGACTCTGTGTGTGTGTGTGTGTGTGTGTGTGTGTGTGTGTGTGTGTGTGTGTGGTCACGTGGATCCGGGAGGATGAAGGGTCATGTTGGAGTCAGAGGAGGTGAGTTGCTTGCACGTGGGAGCATTAGGAAGGGAGGATTGTGGACCCATGGGGGGTGGGATGGTCATGTTATGTTGGACTGCTCCAGACTCCTGGCCAGTGTTACTTCCACGCAGAAGCAACAGGAGCAACAGCAGCACTAATGCCACCGGGGGCTGTTGCTCATCCACCTTCTCTACCACATCACTAGCAGAAGCTGTTGGGGCTCCAGCAGCTCCCCCTTCACCACCTCCACAGCCACAAGAGGTGGCCCCAGCAATTGTGGGTGATGGTGGGACTCATGCCCGACAAGTGCGTACTGTGTCTGGTCCCCCCCCCGCAGCTCCCCAGTGTGGGAGTTTTTTAATTGTGTGGGGGGAGACAGCTCAGTGTTGCAGTGCCATGTGTGTGGTGTGCTGGTGCACTGTGGGCCCCCTGGGATGCATTTGGGGACTGGTGGCCAGCACACCCACATGATGAATCACCACAGGGCAGAGTGGCAGGCTGCCACAGAAGGGGCCAAGCATCCAATTGCTGGCCCTTCCATGGCAGTGGCCAAGGGTGCTGTTGGGGTGGGAGAAGTGCCTAGCAGCAGTCACCACAGCAGCAGGAGATGGAGGGCTACATCAGGTGCTCCATCACCACCACCACAGCCACCAGCATCACCCTGTCCACCACCAGCCCCACTACTTGGAT
This sequence comes from Neoceratodus forsteri, assembly GCA_016271365.2. Taxonomy (NCBI): domain Eukaryota; kingdom Metazoa; phylum Chordata; order Ceratodontiformes; family Ceratodontidae; genus Neoceratodus; species Neoceratodus forsteri. Next base: position 1,097,776,340 of record CM057450.1, on the reverse strand, counting down.
TACCCACTGCAGTGGACCCTGGTACAGTCTCTGTTAGCCAGTATGACCTCTTCCTGGTGTGGGCAGCACTGGAGGAAAACAAGTGTTTCAGTGCTTTGGAGCAGCAGGTTACCAAAGTGGAAGCACAGCAGCAGCAAATACTTTCAGTGCTGCACCTGCAGCTGGAACACCATGGCATCCCATGGCCATAGTAAGTCTGGGTATTGTTTTCTGCCCCCCACCCCCACCCCCACTCACTACTGTGTTGTACTTTTGTTGTGTGTTTTTTGTTTGTTAGTATTAAATCATACACATTTTCCCTTCCAGGGGAATCTTTCTTGCACCACATAGTGCAATACATTTTTTGAAAACCAGGTGTAAATGCATTACAGTGAGTCACGTGACAGAGGCATTCCCATTCTGAAAATCTGCCCACATTCTGCCTCCCTTCTCAGCAGCATTAGGACGTGATGGCAGGGAGAGTGTGTGTGCATGCTCCTTACAGTGAATATCTGATTGTGCAGGTTTGTGAATGTTTCTTTATGTAAATGGTCAGTTTGTTGTGAAATGTGTGGCCACGTTTCCAGTAAGAAGAGCCTTGAAACATCCAACATTTCACCACAAAGTGAACCTTATAACATTAGGAAACATTGCTTGGGATAGCTGCTGAACATTCAGTATAGTGGAGCATGCACCTGCGCTACCCCTGCCATCACGTCTTAACATTGCTGAGAAAGTGTGGCACAGATGTGAGTTGCTTTTCAGATTGTTAATTCCTCCATCATGTGACTCACTGTAATGAAATGATGGGTGGTTTTCACACAGACATATATTGCACTCTGTGGAGCAAGAAATATTCCAGTGGTAGTAATGCCCCCACATATTAGTTTATGTGCATCACCATAACTATATAATGTGGTGACTGTCTGTAAAGCAGCAGCGCAACAATATGTTGATAACTCTGACCTATATTTTTTAATGCTATGTAACAACTTCCTTTACTTACATCCTGACTGACTGGAATGATATAATAATTTGCAGTAGTTGAGTGTGCTGTACTACCTTTTTTCATGTGTGAAATAATGAAAGGAGCATTCCTTTTAAATTGGTGCTACTGACAGTGAGTGTGACCAGGTCTTTGTCATTATTTTCCTCTACTCTTCTCCATCACATCAAGTAGTTGTCATATATCGCTTCTGTTGTTAACTAACAGTTATGCATCAGTCAGTGTTTTATATGACACCAAGGAACATTACTTATTGAAAAGCAGCTAAAAATAAACACAAAGCTGGTTGGAACAATATTGGAAGACGTGCTCATTTTGTTTTCATACATGAAAAAAGTAGGAGTAAGAGAAGCAGACATAAATTGTGAGAAGAATCGTATCATTCAAGTCACTGATGACGCGGACTTAAGTAGTGGTTGCTGTGTCAATTTAAAGTAGCATAAAAAAGTACAGTTCAGAACTGTGAGGATATTCTTGCAATGCTGCTTTAATTGTAAAAAATGTCACTATGACATCATGACTATGAGCTCACAGCAACAATCACAAAACACACAAAAGTGGCAGAGTCCCCATATTTTTTCTGCAGGCCTGCAATGCATCCTCCTTGTGTGCAGAAAATTGAAAAGTGGTAACAAAGTGAAAAGAGACTGTTTCAGCACATACAAAGTCCCCCAGAATTAATGGTGCACTCAGTCATGCATGCAGTGGTGTCACAGAGTCCCCATATTTTTCTGCAGGCCCACAATGCATCCTTCTTGTGTGCAGAAAATTGACAAGTGGTAACAAAGTGAAAAGAGACTGTTTCAGCACATACAAAGTCCTCCAGAATTAATGGCGCACTCAGTCATGCGTGCAGTGGTGGCACAGAGTCCCCATATTTTTTCTGCAGGCCCACAATGCATCCTCCTTGTGTGCAGAAAATTGACACGTGGTAGCGAAGTGAAAAGAGACTGTTTCAGCACATACAAAGTCCCCCAGAATTGATGGTGAACTCAGTCATGCATGCAGTGGTGGCAAAGAGTCCCCATCTTTTTTCTGCAGGCCCACAATGCATCCTTCTTGTGTGCAGAAAATTGACAAGTGGTAACAAAGTGAAAAGAGACTGTTTCAACACATACAAAGTCCCCCAGAATTAATGGCGCACTCAGTCATGCACGCAGTGATGACACAGAGTCCCCATATTTTTTCTGCAGGCCCACAATGCATCCTCCTTGTGTGCAGAAAATTGACTAGTGGTAACGAAGTAAAGAGAGACTGTTTCAGCACATACACCAGTATAAAATGATGACTGTGAGGTTCGTGTTGCTGGTCCAATGTGTTGTGTAAGACGATTCCACCAAATGAAATGTGATCAGCTCAACTGGATTGAAAGGTGCCCTTTGGATATACACTAATAGTAGCCTTGGTGAGTAGATATATATATACAGTGTATAGATATATGGTTGTGTATTTTGTAGGTGATGTTGAGGGGGGTTGAACTTGACATGGACATGTACTCATGCTATTGTTCTGCATCACACAGGTGACTCAAACTGTTGGTGTGCACATTCCAGTGCTCAATGAGAATTTTTTGCACTTAAATGGAAATGGATAACTCTCAAGCACATTAAGGTAAGTATTTCTTTTTTTGGGGGGGGGATGGGGGAATCATATTTTCAATTTTGTCTGTAATGGTTTCTTATTTTTTTACTTCTTCACAGATTTCATCAGCATCCTTCTGGAGTTCGGTTGTTAATGATGGTCACGGCCATGTAATGAAATGACTTCTGCTTGTTGCATGTGTGCCCAAGCTCAGGGGAGGGGTGTGCCTGATGTCGAAGAACTTTTTTGGATAAGGACACTTTGACAGAACAACAAAGCATCTCAAAGTTTCCTAAAAAAAGAAATGAATGACTTCTTACAAATTACAACTTCATTGTTATGTGTCCCTCCCTGGTTCTCAAACCTCAATCCCTATTGTCAAGTTACATTTCAGAGACACATCTTGTCAGCTACTAAGACAACTTGTTGTGTGCAATATTTGCAGCAGTCTTTATAAAGCAATGAAACAGATGAAATAAAATCTTCTTACTTACCAGAATGGATTTCACATGGGCATTACATCAGTTCCTCTCAGTACGGTATAGCTATAGCATCTTTCCCAACGAGTATTAGTGATGGAGCCTGTTTTTGTTCTCCTGTAAAAGAAACAAAAGAAGTGTACTGTATGTGTTTTGCCACTGTGGCTCTGAAAAACTACAGAAAACAAAACATACAACTTAAGGAAGTGAGGCAGCATAACAAACATGAGTGCACATACTCACTTTATGGTTTAAATATTAAGAAGCTGATGGTGGTGGTGCACTGGTGGTCCATGGGGAGCTGACAGACTCATGGTGGCAGACTTGCATAACATCAGTCCCAGTGGTGGAGGTCCGTGGGGGTCAGACAGACTCATGGTGGCAGACTTTCATAACATCAGTCCCGGTGGTGGTTCGTGGGGGGAAGACAGACTCATGGTGGTGGCAGACTTGCATAACATCAGTCCCGGTGGTGGTTCATGGGGGGAAGACAGACTCATGGTGGTGGCAGACTTGCATAACATCAATCCCAGTGGTGGTGGTGGTGGTGGTCTGTGGGGGGCAGACAGACTCATGGTGGCAGACTTGCATAACATCAGTCCCGGTGGTGGTGGTGGTGGTCCGGGGTGGGGGGGGGCACACCGCCTTTTAAATACTGCAGTTTAAACCTGCCAACATTAACCACATCATCATCCTCATAAAGAAAACTGCCCTCACAGACATCGATGTCTGAACTCTGACCATTGGGAAATTCTTTCTCCATTGTGTCTTCATCTACATCAGTTGTGGGCTGTTTCAGGCAGCCACTGCCAGTGCCACCAGGATGCTCCATTTCCACATCAGCAAGACCACCATGACTAGGCCAGGGTATGAATACTGAGGTTGCAGTCTCTGCTGGTATGTGCCTCTCATTCATTTTAATGAATGTTAGCAAACTAACATTTGCAGGAGACAGGTTTGTCTGATGATCCCCGACTATTGCACCTGCTGAGCTGAATACCCTCTCAACACTTACACTGGAGGGTGGGCAAGTGAGGTACTTCAGTGCCACTGCAGTCAGCTCTGGCCATTCACTGACCTTTCCACTCCAGTACAAAAGAGGATCTTCACTTATTGTCAGATGCCTGTTTTCAGACAAATATGATTCAAACATTCTCTGTGCCACACTAAGTCCGATTGTTGATGCATCACCCTGTTCTCTGGAATCATTTATTTCACAAATACCCACTTGGGACAAAGCCTCCCAAAGCAGGTTGATGCCACCCTGACCCACTTTGGATGACAGACCACCTGGAACTACAGTCCCCTTATCCTTGCATGATATGCTTGCTGGTCCTCCAGCTACACCTTCAGCTGGATTATGCTGCTGTGGTTTGCATACCTTGGCATGTGACTTCCGTGCCCCATGAACCAAGCGAACCAGTTGACCACTGATATTTTTTACCTGTTCAGGCCCTCCCTCCAGTACTGATGCAATTCTATGTTTGTATCATGGGTCCAGCATTGTTGCCATGGCAAAGTTGTCATTATGCTGAATGCTCACAATGTGACAATTCTGGTTGAATACTGTCAGCATGTGTTGCAGCAACATACTGCTACCACCGTCTCTGGCAACATCAAGGCAATGCTGTACATTCACCAATGTCTGCTTCAGCACCTGCAGCAGTGGAATTGATTGGCTAATGGAGGCAGACTCGCCACTCACTGCCTGTGTGGCATATTCAAAAGGTCGCAAAATTGTTATTACAGAGTCCATGAGGTGCCACTGTTCAGTCATCAAACACATGGAGGCCCCAGAACTGTCACAGCTAGTGTGCATAACAATATATTCTGAGATGGCTTTGTATTGTTCATACAACCTCTCTGCCATGTATAACGTGAAGTTCCATTGGGTGACAACTTCCAGCTTCAAGCGGTGCTGAGGCAGGCTGTTTTGTATCTGCAACTGCCGCAGCTGGTCACGGGCCTTTCCAGATCTTGAAAAGTGAGAGCAGATATGTTGTGCAATGGTCAGTATTTCCTTTATGTCAGGGTGCTGCAGAAACTCCTGAACCACAAGATTTAAACAGTGGGCCATGCATGGAACATGAAAAAAACACCATTCGTGATGCATTTCACCACATTTGACCCATTGTCATTTGCTATGAACCCAGCTCTCAGGGACAGATGGTTTTGCCATCTGTCAATTTAAGTCAGTACCATGTTCAACATGTTCTCACCAGTATGTGAACAGATCCCACTGTGCATAGCAATTGTTGCATGCTGGTGAATTCCAGGAAGATTGCTACTGTGACAATCCACCTTACTGCACTGATTATTTACACTACCAACATCACAAACATCCCCCGTCACCTGCGCCCAGTCTGCAGTTATACACAGATATGAACTCCCTGCTGTTTTGCAAATTGTCCACATATCCATACTTAAATGGATGAATGGAGAGGAGGAATGTTGAAGGACATGTCTTGCTGAGTCTGAGACAGTGCAGAACAACTCAGGAACAGCACAGGTAGAAAAGTATGTCCTGGATGGGACTTTCCATTTTGGACAGGCATGGGCTGCAAACCACTGGAACCCAGAATTCTCCACAAAGGAGAAGGGCAAAAGATCAATTGCCAGCATTTCCGCTACAGCAGCATTAAGTTCACGTGACACTGTATGATTGGGGGGGTACTTCAGCTTATGCACAAAAACACTCTGCAACGTGGGCTGACTTAAACGTTTTACATGGAGTGTGTTGTTGGTCACAAATGGTTGTGCTCTGTGATGAATGGCATTGGCAGGGGGTGGAGTGTGGACATTTGATGAAGACGGTTGCACAGGTGATGACAAACCCAGAAATGATGTTATTTTTCCAGATTTGCCAACCGGGGTTGATGTACCACTTGCACTAGACATACTGCATTCACCACCACCACCACAAAAACTGCTACTCTCACCAGCACTGGACAACATTTCGAAGTCATTATGGTCCTCCACCTCATCATCCCTGTAGTAATCCTCTGTTCTTATTACCGCACTACTGCACATGTTTAATTTCCTACTGGGCTTAACAGTCATGGAAGGGATAACATGCTGGCTGTGGTTGCCGGTGATATAGGTGAACACCCCAGTCTGGTATTAGCTGCCAGCTTGTGCTGGGTCCACAGAGCCAAGTGCGTATTCTTAAGATGTGTATGCTGTCCTCCTGTCCCAAGATGGCCTCCCTTTTTACCTCAACTCACATGCACATGGCAAACCTGGTAGATTGCAACTGAAACATCATTTGCATCTTGAAAAAAAAATCCCAAACAAGGGAGTGTGATGCTCTGCTTTTAACATGTCCATGATGATGTGACTTATTTAAGTCTGTTATTTTAAGCACTGAAGTGGGGGGGCACGTGATGTTTCTGGCACTGCACACCTGGACTGCAACTGACCACCACCATTACCTATCATATTGATTACTGGGTCATCATCATCATCATCAACTAAAACCGGTAAATCACAAGTTTTTACGGGGAGGGGATTCCTGCAAACAGATTCAGACACAGCCACTTTTAATTTCTTTTTCTCCAGTTCCCAGCTGGGGTCAATTACATCACCATCATATTCATCAATGTCACTGTCACACACATCCACATCTTCTGCTTGGATGCTAACATGTGGACTGCATGTTGCAACAACAGCAACATCATCATCATCAGCATCATCACATTCATCATCAGCATCTACACCACCATCACCTGATATTTTTTCACCGCACTGTGAATCACTGCATGGAAAATGCTTGACGTTAAGTGCCACGGTGGATGGAATATCACATTGTATACTATTATTGACATAATCATCAGAATCAGGTTCAGTTAATGGGATTTTACTGGGAAGTATGACATCATCTACGCTGTCGGTCACTTGCACTGCTTCACACTCAATATGTCTGGATATGGTACACTGGTCGGAAATAGAACTTGACGTAACAATGCTAATACTACCTCCACCACCACTAACACCAGTAACACTAACACCACCGGCTGGGAAAACATAATCTCCTCCAACTATGAGTGAAGCTACTGATTGGGCTGTAAAAAACATTGCAGGAGAAATACCTTTCCTCACATCAGCAATGCACTTCTCTGTCCACGTACTACTACCATGCCCACAGACCCTCTTACTGCCAACATTGCCATGGCCATAAACAGCTTTACTTGCACATCTCTTTGCAGGCATTTTGGGGGATCAACCACAAATATTGTTACGAAATTCAGATTTTGATATGTTCACTTTCTGACTGGAGGGACGCTGGCTGGATATGAAGCAAAATAAACAACTGTGGCTTCAGCAACAGATAAGAGACTACTGTGTTGTGACACTGTCATGGAATTAAAACAGCTTCAGTAACCAGTGGTGCTGATGGGGTCACAAAAACAATCCAGTCTGGTAAGAAATACCTTTTCAACGTGGGGGTGGGGGGGGCACTGAATACAGACAGTGCTGATTTTTACGGCACTACAAGTAGCAAAACTAAGAACAGAGAACATGATCGCAGTATAAAATCAAGCAGCTGCAGTGGATAGCAGGATCGCACTGCTGCGCTTAGTTGCATTTATACTAGTCTGTGTCACAAATTGTAAAAAGCGTAATATATTTGATGCACGCAACACTGCACACACAACACAGAACAGTTTGTGTACAATGCTGAATGAGGAATATGACGCAAATGCAAAAGTTCAGTGTACTGCCATGTAATGTAAATTTGTAATTAAAACAACCTGACCTTATGAAATGCTGCACCACATTCACACAACAAACAGCAAGACAATTTGTACTATTAATGACAATTTTACTATGTGTACAGTAACACAGTCAGTTATATAACAAAAATATAACCAAAACACAAAGAATTCACTAGTTCTCCAACTTAAATCTACCTACACACAGTTACGCCCCTTCCCCACACAGCACACTTCACTGTCTTTCACCACACACACTCAATGTTGTAAATTAACATTCAAAATCCACACACAAACAAAAACGCTCGATGATGTGAGCACAGGAGGGTTTCCTACACTCGATTAACTATAGTTGGATCCCTCCCTTTTGAACAGGTTTTAAAAGATTCCTACAGACAGCTATCAGAGCACATTGTCTCCTACACCTTCCTACTCATACTACCCTGAACTGAGGCTGTGCAGATCAATATAGAGCCCGTGTGATCTGAACTCCCATGAATCACTGCAAAATCCACCTTCGGAGCTCAAAAACAAGGCAAAGTGAGGTGAAGTGAACTGCCACCAATGTACTTCGCCTTAAAAATTGAAAGGGTAGTGACCAGTGGAGGCAGAGTAACACGAAGTAGCTGTTTCTAATGTACTTCATGTTCCTCATTATAACGCAAAGTACTCCGCTTCGCATTGTGGAGCACTCCACGAATCCACCTGTGCTCCACGAAATGCTTCGCAGAGCAGATTGAGCCCATTTTGCCCACCACTATCTGGGATATCATATTCTCTGTATGCTAACATAAATCTATAACAGATGATCCCCTTGGTCCTATGTATGTAAATGCCCCCACTGGATCTCAGTTAGTTCTTCCATTAATTAATAACATGTTTAGATTGTTCATACTTGTTACAATCTGCTTTCCTCTTTCACAGATTTTTTTATCTACTGTTTCTCAATGTATTTTCATATACATCAGATCCCGAGCCTCACAGGCCCAGATTAGTTCTTTAGTGGGCTCCAGGCCATGACCCACCCTAGCATTCATGTCTCCCAATAGAATAATGCCACAATCAGGGTTTTTGTTGACACAGTGTTCAATTAAACCAGCAATTACCTTTATCTCATCTTTTTCAATATAATTTGATCTCTTAGGGTGGAGTATTTATTCATAATATAAAAAATGATATCCTTTTGTTTGCTTCTAACCACTAAAATACGTTCTGCATTTGTAATCTCTTCAGAATATTCTATATTCTCCTTTACTTTACACCAAGTTATTAATCTTCCCGAGAGTCTACCAAATGTCTTGGTGCTTCTTTCATTCTTACTTAATGTTTCATAACCATTCACATTAAATTCAGTGTTTACCCAGGTTTCCTGTAAACAAATGTAATCAAATTTTGTTATATATTCTAAAAAGGAAGGGTTGGGTAGTCTTTCTCTCAAACCTGTTACATTCCATGATATTATTTTAACTTTGTTTCCTAACTTTATTTGCTCATTCAATCCAGTTTTCCTTTCTAGATCATGTCAATCCACACTATTATCTTGCAGTATCTGATATCTATTTGCCGTGTTTACCAGACTGATCAAATTATCACTATAAATAATGTATTTCTCTTCTTTCATTATTAATGTTTCTTCCCCAGTTTCTCCAGCCCCTTCTTCCCATTGATTATAAATGTAATTACCTCTGTCATTGATCTTTTTGCTTGATGCATTCATCTCAATGGTTGAAAAGAGATTTGTTCTCTCAGTCCTTAGTTCCTTAAACTCTTTGATGTTCTGTTCAATTCTGTTATTTGTTGCAATAGCCACTTTAATATTACCTATTATACAACGGCAAGGAAAATTCCTCTTCCTCGATTAGTCAGTGTGTGCTTGGAACAGTGATGTTATTGAACAATAACAATACGGTATGAGGTCCAGGCACACAGGTGACTGCAGAATGCTACAAGAAATGCCTCCCTTGTCACACAAAGCACTGCAAAGCTCTCACTGCATTGCCATGCAGAAACCCCCAAAAGATAGCAAACACTGAATTTATCACTGCAGCCCCCCCCCCATATACACAGTAATTTCAACTCTCGCCACTCAGGGGTAATACAAAATGTAATTGTGACCCGCTATCCCCTGGACAAAGAAAGAAAAGGCAGCTTTTGTAACTTCTGACAGCTTTTTCTGTTGCCAGTCAGCCTCGCAGCTGACAGCACATGCACAGCTTACTGCCACACTGTACAGTCGCTGACTAAACTTCATCCGATTACTTTTCTAACATTAAATGATTTGTTTAGTCTTCCAGGCTGCCAAGATTTACCAGATGTAACCCAGCAGATAACAGCTTTTCTCCCTGATCCACTCCAGCTTCTGACTGTACTTTCCTCCACTCCGACTCCTGTAGTCTGACTCTGGATTCCAATGGTACTAGCTTGTAAGAACCACCACAAACTGAAATACAAAAAGTGTGAGTGGCAGAAGGGATGGCAACAAAAAGAAGTGTGTGTGTGTGTGTGTGTGTTGGGGGGGTCACAGATGCAGAAATACAGAGAAAAACACTGACCTAAAATAGAACGTATGCAAACTGTGAAGCAGCAGCACCATCTGCTGGACAACTTATAAAGTAGCCAGGGACTCTTTTTTTTCAAAAATAAGTTACACTTGCCCTAACCCAAAAATAAAAAATAGTAATAAAGAAAAGTATTTCGAAGATACAGTAGCAGCCACAGACACTGCCAGCTATTTCCTGAAATTTCTGTGATATTTCCAGAGAAATCTCCTGCTTTCTCCATTTACACAGTAGGGACAGCAGAGACAAACTCTTTAGAAATTTTGCTAAATATCTGGAAATAGCTGGCAATGTCTGTGGCTAATACTGTATTTTTTCTTTTTCTTTTTTAAACAAATGAGCCATTGTATAATAGCAATAAGACACTCCAGGGTGTGTGTCATTTAAGCAATAATGCCCAAGAGGGTGTGTGTCATGCTGGGATAACATCACACCTTAGGTGGTTGGGCACAAGGCAGCAGGCTGAGTGTGTCCAACAACTGAGGCATGACGTTATCCCAAATGACACACACCCTGGAGGACAGTATTGCTATTATAAAATGGTTTGTTGTTAAACAGAATAAAAAAATTCATTTTAAAGATGATTTTGTGTGGAAAAATATTTTTGGTTTTTAAGAGCAGATGAAACAATCAAGCTTTAAATGCTCTAGATGCTCAAGATCATCTGCAGGTTCACAGTAAGGCTGCGACTAGACCTGTGATGTTGTGCTGGGATAACATCACGGGTCCAGCCCAAGACTGACCAATCAGAATCCAGGATTTTTTCTTGCTATTGTATAATGTGTAATAACACCACTCCTGAGGTGGTGGAAGCACTCAGCTTTGCCTCGTGCTTCAACCCACCCAGGAGTGATGTTATTACATAGTAACATGCACCCTGTCATGCCTTATTGCTTAATTGTTCTTGACACCTCTCTATTAACCCTTTCTAATGAATCCTCATCCAATAGTTTAACTTCATCCTTATTAACTACCTCTTTATCTACTACAACTGGAGTACTGTGTTTCATTAAATCAATTATATCCTTTTGAGTCAAACTTCTATCTTCCTCTTGAGTATCCTTCTTATTTTTTTGTTTAAAATTGCTATCCAATACTTCCCATATTAGAGGTTGTATCATTTTGGGAGTGTATGGTCCTTTTGGCAATAATTTATCATTTTTGCTATCAATTACCCCTTCCTCTAACCCTATTCTTAACTATTATATCCTTCTTTCCTTCTACTAAACTTCCAACAAGCACTTCTAGATTCTTGTTAGTTTTTTTATTCACTCTCATTTTTTCAGTCAATTTTTTCTTATTTCTTAAATCCATATTTGTTCTCCCTGTTTCTTTAATATCAGTCAAGTTTTTTCCACTTCTTGTTTCAATTATCATCATGTAATACTTATTCAATTAGCTAAAAGAAAAAGACCCACTAGACACTATTCCTATTAGATACCAAGGAAACCTGGCTCTCTTTTGCTTAATTGGGACTGAATTCACACCACCTTAGCCCCAAATCTAGGCTTTACCTTGATTTAACAGTGTAACCATTTACCCTCTAATTAACAAACCCTATTAATCCTTGTAATCCTTATTCCGATGTTTGGTTTTAAATGTATTAACATTAGACACTTTAGGCCAATTAGGCCTTCAAGATCAGAAAAGAGAACCTTGTTATTAAAATTTCAGCTAACATACTTGTTTATTAAATTATAAACAGTAAGATATCACTTGTTATCTGTCCTTTAGTATGCTTCAGCTCAATAGTTCCTCAATCCAAATGAACAGATTAGAACACAATTAGGATACAATTTAGAACACAGTATCCTAAATTAATTCTCTATTGATGTTTACCATATACCTCACCTTCCAAAATACAGATAATTTCTATTATTCACTAAAGGAATTGCATTAGTCCAATAAATAGCTATAATTTAAGTTACACCTATTATTAAATCTACCATGCCCCCTAACAAAGAGAAAAAGAGAAATATTTCTGAGTCACACTGGATTACTCTGATACCAATAAACTGTTTAGGATAGTACTATGGCAAACTAGAGCTATAAAATGTTACAATTGTTAAATATATCCTTCAAAGTCCTTAAGTCCAATTGTCTCTTAGCTCTTACCTCTGCAGTTCTATTGATTGTAAGTTTTACCCCTTGATTTCACTTCTGGTGCACTCTTTTTCCTCTCAATTGAATGTTAGATCATTAGGTCTCTCTTGCATACAGTTTCACAAACCAGCATTCAAATTTTCCTTAGCAAATGTCCACAAAAGTAATTCACCAATGACAGTCCTTCTCCTTAATTTTATTGAAATGTCCTCGTACCAATTTGTGTTCTTATTAAAGTTCCAGTTCCAATTTAAATTCAACATTGATTGCAGCTCTACAAAAATTCTGGACACTAAGAACACAAAGGAAAATATACCACACGGATAACAAAATGACTAAAGCAATAAAAGTTTTCAGAGATACAAGGCTGACTCTAAAATAAAACTTTTACTAAAAATTAAGAAATGGGACTTACATTTCCTCCATAGAAAGAAAAAAACTCAGTAGAACTCAGTAATCTGTGATATACTACTCATCCAGCACTCAGGCACAGACTCAGACAGGGATAGAAGCAGGGAAATAAAACTGTGATAAGGTGCAATAATTCTCCTTTTCCTACTTGCTTCTGATACTTCTAGTATTTTTTTAGTCTATAATTCTTGCACCCAGTTTCCTCTGCTTCCTCACTCCCCTTCTGCCGCTTCGTGAATGGCGATCTGAAGGTGACAGCTAGCGCATGCCCTTTTCAAGCTAACATCAGCTGACCGCCATCCACCAATCACAGCTCTATCCGATTGCAACCAGAAAGTGCTAAAACCTTTACTAAATCTTAACAAAATATCTAAAACTAAATATATCTCTACTGAATAACCTCTGTTTTTCCACTTTATGTTTACTAAAAAAAGGGAGAGCACCTATATCTCCTCACCCCATTTATTTACCTAATAACCACTCACACTTACACTCACTTATCTCAGTAAAAGTAAATTCTACAGAAATGTTATAACTTCTCTCTATCTCCTCTCTATTTCCTAACTATTCCAGCTGAGAGTCGAGTTTGTAAATATGAGCAAGGAACATAGGTAACATTGAGAATAACATTGGTAGCAATACTCCATTTCCTATATCTGGCAGCAATGTATTATTCTTTAAAAACAGTGGTAATATATAGTATTATTAAACAAAACAAGCTGTGTAAAATCAGGCCATATACATGCTTAACAGCGTTTTGCACTAATTCTGTATCAGCAGAAAATTCTGTAGTAACAGAAGATATGGGGAGAGAAAACTAAAGCTACTGTCTCAGTGCTCAGGCTGTTAAGCCCTCGTGGGCTATACTGGACCACGATGCCCAGGGGCTGGTAGCTAATTCCACCACTAATTACTCCACTCTGCTTTCCCCGGGGGGTCCAGAGGCCTGACCCTTCTCTCCTTCAATACTTCAGTCTCTCTCTCTCTCTCTCTCTCTCTCAAGGTTAGAAAAAATGACAAAGGCGGACTGGAAAGAACGGCACTTACGCTCTCTTTGCTGTGGCAATGGTGGCATACCTGTTAAAAGAGAGACTTAGGCATTTGTTCTCCCTGCTTCAACCACACACTCTGTGGACCAGCGAACAGCGACTCTATTTTCCAACCTCCGTATGGGACAGTAGCCCTCAGACCAAGCTCTTCCACTTAACAAGACTTGTGTGGGACATTTGTCTTCACACCTCATGTAGTACACATATTTTGGCTTGGGGTGGGGGGCCCCGATAGCCATCCTCTTGCTTGGCTTTTCATCTCCAGCCTTTTTGTTTGGTGGTGTGACAGTCTGTTCTCTTGCTGGGATGTTGGTTAAGAAGCACTGCTCTGTTCCATCTTCTTCTTCTTGATGTTTTTGGATAATCTGCTCCAAGTCTATAAAACAGAATCTGAGGAGTCTATCAAAAAGCTGCGCCTTCTGGCTTCAACTGCAGGGTTTATATAAGGCTTTGTCAGAAGGACTGCCCCTTGGTAGATCCATCACCACACCCACCATACTGTACATGGTAACATGTGCCACAGACACATCTATTGTAGCCCCCACCCCCTTTTAAAAACATTGTAAATATCACCCACATTTCATTCAGGATTCTCTTTGATACTACACAGAGCTGAAGGGAGAACTATAGGTATGTGTCTTCCTTTTTTATGATTCAAATGTATTTTATTCTGTATTTCACGATGGGATAAAATTATTAGTTTGCGATTGCTATAGAATAATCTCACATACACACACACACACAACAGAGTCTTAGCCTTTCTCGCTCTCAATTTAAAACATGCAATTTTATTTTTTTAAAATAAAAGCTTATATCTACATTTTTACAGATCCCTGTAAATACAGAAATCTTGACACACACACACACTTCACACAGCCAGCATTTGCAATGCTGTCCAGAGAAACAGTTGACCCAGCTTATTTACGTGGAGGTCCCTGTTTTAGCTTATGACTGGTATATGCAAATACATAAACTTGGAGGTAACCTTTTGGTACAAGTTTTACACAGGTGTACAGATGCATATTAAATTATTTTAGACCTTGTTTGGTATAAAACAGAAAAGGGGTACTTACACGGGCAGATAGATTTCCCTCTGTGGGGGGTCTCTGAACAGATCTCAGAAACCTCTGCATGATGAGGCTGCCTCCTAGAAAGACCATTCCAAAAATATCCTAATCAAAAAAACACACATGACCCTGCAATTATACACCCAAGCTGACAAGGGGCACATAATAATACATAAACCTTTACTTATTTTTTTGGGGTGAGGGCATGGTGAAGAGGGACAGGGGTTCGAGCCAGGACAGTGGGGGTGCAGGAGAAAGGATGGACAACAGGAGTTTGAGACAGGATGGTGGAATTTGGGTTTGAGCCAGGACAGTGGGGGTGAAGGAGAAAGGAGGGGGAACAGGAGTTTAAGCTAGGATGGTGGGACTCACGTTTGAGCCAGGATGGTATGGCAGGGATTTGAGGGGTGCCAGATAAAGAGAGGCATAGGATGTTTACAAAATAGTGGTGTTATGTCACTTGCGGGGTTTCAGCGCATGTCATTTCCTGTGCAAGTTGGTGGGATATGGGTTCGAGTGCATGTCATTTCCGGCTGAAGTGGGCGGGGCCAACACATTTAGGAAGGGACTTATGGTTAAACAAAGAACGATTCTGACTGATCCATTTTAGGCCATGCCCACCTGTCAAATGACATGCATGCGCTGATTGGCTAAAATTTAACATTTGATGAGATATATGAACTTATACTACTGATGTTTTTGAAGATACAGAAAGTAGATCTTGCATCTGCCTGCATCATAATGTGATATAAAACTAAGTCTGGTGTTCACTGTAACCAGCTTAATCTTCCCCTTTCAATAATGATGTACTAAATTATCACCTTACTTTGTCACTTATGAATATCTGTATTGTCTGAAGTTCTTATCCTAAATCAGTGTCTTTACAATACGGAAAAATGCTGTATTCAAAGTATAAAAAGAGGACGCAGCAAATTGCTTTATATTTTAAATGCAGTTGGACAAAACTGTAACTATAAAAAGAAATAAAAAATATTTTGTTCACTTCGGTTAGGCATCCAATGTCAAAACGAATATTTGTAGCATCTTGCCATATATTGTAGTTTGGTCAACCACTAAAAACAATTTATACAACATGTGCGTGCCTCTTTTCAGGAAGATAAAAGAGATATCTCACTGACCACATGTGAGATATCACTTTTTATCTTCACGGTTGGGTATATCACAATGGATATCTTGGCCAGTTGGGTATGTCACAAATGGTTTGGAACACATTTAGAATGTTCAGCCTCAGTAACAGTGCTAACCATATTCAAATGCAAATAACTTTAAAATGAAAAATGATAGCACTGTACAGTGAGCATGAAGGTTGTTCAGCACAAAAAGATCTACAAAATGAGAGGTGTTTCATTTATAGCTACCTTTTATTTGTTTTTAAATAATTAAATAAACAGCAGCAAATTTATTTTCTTTTCACTTTTTCAACAAGCAAATGCAAATAACTTTAAAACGAAAAATGACAGCATGGTACTGTGAGCACAAAATTTCTTCAGTACAAAAAGATCTACAAAATGAGTGGTGTTTCAGTTACAGGTACCTTTTATGTTTTTATAATTGGCATAAAATAGCAAAAAATAATTTTTTTTCACTTTTTGTAACAAAGAAATACAAATAACTTTAAAACTGAAAAAAGAGAGGGAAGAGGAAATTGTTTAACCAGGAAAGGCACTTGTTTCCAGGTGGGACCTGGGAGCACAAGGAAGTTAAGTGATTTGCTCAGGGTCATACAGTATGCAAGCGGAAGCTGTGGGATTCAAACCCAGGTCTTGGCTGCTAGATGTCACCAGATTTGCAGCTCAGAGCCTTAGATCACTGCGCTATACCCACAATTGTTGTATAAATCAAATATGACATGGGTGGCAGTGAGATAGTGGAAATATCTCAACTCAGTGCCACTGAACTGTAGATATCCCACTCATGGCTTTGCCACTCATGGCGTATTAAGAGTTCAAAGGCAGCTTGTGAAGATATTTCTGCTATCTCACTCTCACCCATGTCATATCCCATATGTGTAGTACAGGACAGTTGGTGTGTAAAATTAGAACTCTGCTTCATGCCACATGAGTGGTGGGGGGGGACAAAAATAATTAAATAAATGAAAAAATCTATCAAGGGTGATGGTTTTCTCAAATAATAGTAAAAGCACAGTTACTGACACAAGCAGTATCATTAATTTGCTGTGGCTATTGCAAATGCCAGCATGAAATGCAAAAGGAAAAAAGTATACCTGTATCACTTCAGTTAGGAAATATAGGGAGACTCAACAGTTTTATGGTAAGGTAGTCCATCTTAACTTATTTGCTGCATATGCATCTCAACTGCTAAGGGGTCCTGACCATGTTCACCCTTCCTCAAGGCAAGCTAGCTACAGTATGTCTAGCACTAACACTGATGGGAAGATTATGCCATTAGCAAGAATCTCTTAAAATAGCCTTTTTTGGCAAATTGAAATCTCCTCCACAGTGTTATATTTGGCTTGCCTCTGGCTTGAGAGAAGTTAAAGGAAAACTCCACCCAATGTCCAAGTCTGGTGTGTCTGTGATTTCTCTGAACTTGCTAAAAAAAACTATGCTGCACATTCTGAGTCCCTCTATAGGAAACATCAATAAAGAAACCAAATACTACACACACACACACACACACACACACGCACCAGAACATGAGCGATACCTCATCATTTTTAT
This sequence comes from Neoceratodus forsteri, assembly GCA_016271365.2. Taxonomy (NCBI): domain Eukaryota; kingdom Metazoa; phylum Chordata; order Ceratodontiformes; family Ceratodontidae; genus Neoceratodus; species Neoceratodus forsteri. The sequence continues at coordinate 1,097,758,693 of CM057450.1, read as the reverse complement.
CTTTCCTGAAAGAAAAATAAAAACTTACCAAAATTGGTCAGGAAATGGAAATGTTAGTCCTGTAAAGGGCATCATAGAAATAATCCAATTTGTGAAGAAGTTGGTAGGAAATACACAGAAGAGTCACTTATGTTGAGTTGATCCATGTAATAAGGAAATATTTTGGTTATGATATATCAGTAGCAGTAGTGCAGTGAGCTAGTTAACTATTAGCCAGTCGCTTTCAGTCCATAGATCCAGACTATATGGGTTGGGTTTCTTAGCAGTAATTTAAGATTGCTTATCTTCAGCAACCTCAGAAGCAAATGATGGATGTGATACATCCAACACTGTAACATTGTATAGGCACTAAAAACAAAGGCCTTGTCTAAGTTGATATCCTTCACATGGAAAGTGGATTTGACACTGGCATGCAAGATTCCCCCAATGTGAATTACTGGGAAAGGAGTTTTAAGTCATTTGCACCTCAGACAGAAAGTCTACAGTTTTCCTAAAGATCCTGGCACCTGACATTTATCATTATTGTGTGAAGTGACTGAAGGCTTGGGGATGTTAGCACATTAACAGGTTTTGTGCTTTGAAGTATAATATATAGAGTGTGATAATGTCATGGGCAGAGGAAGAGGATGGAGTCTGTAGGAAAAGAATCTTTATTCAAAATAATGTATTACTCTGTTGTGTGAGTGAAGCATATCTGAACACTGAAAGTCACAGAAATTAAATCTACAAACACAGTATGAACATTATTAAACTTCTGTGTGAGTGAAGTATATCTCAACACTAATGAGTAAACAATCCTGCACTCGGGGGTATCCTGTAAAAAAAAAAAAAACAGTACCTGGAGGTTTAAAGTAATCCACATTAATGTTTACCAGATATTTTCTCCATGTAATGGTCATAGCAAACATTACAGGAAATGCTGTCCACAATGATCTTTCCCTGGACAAGTGGGGAATGTAGTGTTTGTTTTGACCATTAAATTGAGAAAATATTAAACATTATTTTGGATCTTTATTTATTAAGTAACCTGAACTAGGGTTGATCTGTGACTTTAAGCCTCCACACATCTGAATGCTGGTTTTATCACAGAAAGTAAATTTAGAATGCAATTGGCAGTATGACCCAAATTAAATATCAATCAATCAAAAAACTTTATTTAACCAGGCAAGAAACATCCTTGAGCAAGCTCATTTGCAAGATGGTCCTGGACAAAGTAACATACAATTAAGTACAAAGACTAATACATACGATACAGAGCCATTAACATAAATGTACAGCATTATTACAAATGGTAGGAGAACATTAATGTACAGTTGTAAAGGTAAAATGATGAATTAAGCATAAGGAAATAGGAAAAGGGTTGGGGGAGGGGCAGACAGGATAAGTGAATAGTTTAAAGGGAATGCTATAGTAGCAAGGAAGCTCTGTTGTGTGAGTGGAACATATCAGAACACTGTGTAGGTCACAGAAATTACATCTACAAACAATCTACAAACATTATTATTAAACTTCAGTGTGAGTGAAGCACATCTGAACACTAATGAGTAAACAGACCTGCACTCAGTGGGGGGTTGGGGGAGGGATTACCCTGTGACAAAAAAAAAAAGTACCTGGAGGTTTAAAGTCAAGGTACAACCTAAGGTATATAACCTTTTGCATAGATCAGTGACCTCTGTGTGTCAATGGCCACAATTACTGCTAAGCATTGAAAGCAGACAACAGACAATATAAGCATAAAACATGGACATGGAGAAATTATTATAATTTTCAGGATAGAGTATTGGGTTGCTTACTGTACTGCTGTTTTTTTATGTTTGCGTGCATGCATGCACAAGAAACATTATGTGACAGCTTAGGAGAGAAGTGAGGTTTTGGAGGTGTGGCACTGAGGTGGCCAATGCCCCCACTGCATTTAGAGGCTAGGACCTCTTTCCCCAATGTGGTGGCATGCTGCTGCTGACACTAGTTCAGCAAGCATGCCACCAACTTGAAATGATTTAGCTGTTGCAAGGAGGGTAGTTTCCCCTCATTGCAGGGTGTGCCTTGCCTGGTGTCTTCTTTCAATAAACATGGCGGTGGCTGTCACTGTCCGCCTTTTACAGTCCCAGAAAAGCTGATATCAGGGGTGCACAATCCCCCTGTCAGCATGCCCCCTTCCCAGCTCATTTGCTGATGGAGTAGCCCAATCCCCGTTGGCATGATGCACCCCTTCCCCATTTGTTGTGTGCTGAAGAGGTGCCCAATCCCCCTTGGCTGATGCACCCTCCCCTAAGCACACTGTATGGCTAACGGAGGTGCCCAATCCCAGTCTGCTCTGGTCCCCACAACAAGCACCCAGGTAGCATGCTTGGAGCCTACCCCAGTGTGCTCATGAGCTCCCCCCCACACAATGTATGGCTGACATGGATGCCCAATCCCTGTCAGCTCCATGACCCCTCCAACAAACTTCCAGGTGGCATGCTAAGAGCCCACCCCAGCATGCCAATAGTCCCACATTGTCTTTTTTTAGACCTGTAAAAAAAGGAAATGGTCCCTTGTTGAGTCTCTTGCCCCCTTCCCCAACATGCAACCACCCTCTACACATCTCACCTCCCCACACCTCCCCTCACCCTATACTTATCTCCAGAGCCCAGTGCGATGATCTTTGGTGGACCGGGAACACATCTGTACTCTTCAAAGCCGACCACAAACTGAGGAAATGCCAGTAAGTTGTATAATGGCATAAATGTGTTTTTTCAACTTTGGTGCATTTCTCAGCTTTTTTTTTGAATTTTGGCACCAGATGTTCAACATGGGGTTCTTGGAACCCCACCTCATGAATTCAGTCACTGTCATCTCATTATTCGGTCCAGAAAGGTGATTTCATGCTCGTTGCACAGAATCACCTTTTGGGACTGATTAACAAAATGACAGTATCACTGTTCATAAGGTGGGCTCCCAAAAAGCCTATGCTCCAAATTTGGTGAAATAAATCTAAAAAATGACTGTGTCACGAGTGTGCATTGCGCAGTGTCCACGTACACTTGTAACTTTGAGAATTTTCAATATTTTTACTTCAGATTTTCAACATTGTCATTTTTTCACACCTCCTTATGAACAGTACAGCTGTCATTTTCCACATCCTGCCCAAAATGCATTTTCGCACATCCACCACATAATCGCGTGGCCGCTGTGGGAAGTCAATGTTCTGGACAGATTAAGAAAATCACAGTGGCACTATTCGTGAGTGGATGTCCCAAACTGAATATGTTGAAAATTTGGTGACAGAATTCCACAAAATAATTATGTTATGAGCGTGCATTGCTCGGTTTCCATGCACACTTGTAGCTTCAAAGAATTTTTAATATTTTCACTCCAGATTTTCAACATTGCCATTTTTGCACACCTCCTTATGAACAGTACAGATGTCATTTTTCACATACTGTCCAAAATGTGGTTTTGCACATCTGGAGCTCAGTGGGCACAGACGCTGTGTGAAATCAATGATTTAGAAAATCACAGTGCCACTGTTCATGAGTGGAGGTCCCAAAATGTCTGTGTTGAAAATCTGACATAACAATTTCCCAAAATAATTGCATTATGGGTGTGTGTTGTGCAGTTTCTATGCAAGCTCATGACTTCATCAATTTTTTTAAATTTTCACTCCAGATTTTCAACATTACCATTTGTTTACACCTCCTCAGTTTCTCTGTGCCTCCTTAACAATTACACACAACTTCACTAACTTCATTATGCAACCGTGGCGGATCTGACCAGGTTTTGTTTTCTTTGTCTTGCACCCTTAACTCCTCCCCACATTCACTAAACCTTATTCAGTCCTACTCATTTTCTTTTTTTATATAAATACTTTGTAAATAATGTAGATAAAAGCATGTAAATAGTTATTTAATATAAACCAAATATATATCTTTTTTCTTGCTCTTAATTATTTAAGTCCCACAAACATCTTTTTTTTAATATTCAAGATTTACCCCATATCCCCTACCTCACCCATGTGTGAAAGCAACACAGGTATATAACATATTGATTTTATTTATTAGTAACAAACAAAAATTTAAAATATTTTTTACTTTGTTTCCCTTTATGTTACATGTGAAACAACACAGAAATGTATAAAAAAAATGAGTAAAAAAGTTAAACTAATTCAATAAACGTCTCCTGTCTCTTCCTTGTAATATGAAGCAACTGCTATTTTATTGGTATGTAGAAGTAAGATAAGGACCAACAATGCACAGAGTGGCACTTCCAAAACTCAAAATAGTGTCAAGGACAGTGGAACTGCACTGGGAACAGGGGAGGTAGATGAGGCAGGCTAGGTGAGCATAGCAATGTTCTTGTCAGCCCATGCACAGAACTGGATACACATATGCAGCACTCAAGTGCTAATTAGTTAAATGTAGGTCTCTGGTCATTATAGTAAGGTTAAACACTATTGGGTTATCACCGGGTAACATCAGCAGGCATCAGCAAATACCACAGGGTGGTGAAAATGCTGACTAATGTTATCCATTCATAATCCCATAGTCATTTTCCCTTGCTAATCTGTTATTCCACTTGACTGTTCATGCCATTCAATGCCCAGAGCTGCATATATATATATATGCAGCACTAAACTGTTTACAAGTTCAGTGCAGATCTCTGGTCATTATAGTAAGTTAAAATACTATCTGGTCATGACTAGGTAACATCAGGAGGCATTAACACACACTACAGGGTGGTGAAAATGCTGACTGATGTTATCCGGTCATAACCCCATAGTCATTTTCCTTGCTAATCTGTTATTCCATTTGGCTGTCCATGTCAACCGATGCCCACAACTGCATATGCATATGCAGCAGTAACATGTTTGAGTTCACTGCAGGTCCCTGGTCATTATAGTAAGGTTAAACACTATCTGGTTATGACTGAGTAACATCATGACACATTAACACACACAACATGGTGCTGAAAATGCTAACTGATGTTATCCGGTCATAACCCCATAGTCATTTTCCTTGCTACTCTGTCATTCCACTTGCCTGTCCATGTCAGCCAATACCCAGAACTACATATCGGATATGTGAGGGACACCCGTGGGATAACAAAGTTATTTATACAGTTGCTTATAACCTCACAAGTGGTGAAGCCACAAATGAGGCTTATGAGTGGTCACTGGCAACTGTAGAAATAACTTTGTTATCCCACAGGCGCCCCATGCATATTTGATTCATGCAACAGGATTTTTGGGCTTCAGTTTTGTTATATTTTATATTTTCCTTAAGTTCCTTTCCATGTTTTTTCTCTGTGCCTGCTTGCTGTGTTTGGTTTCCAGGTTGCTGTCCTGAGAAAGAGGAAAAAATTGATTTTTTTTTCTTAAGAGTGTTTTCATTTAAAATGTGTTTTCAGTTTGGGAGGGGGGATGGTTAGGTGTGCATTTTGTGAGTCTTTGGGACAGTAATAGCTTGGGTTGTAAAGAACACTGTGAGAAGGTGAAAGTGAAATTGGAAGGTAGTGCTGCTGACCAGGCAGCACAGGTGGTGGTGGTGGTTAATGATGTAGTCACTGTGTGGATAAATGGGTGATGATGTAATCACTATGTGGATAACTTCAAAGTTATCCACATAGTAATTACGTCATCACCCATTTATCCACACAGTGACTCAGGTAACAGAAGTTATGTGTCAGTTTTTATCCTAACACCTGTTGCATAAATACACATATGCAGCACTAATGAGTTCATGAGTTCAAAACAGGTCTCTGTTTATTAAAAATAGGAGAAAGTATGGGTCAGGGTGTGCAATGAGAAGTTTACATACACCTGAGGGGTTAGATGTTACATAAACCCTGATGGCAAAGCGTGAGGGGTTTATGCACAGCATCTAACCCTGAGGATGTGTATAAAGTTTACACACACCAACCCATATTTTGTTTTATATAATTGCTGGGTTGCTCTTTTTCACCTCAGAAATTACATAAAATAAAAAAGGTTGCTGTGTGGCAGCGGTGCAAGTACGCTACAGCATTAGTCCACAGTCACCTTTCACTTCCATTTAGTTTGTTTTTTCCATTTTGCAGTACATTACCTTACTTTTTGAGAAAGTCTGTTATAACTAATAAATAACATGTTTTAGTGGGAGTGTGGGCCCCTTCAGGACCCGCACTTCCACCAAGCTACCCATGTCACCATACAGTGGAGATCGGCAGGGGAGGGGCTCACATACTCAGCCCTATCATGTCAGTTCCCTACTGTTCTAACTGCAACCCTAACTAATGCATAAACCAGATTATTTGCTTGCAGTAAATTTCCTTACTTTTTGAGAGAGTCTCTTATAACTAATAAATAACATGTCTTGGTGGGAGCGTGGGCCCCAAAGAGCTACCCATGTCACCATAGAATAGAAGGGGGGCAGCAGAGGGGCTTAGATACTCAGTCCTAACATGTCACTTCCCTACTGTTCTAACTATAACCCTAACTAATGCATCACCCAAACATTTTTTTACAGTAATTTTTTTTTTTTTGGATGAAGTCTGTTATAACTAGTAAATAGCATGTATGGGCCCTGTGCTCCCACCAAGCTACCATGTCAGCATAATGATATACGTCAGATTGAGCAGGGCCCTACTTGACATGTGCTCCCACTCACATATAACTGCACAGCCATACAGCAGGTCCATAGGGCAAACAACCCTTATAGCAGTTATTTGCCAATATCTCAGCAACCACAGTAGGTAAACAAAAATTCAAGCACAGTTCCAACAGTGTCAGCAAGACATACACAATACATGAAGTCAAACAAATATGTATCTCACATCCTCCTCCTCAAGAAGTCGTACGCAAGAAGCACTGAAAGGGCAACCATGAACCCTTGTGGCACAAATTTGCAAATATCTCATTAACAGACCAACTTGCACAAAACAATCCACTAAACTTCCAGTCAATGGTTTCAGATATTCTTCCTGCAGCTTAGATCACCTAAAGGTGATCTAAGCTGCCAATAGCGAAAAGTCTATATCTCGCTTTGTTTCCAAGATATGGGCACCAAAAAGTGCAATGGCCAGTACAATGTCATCCTATGGGAAAACTGTCAACTTCATGATGGCATATATATGGAACCACTTCATTCCCCAACATCTAAACAGCATAATTCACATCTGTAGGTCATCCTCTCGATACCCTGAAAACTGCAAGTAAAAACACCAAACAGTTCATTGGTAATGCAATGGTAAACGTTTTACATCTTTAAAAATTCCTAGTTCATGAGGTAGCAATATCCTAGTCCACCAGCTGATCCTCTTTCGCGAAACAGCAAATTCCTAGTCTGTCAGTTTAATCCTGGTCCGCGACAATGGAAATCTGGTCACGAACTGATGGACAAGGATTTTGTAGGCTCACGAATGAGGATCTTCTCACGGACAAGGATTTTGACAGCTCATGAACCACAATTTGTCACCTGATGAACCAGAATTCAAAAAAATTTATTCTGGTCCGTGAGCTGACAAAATCCTAGTCCGCCAGCCGATCCTCTTTCCCGAGGTAGAAAAATCCTAGTCCGTCAGCTTAATCTTGGTCCGCGAGAATGGACATCTGGTCACAAACTGACAGACAAGGATTTTGTAGGCTCATGAAACAAGATTGGCTGGTGGACTAGGATTTTGACAGCTCACGGACTGTGAGTTTGTTACCTCGCGAAAGAGGATTAAAAAAAATCAGTCCTTGTCTGCTATCTTACAAAATCCTAGTCGGCCAGGCAATCCTTTTTCACGAGGTAGCAAAATCCTTGACTGTCAGGTTGATCCTGGACTGTAAGAAGGGATATCTGGTCACAAACCGACGCTCAAAGATTTTGTAGGCTCGCAAACGAGGATAGCCTCACGGACTAGGATTTTGTCAGCTCACGGATTAGGATCATTAGCGAGTTGCGGTCAAAGAATTTTTAAATTAAAAAAAACTACTTTTTGACCAAAATCAGCCAAATCAAAGGCATGGTTTTGTAGAGCACATCATCCTGAACAAAACCCATGCCTCATTTGACCCCAAAGTCACCTGTGGAGAAAGCTACAACATTTTGTTTGGGGGAAAAACTGAAAACAAGACGGTGGCTCGTAGACAAGGAATTTTTCTGATGGACTAGAATTCTTTTTAAAATCCTAGTCTGCGAGGTGGCAAAATCCTTGACCATGAGGCCAATCCTAGTTCGTCAAAAATACATATAAATTTTAGAGTGAACTGAGCATTTTCAGAACCCAAAAAGTAAACATTTAATAACTTTGGAAAGGATTAATATTGTGTTACCAAACCAATGCTAGATTGTTCTTTGACCCAAACTATTTCTACATTCCAAGTTTCAGATCAAAAGATCACACTGTGTGGTTGCAGCGCCTTGGGCAAAATATGTGTTAAAAGTGGTGAAAAGCGTGTTTTTAACATTTTGCTGTGCAGAAACCATAAGTCCAACCAAAATGAAACTTGGTAAATCAAGACACCTACCATACCAGACAATGCATTCCAAATTTTGTGCAAATCCGTTGAATGGTTGCTTAGTTATTAACATGTAAAAATTGAGGTTTCACATTAAAGTGCCTACTCAACCCTAATTATAGGGGCATGACCGCACCCCTATAATATATTTATTCATTGTTCATTGCAAAAAACTTCATTAATGCATCAGTTAGGGTAAAGTGACAAAAGTGGGGAAATGAGACATTAGGATTGAGCCCCTAACCCCCCACCATCTCATCCCCCATCCTCCACGGACCGGCAGACACCAGGGTGTGCTATGGAGTCATGAGGCCCAACTCTTACCCCATTTCATGTGTAAACAGGTTGACATGCTACAGTAAAGGAGAATGGGGTGAGAGTTAGGCCTCACGATGCCATGGCACACCCCAGCGTCTGTCAGTCTGCGGAGGATGGGGTTGGGTGGTGGGGGGTTAGGGACTCAACCCTAATGTCTCATTTCCCCACTTTTGTCACTTTAACTCTAATTGATGCATTAATGAAGTTTTTTGCAATGAATATAGATAGATAGATAGATAGATAGATAGATAGATAGATAGATAGATAGGTAGATATACAAATACATAAATAGAAAGGAAGAGTAAAATAAAAAGTAACTCAGATAGATATAGGTGCTAGAATAGCCAAAATGATAAGCACATTTGGCCAGGGGTAGGGTTTTTAGAATGTGATTGGCAGGGCATGAAGGGGGGTCCATGGGGATAGCCGCCGGTGAGGGTGGCTCATGCTGCCACAGGATGGGTTCCCAGGAGGGGAAGGGGATGGCCCAACATCCCCAATGACTTCAACAGCCTCTGGCAAGGGGGTGGACTTGATGAGGACCCTACTAACTATCTCTGGGGATTGTGGGTTTCTCAGTGTCTTGCAGGGAGATGTCAATTCGGCAGAGAAAACCTTCAACGAAGGCCTTGGAGGGTCTGGAGGCACAGCTGCAGGACATGTACAAGAGAAGGGGAGCTTCATGGCTTGAAGCTTGCTTGGAAGGGCTGGAGAGCCCATCGACAGCAATGACTGGAGGAGGGTTCCACCAAAAAAATGGCCGGCAAAGGACTTGGGGTACCACCTGCGAAGGTTCCCAGGATGCCAAGAAGAGGTGAGCAGCAATCTGAGGTAAGACAATTGACCAATGGGGAGGTGTTACAGGTACTTGATGTGGCATTAGGGGATGGGGGCAGGAACAGGGTAGGCCAGGCAACCCAAGGGGAAGGTGGAGGTCACTCCCCTACCAAAACAGCAACATGCCATTGTGGTAGTAGGGGACCAGGGGACCCCATCTAATGGCAGGCTTGGGTGCATGGGGAAGAAGGCAAAGTCAGACAAATTACTGGACCTCATGCTGGTGATTGTCGAGAAAACAGGAGGGAAGGACACATCTGTGGGGACGGCTGTCTCACCCAGCCCATACTGCCCCTGAGGCTCTGCCACCTCAGCCAAGCTTGTACATGGGTCTGGATATACAGTTGGGGTCCCAGTAAACCAATAAGGCTCTCTTTATTAAACAGACCAGTTGAGAGGGATGATATGAAGAAAGAAAAGGGTGAGGAGGCCAAAAAGGAGCTGCCAAAGGTGCCTTGCACCTTTGAGAACTAGATTGCAGCCTTCCCATCTATGAGGGCACCATTCTGTAGGTAGATAAGGACCTGGGGCTAGGATTGTACATGTAGCAGAACAGGATTACACTGATGCACTGCAGGAAGGTAGGGGTAGCATGGCTCGAATACGATGAGGAGTTTCAGTGGTGGAGGCAGGATGACAGCACCCTAGGATGGGGGAAGGTTGATGTGACTCTCTAGGTGGATGTTATGCACATGGGGGGGTTGTGCATACTGACAGTGGCTTGCTGGGTGGCACTGCCACCACCACAGAGGGCTGAAGGGGGCAACACCTGGTTGCAGGCATGTAATGCCTACAACCAGGCAAAGTGTTTGAGGGCAGTGTGTCACTTTCAGCACATATGTATGGTTTGTGGGCAACAACACCCCTTCCTCCAGTGTGCATCACCGCATTCCCCAAAAGGGAGTTTTGGGAAAGCCACCAGGAAGTCAGGTAACCTGCAAGGAAACAAATCAGCTTACCCTGGTAAGGGGGGACAGGACTAACCCATGGCTGGCCCAGTTCCTGGTATGGTGGCCCCAAGTTGGGACTCAAAGCAGAACACATGGGCTTCACTAAGGACCATCCACAAGTAGTCCGGAAGAAGCTGGTGTTGGGGCACCTAGGCCGACTCGGGTCAGATAACATGGGGGGGCACAAGTATTTTTGGGCAGTTGGGTAAGTAGGGCCTGATAGGTGATTTGAGGCACAGTTGTGTATTAAATTGATTGCTGTTGAGCATATCACTTAAGACATGCACATACCTGGGGTTGGCAAGAGGGATTGTTGATGCTTGTGCTCATTAACAGTTGCAAAGGCTTCAAGAGAGGACTGCACCATCAGAACAGTGGCCATATTCAGTCCACCCCTTCTGTGGGGGGGGGTAGAGGCTGCTCAGCTTCGGGCTGCAAAGGTAATTCTGTCACAGTTGAGGGAATATATAAGAGAGGGGCGGAGCTCAATCTAAGAGTGTGGGCACAACAGGGCTGGTCAGATGATTTGATTATTCCAGTGGATCAACAGTGCCAAGATATCTTGCAGATGAAGCAGGACAGTGTCATGCCTGGGATGGTTGCGAGGCACCTCACTGGCTTGTCTTGGGTTTACAGGGCTTCGGGGACCACTGACAGCATCAAACTATCAAAGTGAGGAAGGTGCTCATAGGGTGGGGGAAGTTGCTTGCTTCCCTCCAGGACACGAAGTGTTCCCATCACCCCTCCTATGCTGGGGAGCATCAAAGGGGTGCTTCCCGGGTGGGGTGTCCATCCCCGTTGGAAGTGCTCTTCTTGATACTGGGGTCTTGATGGTTCTGTGAGGCTTTCAGGTGTTCTCCCAATGGAGGGGGGCCAGGGCCAAGTTTAAGGAGAGTGAATGGACAAGGGGGGGAGATGGACAGATTCTAGCACTGGGGTGAAGTGGGTCGCAAGGCTTAGAACTTGTGCGCCCACTTTACAATAACAGCTTTTGTTTCTTTGAGGGTCCCCTGGAGGGCATGGGTGTGATCTGGAACTGTGGTCAGGCCTTCATCCAGCAAGCAATAGCAAGAATGATGGACAGAGCAGGGAGGCAGCCCCAGAGGAAAGGTAATCTGAGGGTCCACATCTGATGGCTGGAGTCAAAGCACAAGCACTGGGATGAGTTACTTCCCCTGTGGATGGAGGAAGGGCTGACCCAGCATATCCCAGAGATGTTGGTGATGCATCTTGGAGGGGAAGAGTTGGGCAGTTGGAAGATGGTGTACTTGCTGTTGGCAATGAAGGAGGACTTCGGGACCATTAGAGGTGGTGGCCACATGCCTTGCTTATCTGGCCCCAGCTGATCCAGAGGCCAGGCTGGCTGAACAGGGAGAGGGTAGCCCCACTCCACAGGGCCGGCATGCGGATCAACAGGGAGATGAGGGAGGTAATGCTAGCATTAGTGGGGACTGTGATAGACATAGTCAGATACAGGCCTCTGGTCACATAATGGTAGCTGAGATGGGATGGTTGACAAGAGAGGGTTAGACCTCTGGTTAGGAGAATTGGAGTGAGTTTTGGAGGAAGTGATGGAGCAGTTAGCTTGGGGGGGTTGGACGTTGTCCGTCCTGTGGCATCTTGGGAGGATCACTATGACAAGGAAGGGTGGGGGGGCAGAGATGAGCCAAATTCTTCTGAAAGGCTTGCGACCCCCTCTCAGATCAGCGTGGAGGTGGAAACCGAGTACCCTGACCAGGAGGAGGGATCATGGTCCACCTCCAGGAGTCCAGGAGGTACAGCTAGGCTAATGGCGCCTGACGGAGGCGATCAATCAGCCTTGTCCATTATGATCATGGGCAGTGATCCTGCCGGGTGCGCACCCTGCTCTCAATTTTGGATTGTTAATCAATAAATGCATGGGTGCGGCCATTTCCGCCAAGACTTGTGTCTGTGTTTTCTTTCCAAGGAAAGGGGGGTATGGGTAGATACCAGATAATACAGAGGCTGCAACAGTTGGTAGCAGCTGTATTTTGTCTGGGGCCATCCTCCCCTGGACCCGGAAAGGAGAAGGGGGAAGTAAGAGGTGCTCCTGAGGGGGCTAGGTAGGGTGATTGGACAAGGGACCACCAAGGCCTCCCACTTGGGAGGTGGTCACATCCTGTGGGGGGAAGGAGAAAGAGGAATTTCTAAGACTGTAGCTAGCAGTTCCTCCACTTTCTCCTTTCACCCTGCTAGGATCACCCACCCACACACCCTCGTTAAAGCAGGGTAATGGGGCCAGGCAGTTAGGGTCCTGTTTTGACCCAAAATGGGTGACTGCACTAGGGGTCAGGGAGTGGCTTTTCCCATTTTTTCCCTGTAAAAGGGTTTCCTGTGTTTTTCACCTCCTTCAAGAGAGGTTAAAGCTGAGGCAGATGCGGGAGAATTCTAAATAGGCTAGACTAAATAGTCAGGATAAGAGTGATATGTTAAGCTGTCACATTCATGGTTTGGTGGCTCGGGAGGATCACTATGACACACAAGGGTGGGGGGCGGAGATGAGCTGAATTTTTCTGAAGGGCTTGTGTTGCCCCCTTCTGGTTGGCTGGAAGGTGGAAACTGAATACCCTGACCCGGGGGAGGGGTCATGGTCCACCTCCAGCAGGTACAGCTATACTGCAAGGCTAACGGTGCCTGGCATGGGTGGCTGATCAGCCTTGGCCATTATGACCACAGGCAGTGATCCTCCCGGGTATGCACGCTGTTCTCAATTTTGGATTGTTAATCAATAAATGCATGGGTGCAGCCATTTCCTCCAAGACTTGTGTCTGTGCTTTCTTATGGGGGAAAGGGGGGGATGGATGGATACCAGATAATAAAGGAAATATTGAAGAAAATCTCATATGAGGAGGATTTAAATAAGATAGCTAATTCAAGGTTACAGTCTTGGTATGCAAATAACAAATTAAATCATAATTTAGAACCATACTTATTACATATAAAAGGGAAATATGAACAGAAGATATTCACAGGATTCAGATTAGAATTATGCCCATCAAAATATCTCAAATATCTGTTTAACAAAGATAGAAAGCAAGTAAACAATTTAAATTGTGATTGTAATATGAACTGCCTGGAAACATTGCCACATGCTACTTTGTACTGCCCAGTATACCAGGAAATGAGAAACATTTACTTGGTACAATATTTTCAAACAGAAATCCTATCAAAAGATGAAATCTTGTACGTTTTAATGACTCCACAAATAGATTTTGTCGCAAATGATATGTTGCTGTTTTTACAATGGATTCATAATCTTATGAATTCTAAAGGAAAGAATATGATAACATAATGCTTAAATTCACTACATTTGTGTATATAACTGAAGTCACAGGTTTATGAATTCTGTACAGAGAAAATCATTAGAACAACATAGAACTGCACAAGTTCACTTTATATATGTAGAAACTGCACTTCATCATTATATGACATGAATATGCCAGATGTTAACTGGAGCACCTTTACTGCAGCCACATCCAAGAGCAGGGTTGTTCTCGATGCCCTACAGGGGCATGCCTCAGACAGCTAGTGCTGGAACCCACTCAGGAGGGAGCAATCTTAGACCTGGTACTCTCAAATGGGGATAGAGAGAGGATCTCAGATTTAGAAGTGGGTAGCCATCTGGGAACAAGCGACCACCAAACAGTGTGGTTCACGATAAACACAGCCATAGAGTCAAGCCATACAAAAGCAGGAGTATTGGACTTTAGGAGGGCTGACTTTGGGAAAATGGGAGAGTGCCTCAGAAAAGCACTAGCAAACAGGCAAGAAGGAGGGGTGGAGGAACAATGAGAAAAAATTGGGAAAATCAAAACAGCCATCACAGAGGCAACAAGCCTTTGTGTGAAGCCAATCAACAAAACAAAATTAAGGAAAAAAACACTATGGTTCTCAAAAGAGGTGGGGGGGGGAGGTTAGAAAGAAAAATGTAGCATTCAGGAAGTATAAGGAAACACAGAAGGAGCAGGACAGAGAAATGCACCAGTTAAAGCAGAAGGAAGCGGGGAAGGCAGTCAGAATAGCAAAGGCTCAAACTGAGGAAAAGATAACCACCTCAGTTAAGAAGGGGGATAAAACCTTTTATAGGTACCTTAGGGAGAGAAGAAAGACCAAGAGAGGGATAGTGAGTCTTAATAAAGGGAAGGGGTGGGCAGAGGGTGAGAGTGAAAAAGCAGGGACACTGAATGAGTGCTTCTGCTCAGTATTCACAAAAGAAGAGGAGGGGAAGGTACCTAAAACAAAGAATAGAAACACTCTGGATAGGGGGGTCAATACCCGTTCATTCACAGAAGAAAGGATCCTGAAAGAACTCCTAAAACTGAAGGTGGATAAAGCAATGGGGCCTGACAGGATTCACACCAGTATTCTAAAAGAACTAAGGGGAGAACTAGTGACACCACTGACTACCATTTTTAACAAATCATGGGAGGATGGTGTGGTACCTGAGGACTGGAGGAGGGCAGATGTGATTCCTCTTCACAAAAGTTGGAGCAAGACAGAGGCAGGAATCTGCAGACCTGTTAGTTTGACCTCAGTGGTAGGGAAAATGATGGAATCACTTCTGAAGGAAAGAATTGTTGAGTTCCTAGAGGTCAGTGGGGCACAGGACCCAAGACAGCAAGGATTCTCAGCGGGAAGGTCATGTCAGACGAATCTAATCAATTTCATTGACTGGTTGACCAAAGTAGTAGACCAGGGATGGGCTGTGGACATGGCCTACCTAGACTTTAGCAAGGCATTTGACACAGTCCCACACAAAAGATTAATAAACAAGTTAGCCAGCCTGTGAGTGGGTCCCAGGGTTGAAGCCTGGGTAAAACATTGGCTGGACAACAGGACGCAGAGGGTAATAGTAAGTGGGGTCCACGCTGAAGAAAGGGGGGTTACTAGTGGGGTACCGCAGAGTTTAGTACTGGGACTGGTCCTCTTTAATGTTTTTATAGGTGACATTGCAGAGAGACTAGAAGGGAAAGTATGCCTTTTTGCAGATGGCACAAAGATCTGCCACAGGATTGATACACAAGAGGGGGTGGAAAGGATGAAAAGGGACTTGGCAAGGTTGGAGGAATGGCAAAAGTATAGCAGCTTAGATTCAATGCAAGAAGTGCAAAGTAATGTACCTGGGAAACAAAAACCCAGGGGAAGAGTATATAATGTGGGAGGAGGTACTAACAGCAACAAAAATGGAAAGGGACCTGGGAGTAATCATGTCAGATGACTTAAAAGTAGACAAGCAATGTGAGAAGGCAGAAAGGAGGGCTGGGGGGATACTGAGATGCATAGGGAGAGGCATCACCAATAGAAAACAGGAAGTTGTTATCCCTCTGTATAGACAGTTGGTGATACCACATCTGGAATATTGTCTACAGTTCTGGAGATCTCATCTCCACAAGGACATAGAAAGGATGGAGGCAGTCCAGTGGAGGGCAACTAAAATGGTGCAGGGTCTGCACCAGAAGCCATATGAACAGAGACTAAAGGAGCTTAATATGTATACCCTCAAGGAAAGGAGGGAGAGGGGGACAGGATAGAAACATTTAAGTACCTCAAGGGAATCAGTAAAGTCCAAGAGGGCAGCATCTTTTAGAAAAGGAGATGTGCAAAAACAAGGGGCATAATTTGTAGATGGAGGGGGGCGGATCGGGGCAATATAAGGAAGCATTTTTTCACAGAGAGGGTAGTGGATGCATGGAACGGCCTTCTTGAGGAGGTTGTGGGGTCAAAAACAGTTGGGGAATTTAAGAATGCATGGGACAGACATAAAGCAATTCTTGTGGCGGGTAGGAGGAACTAGGCTGTTGGTTAACTAGAATCTGCAGCTTATCCAATAGGTAGGGAAATGGGCAGACTGGGTGGGTCAAGTGGTCCTTATCTGTCATCAAAGTCTATGCTTTTGTGTTTTTATATTTGTTACATGTCTATTTATAATTTTAATTATTGCCACTTTACATATGTTTAAATTTGTAAAGAAGTAAAAATCGAACAAATAAACTCTTGAACTGACTGACCTATCTTATTTTGCCTATTAGCATTTTGCTTGCAGTATTGTCTGCTGCACTGTTTTTGTTTGTAGGGTTATGACCCCCTGCCAGTGGTTTTGGTTCCCAAAACATGATCAGTGAGTTACATACAAACTAGCCATCTTAGGACAGGTCATCTTCCACAGCCACTTTTCTTCTGCGAAGCCCAGCTGTGAAGAGCATGGGATCATAATGTCGCAAGACATTATGCCACATGCATATACCATGCTGCCAATACAGCATGATGTATACCATGCGGCATAAGTCTTTTTTTTGCGAGGGGCTGTGCCCCCCGCACTGCCCATTATGAGGGGCTGCAGCCCCCAACTCCCCCAACTAGGATTACTAACTTCGGGGAAGGGGGGGTTGCCAGTTACATCGCACAAAGTGCGAAAGAAAATGAAATCGCTATGTGTCTGGGACTAGAAATCAAACCCGGTCCCAAACGCATTGCCTGGTTCCCTTACTGCCAGTAGCTCACTCCATTGAGCCATGGCAGCTGCTTGGCAGGAACCTTGTCTCAGCAGATGTCTTATCCTCTGCCTGGGACAGTGAAAGGGTGCAATACCGCTCACAGATCCATTTGTGCATTGCACCCTCTCACTCTCTTACACTATGCTGTTGCAATTACAGGGAAATGTTTCATGCTATTAAGTGTGCAACATTATGACCCGGTACCACTGCAAAGCTGTCCTGTGAAGGGCAACCTTTTTTTCAGAATCATTTCTGGCTCAGGATGGGATCTATACCGCTGCTTCCCAGGGTACAGAGTTGCATACATACATACATCACTGTGGCAACCACTGGTCACCATCCGTGACAAGGAGCCATATCATGGAATGAGTGCCACCAGCTTCACCTTGCCCAACTAGTCATGGCCACAGCTAATCAAAATCTATACTGAGTTCTGCACTGAAGCACCACTTCATTCACCCCACCCTTGTGCACAGACTATTAAATGAAAAAATGCTTCTTGCCCCTACTAAAAGAAAATGAACTCACAGCAGAGGAAATTAATTTCTACTGATAAAGTGATTTGTCTTCTCCCTCCACCTGAAAATAATCCTTTCCATATGAACATTGCCAGAAAAAGCTAATCTCTTAAGCCTCTACTCCACATAAGGTGATGGATGTAATATAAATTTAAATGTGTAGGTCTCTTTGTTAATGTGCTGCAGCACTTTATAGACTGCTTCAGAACTTGCCCAAACTAATTTGCTGATGTTCAAAGTATCTGTTACAAAAGTTACAATAGACCTAAAGTGCCACAGAGAACAAAGGGCCTTGTAAACTTTGGTAAACAGTTTCTTGGAAAAAGTGACAGAAAGGCTGGTCTGGTGGTGCTAAGGGTTGAAGCACTGGATGCCACACCTCACCCCAATGTCTATAACGCAGGCTTGGGAGTGAGCTCAGGTTGCCAGGGGTAGGCAGGAGAGGGAGAGGATTGAGCGTCCGACAATGACTGTCCTCCCCCTGTGAGGGAGTGAAGACTGTCCCACTCCTTTGCTGCCTCCTGGTGGAGGTCAGGTGGCAGCACCAGTGGTTAGAGAAGCAAAGAACGAGGCTACATGGTGCATGCATGCCTCCATGCATATGTGCTCATGGCCGCAAAGAAGAGGGACAAAAAACAGAAAAAGTGTGCCCTCAGGCTCCATGAAGCCCTGCAATCAACCAGTATCCTCTTCTGCCACTAGACTGCTAGAAGCCTACTGTAGATCTGGATAGTAAGTCCTGTGTGGGGGGAGAATGGCCCTCTCATTCATGACCCCACCACAGGTGGAAATCTGTGGAGGATGAGGGGCTCGGCTGTCCCTGGGGGAGCGATGGATGGTCACAGGTGGTATCAGGGTGCAGTGACTGCCTGTGATCACCCTGTGGGAGGAGCATGAAGTATTTATGAAAAAAAGAAAAAGTGACAGCAAAGGCTTTGTTTGGAGGGTTACCTTATAAAATGACCAGACTGAAATCAATTTGATTATTTTTAGCCTAGTGTTCTATCCATGCCCTTACAGTTGTGCAGGCAGTTATCTGGAGCTACATCTCCCAAAGAAAGGTACATTTTCTTTTTTAGCTGTGCTTTACCCTGACATTGAACAGTTAATTTAGCAGTGTTGGAGCATATGGCATTATTAACTGAATTACTTAGGGAGTGCTCCTCGTGTACAGAACTCATCTCATGTGTCTTATTGAACATACCTGAAATATTGTCTCCATTTCTCTAGGTTGTCATTACAAAAGCATAGAATGCTGGGACTTTCAAGTAGTCTATTTCTGGATCTCTCAAACTCAGCAACTGAATGATGTTGCCCACACATTAATTTTTCTATAAGTTAAGGCAGTTCAGTTTGCCCCTGCAGTTTCAATGTCTTTGGTTTTAAATAAGGGCACTCTGTTAGGGACGATGTGTTATACACACACATGCATAAACTGGTTTAAACAGACAAAACTTTATCATCTAGAATGATGCTTATACCACGTCCTGTTTATGTTATCATAAAGGCAAAAATGAACAATCTTCTGACAGTAAAACATTTTTTAAGCCAAATCACTTTAAGCTTTAGTTGTGTATGTGCTGTAAATGCAAAAAAATAATGACATATCTTCAATAGGTGCAGTTTATCTTTCTAAAACAGTTACCTTGGTAAGTGAATATTCTAGTTTTTTTTTGGAACCTGAAGGATTGAGTTTCTTTAGGAAAACAGAAGGGTCATATTTGTAGGTGTTAGGAAGTGAACAATAGAAAGGCCAAGACCGAGAGAGTTCCTTGCTTCTTAGGATTGGGCCACAGAGGGGTGGTGGCTGTGCTTGGCAAGCCAGCAGAAGCTGTGGGCTAATTGGCCCAGAGGTCAATGAAAAATGATTATTAATGGTTGGACACAAAGCATCAAAAAGCTAAGGTTGTGCACATACCTTGAACTTCTCTTTTTTAGAGTTGTTCATATAGTGGATTAACCTCCAAATTCATACACCATTAGATTACTCAGTTATCTGGCAGCTAACATTACCCAGAATAGCCAAGACCGAAAAAAGGTGGCAACTCGTAGGAGAACAGGTGCCCCAACAAAAAGTAAATTCAGGAAACAAACAACAAACTGACAACCCAGGAGTAGCGAGAAAAAAAAAGACCTTTAAGTTAGGTCATGATAAAAAGCAAGTTAATTTCAACAAACAATGCACAACACCCTAGCTAGCACCCCATGCACATGCAGACATACGTTTCACATCATCAGGCACTTTGTCAATGCATGGAATTCATTACACATCTCCCTGTTATAGAGTGCAAGTTCCTTAAAGGGAAAGCCACCCGAAATTCAAGGTGCAAGTGCAAAATAATTACTGAATTCTATTAATCATTAAATCACTAAAAAACACATCCTATAAAGTATTATACCAAACATAACCTATATACAAAAGAACTCAAGGTATACATATATACTCGAATATATAGACATCTGAATAAATAAATCCATTAGCTGCTCTGAATAGAAAAGGGAGAACAAATACATAGGAAATAATATATGAAGTCATTGGGTTATCTACTATTATCTTTTTTCCTTGAGAAATGGTACAATACTAAACATGGCATTTAACCCTTTCTGTCTATGTGCCCCTAATAGACATTGCCATTTGTTCTCAGCCTGCAGTAATCTATTCTCTAGATACCCCCCCCAATATATAAATTAACTTTTTATAAACTCTGAAACTTGAAGTGATGTCCCAAGCCCAGAATATATCTACCCAGAATAGATCCACCCCAGGTCACATTTTCAGGATAATCTTTCCTTATCTAGTTTTCATTTATGAGTTATATGTACATGACCTGAATATCAGTTCCCCTAATATCATGAATAATTGGATGCACAGTAAGCAGGACCAAGTATGGAGAATGTATCTCTGTTCTGTGGTATTCAGGGAGAAATACCCGGGACTCAAAAACCTATTAAAAAAACTATCCTTCCTCAAGTGGCCAAGGCTAGTCCCTAGGCCCTTTATCCTCTTAGCTGTTTCCAACCCTCCACCCCTCCCCTATCCACCAAAAACTGGCTGGCTCCTATCACTGTGCCTGTAGCCTACCTCATCTTGAACTGCCCCACTCCTTAACCTGTTCCCTCCAGTCCGCCACATAGTCTTATTTAAACAAGTAACCCATTCTGACTGCTGTGCTTTGATTTATTTATTTTTTGGAGGAGAGGCAGCATAGACCAGTGTCAAGTGACAGGCTCCATTATGTCAAATCAAGTAAATCAGTATTCAGAGTGAAGAACTGCCTATAATAGTCAGTACCGTTGCTTTGCACTTGCCTGTCTTCTTGCAAACTGCCAGCTGACTGCTAGAACTCACAGGTTTAAGAGCTTGTGGTGGGCTTGTTTAACTAAAATCTGGACGGCCAGTCACTCCCTCAGCACAGCACATTAGGTCAGCAAAAAGTGAAAAAAATTAGCAATTCGCCAATTTCGCAATTTCCACACTTCAAGAAACAGTAAACCATGAAATTCACAAGTCTCATATAATGTAAACCTATGCAAAGTGTAGAAATTCATTTATTTAAAAGTTTTACCAGGAAGGCATGCTGAGCAGACTACTACTTGATTCAGATGCATCCTGGGGGAGGGGTAGGAAGAGTACAAATGGACACACAGAGTACACGTCCAAAAGTGAAATGCAGAGTACATACATATACAAAAACAAGATTCAGTAAAATATAGAGCAAGATACAGTGCAGTTGCAGGTAGACAACTAGGATGGACACATGCTTCAGAACACATCAGAATCATCATTTAATTACAAACGAATAGGAGGAATTTAGAGGAACTCACCCTGGGCAGACTGTATATTAGTCACATGTGCAGATGGGGGGGAAGCGGGCTTTGAGAAGGGAGTTGAGGTGCTGGGTAGGGGAAGCATGCTGAACTTGGACAGGGAGGGAGTGCCACAGTTTAGGCATGCGATATTTGAAGGCTGCCTGGCCAGCAGCAGTGGCCATGTGTGGTACAGATAGGAGCCTGGCATCATTGTTCCACATTGAGTAGGTTGTAAGGGTATGGGTGGATAGTTCAGAGGAGAGGTAAGTGGGCAAGGACTGGGTCCAGAACTTAGCCATGATCTGAGTGCAGTGGGACAGTCTTTGGTCCTGAAGTGAGGGGAAGCCCAGTGTCTGGTAAAGGATACAGTGGTGGGTGATGGGGGGACAGTCAAGGGCAAAGCAAAAGCAAGAGTGGAAAAGAGGGTCCAGTCTGGCTAGGGTGGACTTTGGTGTGGCACTTTAGACTATGTTCCCATAGTAAAAGATGGGTCTCCACCTTTCGGAAGAGGGAGGACATGGTATGCTTCCACTCAGAAGGGAAAGAAGCTAGCGAGAAGGAGAAGTTGAAAAGTCTGGCCAGAGGGGAGGCGATGGCAGGAGCTGACAGGTATAACATTTTGGAGTCCAGGCCAGAGGGGCATTTCCCTTTGGAAGGGTTTAGGGAGAGCAGCGTATTTAATACTTTTTTGTGGGATAACCTCATGGAAGGAGAAGGAAGAGGAAGGTGGAGCGGTTTGGGCTGCGGTGGCAGGGGGTGAGGGGGATCTGGGGGCACATGGAAGAGATGACAACAGGGATGATGTACAGCTTGTAAAATATGAGTTGAATTCAGAGGCCACAGCAAGTGGGTCAGTAACACTGGAGCCGCCTATGTTTAGGAGAGGGGTTGGAGGCTGGGAGGGTGGGGAGAAAAGTGATTTGACTACCTTCCAAAATTTAGCATGGTGGTTTAGGTCCATGAGGAAGGTGGATTTGAAATAGTGGGCTTTTGCCTGACATATTAGTCACAAGCAGGCATTCCGTAGGGCACGTCACCACAACATGGCTGTTTTTTTCTCCACATACTCATGAGAATTACCTCACAAATTGCAGTGTAGCACTAAGTGGTCAATTTGTGGACACAATGCAAAGTGCATAGTGGGCCCCTTTGCACAATCTTTTTGGTGGCCAATGGACTAGCGCTTGCCACTCTGGAGAAAAAAGTTTTTTTTTTGTTGTTGTTTATTTTTCATTCATTGTTTTTTTTTCCCAAATACCTGAGTACCACATAACAAGTATCCAAGTGGGTGTGCCAAATATGAATACGAATACTCTCTGAGTATTCAAAAAGGTATTCCCACACCTCTGGTTTCAATATCTTATACTGGTTTTGCTTGTGTGAGACACATGGGCTATAAATAAGCTACATTTAGTGTTGAGTTGGATTTGGTATTTAAGTACCAACACGTTGCAAGCTGTCAAACAATGGTGATGACGCTCCAGGGCGGAGGTTGGTCAGCAGGCAGATAACTCCAGCAGAAGTAGTACCTAAGCTATGTTGTAACATGAGAATGTTGTCAGTGTAGTTTTGTAGTTAGGTGGTGCAAGGTCTGCACCAGAAACCATATGAAGAGAGAGACTAAAAGAGCTTAATATCAAGTGGCCCTTATCTGCAATCAAAGTCTATGTTTTTTCTATGTTTTCTATGTAGACACATGAGGCAGCATGGAATGGAAGTAATATAGCTCACATGAAGGAGGAAGCAAAGTGTTTCTTGGGCAAGTTATGGTGGTGTTTAGAGGGCTTAAAAATAAAGGGACTCAGACTTTTCTGTAGTTATTCAGAAGTCAGCTTGTTAGGACTGGGAAACTGTCAGACAGTTACTATGGCTTATAATAGAGATACTTAAAGTACAAGCCACACGGCAAGTTGATAATTGATGAGTCAGCTCATCAGGACTGGAAAACTGGCATGCAGGCATCAGTAATGTGATTGTACAATATGCTGCAAAATAACAGTGCACACAATACAAGCTACAAAGGAAATGAGCTAATGGCTGTGAATGCTGCTGTGTAAGATTATTTCAAGGTGGAAAGTACTTTGAAGAACGGCATGATGTACTCAAAAGGAAGAACAAGGCAATCACAGGTAATGCAGTCATGATTTAAGCTTGTAATCATGAATGATGATTTTCAATTTTGCACTTATACACAAATGCACTGAAGGTGACAGCAGATAAGGATCATATGCCTACCTAGTCTGCCACTTTTCCCTACCCAATGCATTATCACAGACCCTGGTCGAACTTCAACTTACCCTCTCTTCCCTATTGTTAGAGTACTCTTATGTCTATCCTATGCATTCTTGAATTCCCCTACTGTTTTTGCCCCCACCACCTCCGCATGAAGGCTGTTTCAAGCATCCACTACTCTTTCTGTGAAAAAGTACTTCCTCACATTGTCCCTGAGCCTACACCCCTCTACATAGAAACATAGATTTTGATGGCAGATAATGGCTGCTTGGCCCATCCAGTCTGCCCATTTCCCTACCTATTGGATAAACTGCAGATCCTAGTTAACCAACAGCCTACTTCCTCCTACTCCCCAATAAATTGCCTTATGTCTGTCCCATATATTCTTGAATTCTCTCACAGTTTTGACCCCATGATTTCCTCAGGAAGGCTGCTACATGCATCCACCACCCTCTCATGAAAAATACTTCCTCGATTGCCCCTGAGCCATCCCTCCTCTATCTTTAAACTGTACCCCTATGTTCTTGTACATCTCTTTTTCTAAAAGATGCTACCCTCTTGGACTTTGTTGATTCCCTTGAGATACTTGAATGTTTCTATCATGTCCCTCCCTCCTTCCTTTCCTTGAGGGTATACATATTAAGCTTCTTTAGTCTCTCTTCAAATGGTTTCTGATGCAGACCCTGCACCCTTTTAGTTGCCCTCCTCTGGACAGCCTCAATTCTGTCTATGCCCTTCAAGAAATGGGGTCTCCAGAACTGCACTCAGTACTCCAGATGGGGTCTCACCAACTGTCTGTACAGAGGGATGACAAACTTCTTGTTTTCTACTGATATTGCCTCTCTCTATGCCTCATATCATGTCCCCTTGTTCTCGTACACCTTATTTTCTGAAAGATGCTACCCTTCTGTAAAACGTATTAAACAGACAGCTGAAGATTAGTATGTTGCAGTTGGAAGGAAGAATAAGGCAGGCCCAGGTACCATGGTAGTGAGAGCCATCAGTAACCATTATCAGCCATATTCAGACATGGCTTTAAATCTCTGCCATTGAACTAAATGGATCATGTCTAGCCTGGGCTTTAACTCTCAGCTGGTGAGGGTTTGGTGGTCAGCTGATTAGATCCCCTGCAGTTCTTTCTTATTTAAGAATCAGCTGACTAGAACCCGTTTGCCTAGCCAACTACTCTGTGTCCACCATACTGCTTGCCATGCTTTGCTCATATGTTTCTTTTCATCTCACCTGCACATGTTTTCACACATTCCTCCCTCCTGACCTTGCTGCTTTTTCTGGAACTTCAATACCTGCTATAGCATCTGTTCCTCAGTTGCTCCACCACCAGAGCTCTGGAGCCAAAGATCTTGCTCACGGGTTCTCTTTGGACCATGCTCCCTTCACCAGCACCAAGTCAGGCCCTGCTGGCAACTTGCTCCCTGGCTCCATTTGAGACAGTACTAGCTTCTGCTTATAAATTGCATTCTTCACATTGCAGGTGGATCTTGCATCTGGGACCTTGCTCCCTGGGTCAGCGTAAGTCCTGTGCTTTGCCACTGATTCTGGACTTGCTGATGACTCTGCAGGTGGATTCATACCAGCTTCTACTTCTGTATTGCATTCTTCTAACTGCAGGTTGATCCTGCCTACAGGAGTTTACTCCCTGGTTCAGTCTGAGTGCCACACTTTGCCACTGATTCTGGACTTGCTACTTAAAACAGGTGAACCCTGCATCCAGGACCTTGTCCCTGGCTCCCTCTGAGCCATTCTATGGTCCAGACCTTGCTCCCCTCCTCAGCAGTCAGCCTGCACAGCACAAGTAGGGCATTACTCCCACTTGCTGTCTGACCTCACAGAGGTCCTGCTTCCTCAAGACATCCCTGCTAGTCATGGGCTGCCTTACTCCTGTCTGCATTCTTGGCCTCCAAGTGATTCTGCTAGAGTGGACCCTGCTACCACACATTCTCCTATCTGTGCCTTGGCACCTGGCTTACATGGCTGTTCCATGCGTGCAATCCAAAACTATTATGTTTCTGCAACCTTGTAGCCTACTCGCGGAACACAGCAGTGGTCGGCTCTTGCTCCAGTTTCTTCTACTGCACTTGCTTCAACTCCTTGTAAACTACAGTATTTCTGGCAACCAAACTCCATTCATTCAGTACAACAGCCATTGTAAAAGAACCTCTACTATCTCTCCGGTCCACTGCTGCCTAAAAATGTCAGAGTGTGCCCCCGTGTCTTTGACTGGGTAACAAAGGAAGTAGACCAAGGAGGGGCAGTTGACATGAACTATCTGGATTTCAGCAAGGCTTTTGACACTGTTTGATGTAGAAGGTTGGTAAATGAACTAAGTAGCCTTGGAGTAGGTCCTAAAATAATAAAAGGAGTGTAGAGTTGGCATAGTGGTAGAAGCCAAAGAGTGATAGTAAATTGGGTACACTCTGGGGAAGGCAAGTTGACTAGCGGGGTGCCACAGGGATCAGTATTAGGCTCAGTTCTCTTCAATGTCTTAATTAGTGACATTGCAGAAGGATTTGAGGGGAAGGTATGCCTATTCACGGATGGCACAAAAATCTGCAACAGAGTAGATACACAAGGGTGGGTTGAAAAAATGAGGGTGGATCTAAAGAAGTTAGAAGAATGGTCATGAGTTTAGAATCTGAGATTCAATGCAAGAATCATGCACTTAGGGCACAAAAACCCAGGGGCAATGTACCAACTCGGGAAGGGGGGGAGTATTAACAGTCACAAAACAGTAAAGATACCATGAGGTTATTTCTGATGACCTGAAGGTAGCTAAAAAATGTGACAAGACAGGTGGAAAGGCTATCAGAATGCTTGGATGCATAGGGAGGGATCTCACCAGCAGAAATATGGAGCTAATAATATCCCTGTATAGATCACTGGTGAGACCCCACCTCAAGTACTGTGTACAGTTCTGGAGGCCCCATCTCTGAAAGGACATAGCTAGGGTGGAGGCAGTGCAAAGGAGAGCAATCAAAATGGTGCAGAACCTGCATCAGAAGCCCTAAGAAGAAAGGTTTAAAAATGTAAATATGATCTCTCTAGAAGACAGGAAGGAATGAGAAGATATGAGAGAGACATTCAAATATCTCATGGGAATAAACAAGGTACAGGAAGGGAGCATATTCAAAAGAAAAAGATGCTCAATGGAGGGAGGCTGAGAGGAAACATTAGGAAGTACTTCTTCGTGGAGAGGGTGGTGGATACTTTGAACAGCCTCCCAGTGGAAGTGGTGGGGACTAGAATGGTCACAGGATTTAAGAATGCATGGGATAGACACAAGGGAATCTTAGAAGCAAGAAGGGGTTGTAAGTCAGAGTCCAAATAGGGTCTATGGTGGCATTATAGGTAGTGCATTTATGACAGACTAGGTGGGCCAAGTGGTCCTCATCAGCTGACAATGTCTATGTTTCTGTGCTTCTATGTCTATCAGTGATCAGGGGCACTTTCTATTGGAGAACGAAGATCTGGTGTCCATTAATTCTGTACTGACATCTAGGAAATCCAAATCCATAGAAAAATAGAAACAAACAATGATGGCAGAAATAAACCAATGCAGTCTGCCCATAATTCCCAGTCAAACTACAGGCTGTATTATCTATACAGTGTACTAGCTCTATCAACCCATCTATTCCCCTCCCTACTGCTACCACACTGACAATCCACTCTATCCTTCACTCTGTCCCAGCCATGCTTGAAACCACTTATGGGTTTGCACCCAGCACCTTGACTGGCAGACTGTACCATGGTTCCACAACCCTTTCTAAAATATAAAACTTTCTAACATCCCTCTTGAACCTTCTTCCTGTCAGTTTCCACTGGTGCCCCCGTGTCCTTGAACTGTTACTCATATTAAATAGTTCCTCGCAGATCACCTTCTTCATTCCTTTCAGGAACTTGATGGTCTCTGTCATATCACCCTTCTCTTGTCCAGTCTCCAGCAAGAATGTGTTCAGTGCCTTAAGCCAATCCTCATGACAACTGACCTGATTGCCTTGAATGATCTTAGTCACCCTTCATTGCACTGTCTGCAGCCTGTGCTTATCTTTCCTGAGGTAAAGACTCCAGAACTGAGCACAGTACTCCAGGTGTGGCCTCACCAATGATCTTTAAAGAGGTAGCAATTAAGTAATAAGGCATCGCAGGATGTGTCTTATTGTGTAACAACATTATGCCTCAGGTAGGCTGAATGCTGTCAACACCACAGAAGTGAAATTTTTTTTCCAATAATTTTTCCCTCCTGGTTGTGGTCCAGGGGGCCTCTCTCAGGCATCCAGCCAGATTCTGCCCTGCCCAAAGTCCTCCTGTCTGAGCCTCCTCTCTCTTCTCTCTTGTCCCACAGCTGGCACCCCAGCTTAACCCCTCAGGTGTGAGGCCTCCCCTCCTTGGGCGACTTACTGGTAGACTCTGACTGTGGGTGAGGGCCTGGGCTGGAGGAACCTGTAAGCCACACAGGACGGACCCAGCTGTGCAGGGAGGCTGGTGTTGCACGCCACCCCATGGACTGGGTTTTCCTTGTTCTGATCTCCCTTCATGTGTGGTGCACTCACCGATACAATGGGACATGGTAACCCTGCCTTGTATTGGCCACACTGATCACATGCTGCTCTATATGCAGCAGTGCCTCCTGGTCTCCACCAGGGGCCGCTGGCATGCCAGGCCATCCCAACCCTCCTCCCTGGGGAGAAGAGCACCTCAACAGGCACTCGATCCTCAACCCACCCCTGCCGACCCCTGTTGCTTGGGCTCACTCCCGAACTCAGGTCACCAGCATAGCGCAAGGTGTGGCGTCTAGCGCCTCAACCCTCAGTGCCACCGGGCCACACCAGAAGTGACATTATTACACAATAACACACATTCCTGGAGTGCCTTACTAATATTATAGAATGCCTCATATATTAACAAAAAAAAGGTTACAACATTTTTTAAATAGATTTGTTTCTTAATTTTCTGATGTTCAAGTTTGTTTTTTTTAAGTCCACATTTTCTGATTTCCCACAAGGTGGTGCTGCTGCTAGATGCTGCCTGATCTCTCAGTCTGCTCAAGTTTCACAGTGTGTGCTTTCTTCCTTTTGAAAGCTCTCTCTTTGCCACAGTGTCTCTCCCTCCACATCTACCCATACCTTTTAATGGCCAGCCACCATCCCCCCAGTATATGCACAGCAGTCATATTTTTGGTTGTTTCTATGAGTTAAAATGTATGTCTGTGTCTGTTGAAAGAATGTTGTTTTGAACTGGGCATACACTATGATCATGAACTGGTTGTGAGCAAGGAACCGAGAAGCCAATCAGCTTCTGAGCTTCAGTTTACTTTTTAAACAAAAAGTTAATAAATTTACTTTTCTATGGTGCCCCTCTACTACTATCCACCAAGACCACCATACTCTCCCACCTGAGAATGCTTACTGGAGGGTGGGACAATTTGCTCTTGGAGTCAACTTGCACCGCCACCACTGTGAGGTTTTAGAGTCATTTGGCTGGCCTGATTATGACCAAAGATTGTAGTTTTCCTCCCTTTGCTTTATCTACAAACTTACCTTCCTCTTCTCTCTCCCCTGTCTGAATGACTTATTAAACTGTATTGTACTTCTTCTCACTTACTTTGTATAGATTTTGCCACATGTTCTTATGCTTGTACCCTACACCCAGTTCCCCCCTGAAAAAAGGGACTGCGCTGTCTAAGTGGGCTTACCCAATTAACAAAATTCAAATAAATAAATGAATAGATTTAAAGTCTGGCCATTTTTGTCTATGGCTGTGAACACTGAAAGCATGGCGCTGAACTTTCCTTGTACTTGCTGTATCCTGATTTGCATTGGAGGACTGAATGCCACTATTTTGGCTTTCTTTTACTTCACACTGAAGCAGAGCAAGGAGAATGAAATAAAGTAAGATGCACACAGCTGAGAAATGTATTTGTAAATTGTTGAGGCTGAGGTGGTAATGTGAAGCCATGGTGACTTTCTGGTCAGCTGTAAATTGTTGAGGCTGGTGGGGTAATGTGAAGCAACTTTGGCTTTGGGGTTGTTGAGATGGGAAGGATTTTTTTTTTTGTATTATTTATATTTATAATTTATTGAATGTTATGCAATTAAACGTACATAAATTGAGACAGAAAAAACTGTCCTAAGTACATAAAGCATAGATTCTAGTCCATTACTTGGAGGTCAGGAAAGCAGACCACATTATAATACAGACAGAAACCATTACAAAATAAGTCCTATTTTTAACAGGCTATAAAAAGAAAGAGAAGCCTGAAAAAATGTTTCCACTCCAATTAATACCATCTGCACGATGCTTTTAAGTAAAATTAAATGTTCTTATACATATTAAATATCATCTCTGAGTTTCTAAATCAAAAATCATTAAATCAATTTAAATCTGCAAATCAACCATTTTCAATTTCAGATGCAATATTATATAGTTCCTTGTCTGACAGGGTCAATGACTCCAAGCTTGAATATTCTTACACACACACATCCTAATGCACCATCATTCACATCAATCACTTCAGTTGTTACCCAAAGGAATTAAACTTGTCATGAACCTCCAAGTAAATGTTATTGCACATATAGTAGTATCATTATATAGTGTCACATTTTTGAACTGTGAATGATGGTGCATTAGGACTGTGTGTGTGTGTGTGTGTGTGTGTGTGTGTGTGTGTATCTCCTTACATCTAGTTATCTTCCTCTGGGGGGGATTTAATTCCTATGATTTTTTATTCAGATTCCTTAGACATTTTCAGTACATGAAGTAGTTTTATTATACACTGAGAATTTATTCAAATCTGTACATATCAGGTTGCATGGTCTTAGTTTCTTGTTGGTCCTTGACAAGCAGCTTTTTGTTTGGCTCTTATACTGCCAATTTATATTATCATGTATAACTTCCTGTTATAATACTAAAGGCCTAAAGGATTATGGAGCACAATAACCAGTTTGAGAGTATAGTTAGTAATGTTTCCAACTAAGTTTTACATTCCATATAAAGTGAAACTATTGCTCACTTTAGGTAAACTTTACTTTAAACCCTTTGTATGCCACGTATATTTACTTTTTGTACTTCTGTTTTGTGGGGGCTTGTTTTGAACTTACAATTATGTCACATTTTAGCATGTCTTTAATCCGAGTGGGTTTTACTTTTCATGAACTACATTCTTAAACACACAGGGACACTCATAATTGGGTTATACAGCTCTCTGCTTGAGATATTCTTATCTTACTCTAAAGGTATCTCTAAGCCATTTTTAATTTATGTGCAGTGTGCTCCCTGCTTGTTGTTATGCTCTAAGCACATTTGACCTTTAGGCCCTTTCAGCTGAAGCTGAACTGGTACTATTTAGCTTCTCTGAATGAGAATTTTAAACCAATGGGAATTTTTTCTGGGGTTTTTTCTTCATGATCTGGCTGTTAAAAGAATGAGATTTTCTAAATAACTGTCATTACCCTCCTGAGGAAGGACTGGGTTGGTCCAAAAGCTAAAGCACTTTGTTCTTTTTGTTACATCTACAGTATGTTGGTCCAATGCAAGGTATCGAATCATTTGCTGCTGGATTTGTTCTTACAAGTACCAACACGGCAAAGACTTAATCTGTATGTTTACTTTTTCTGACATTTTGCTGTGCAAAGATAACTTCATCTCAGCTAGAGAAGAGAGAGAAAGGGCTTTTAGCTGCTGAGTGTGTTTGTAAGTTGATTTAAAGTAGTTTTTTTTAACTGCCATTTCTGTGTGTTGAACATTGTATTTGAGGTCTGTTAACTGCAGAAGCAGTTGGGGTCTGGCAGAAGTTGTCTGAACCTTCTTTTGTTGAGCAGTAGGGGACAGGATTTACTTGCTGGATAAACATTACATTCTTTTTCAGTCTGTGAAGGAACTAGAAGGGGAAAGGATCAGATCTGTTCCGGTACAGTAGCTTCTTTGTTGTTTTTACATTGTTTCTTGTGGATTTTACTTGGTATAAGGTTATTTATTTTCTTTCTTACTACTTCTAAGGGGCTAGCAGGGTATTGTTTTAGGGCTGTAGAAATTTTGAAACCTATTTTGGTGGCTATAAGTGGGCTCATTTGTTTGATGTTTCACTGTGTAGTAGGCTGCATTTGTGGAGACCTATTTCTTCTGATTTAAAACCTATTTGGTGTGATTTATATTGGGGCTGTTTCTTTAAATTTGAGACCTATATTTTCTATTTTCAAGCCTATATTTGATGTGGTGTTGGTGAAGCTGTTTGAATTGGAGACCTGTTTCTTTTGGTAGCAAACCTATTTTGGGGGCTTTGAGTAGAATTGTGATTCATTTTTGCTGGCTTCACTTGCTGCAAAATTTAGTACATAGTGGGGGAAGGGTGCTAATGGTCTGATCAGGGGCCTCAGCTACCTGATTGTTTCTGGAAGACTTGGGCTGGTCCCATTCCTCAACCCCTCACCCCACCCACCTCTGGTCCATTATTTCCTTTATACCAGGGGTTCTGACATCACTTCCTCAAATGGCAAATGATATGCACCTGTCATAGCAGAAGCAGAAATCCAGGAAAGGAACAGCAGTGAGTGAAGAGGTGACTTCTATCTCAGTGGAAGAGAAGTAACTGCAAATCAAGGAGCTTTCATTGTTACTTCTTTGCATTTTTATTTCATTGTGGAAAGGAGGAAGAAGAGGAAGCAAGCAGGGAGTAAGAGGGGTGGAATCTTAGTTCTGGGGGACTCAATACTAAGAGGAGTCAGGTGGGGTAGCAAGGGGGAGAGGCATAGCCACATTTGGTTGGAGGCCATGCCGGGAATGACAGCGGAAAGGGTGGGACAATCTGTTCTGAAATATGCCAGAAGGGGTAGGGACAAGCCTCATTTAATTATACATCTTGGGATGAATGACCTGGCTGACAAGACAGTAGATATAGTCCAGAGGAGGTTTGAGGAACTAGGACAATTGTGTGAGGGGGCAGGAAGATCAGTAACTTTTTCAGAGATACTTCTAGTGCCCAAGGCAAGCACAACAAGAAAGCTGAGAATAGAGGAATTTAATGGATGGCTAAGAACCTGGTGTTGTGCTGGAAGGGTATGGGCTAATTGGGGTGGGAGGGACCTGGGAGGACAGTAGTCTCTATGACAAGGACAGACTACACTTGAGTGAGGAGGGAAAGAAAGTGTTGAAACAGAGGATGGAGGAGTACATAGAGGAAGTTGGGAAGTTAAACTAGGAGTGGGGGGTGGCAATTGGCAAGAGACATGCAGAGACCACAGGTTGGGAAACCATATGAGCTTACCCCCATAACAGTGACAAAGGACAAATGGCAAGAACTATTGGTGATGCTTGTAAAGGAGGGCAGGATGGGAGGGGTGAAGGGTGGAAGGTGGTTACCCTTAATGCTAGGAGCCTTGGAAGAAAAACTGCAGAGTTACAGGTTCTCATGGCAGAGGGAGAGGTGGACATTGCAGCCATCACAGAAACATGGGCCACCCAATACAATGACTGCGACCTGTCTGTACCAGGGTACAGGTTAATTCGTAGGGACAGGGTGATTGGGAAAGGAGTGGGTGTGGCACTATATGTGAAGGAAGGACTGACGTGTGTAAGGGAGGAAGGGGAGGAGGGTAGTACTGAGTCACTTTGGATGCAAATCCAGGATTTCAAGAATAGGATTCTCAGAATGGGAGTGGTGTACAGGCTGCCATCTCAGATGGAGGAATTAGACAGGGAACTAGCAGGACAGATCAGGAGGACCTGCGAGAAGGGTAGTGTGGTGATTGTGGGGGACTTAAACATGCCAGGAGTGGACTGGAGTACCCCAACAACCAGGAACAGAAGGGAGCAGGTACTGCTGGATGCCTTCCAGGACAGCTTATTGCTGCAAATGGTCAGTGAACCAACCAGGTTACGGAATACCATTGACCTTGTGCTGGCAAATGGGGACTTTGTGAGAGAACTTATAGTGGAGGAACCACTGTCAGGGAGTGACCACCACTCAGTATGGCTCACATTGGATATGGGCAAGGAAGGAGTGAAATCTGGCACAAGAGTACTGGACTTCAGGAGGGCCAACTTTGGGAAGATGGGGGAAGTGGTAAAAGGATACCTGGCCAGAATTCAATCTAGTATGGACACTAACCAGAGGTGGAGCTCATAAAGCTGCGGATAGTGGAGGCAACCAAAACCTGCTGCAAGGCCGAGAGTATGAAGGCTAGGTCTAGGAAACCAAGCTGGTTGAGCAAGGAGGTCATGGAAAAGGTAAGGAGGAAAAGAGCTGCCTTTAGGAGGTACAAGAAAACAGGGAGAGGGGAGGACAGGGAGGAGTACTTGATGGAATCAAAGGAGGTCACAAGGGCAATACGGGGAACCAAGGCATCTACAGAACTCAGGCTGGCACAAGGCATTAAGAAGGGGGAGAAGGACTTCTTTAGGTACATCAGGGAGAAAAGGAGCTGTAAGGACCACATAGTAAGGATTAGGAAGGAGGGAGGACCTATTTAATGCCTCACTACATTTGGGGTGTATACCTCAGGACTGGAGGATGGCTCATGTGGTGCCCCTCCACAAGAGTGGCCCCAAGTATGAACCAGGAAACTACAGACCAGTGAGCCTCAAATCCATCGTGGGTAAGCTAATGGAGACTATCCTGAAGAAGGGTCTGGTGGCCCTTCTAGAGGCCAAAGGACTACTTGGACAGCATGGCTTCATATGTGGCAGATCCTGCCAAACCAACCTGGTGGAGTTATATGACTGGGTTCAGTAAGGCATTCGACTCGGTGCCACATGGAAGACTTGGAAGTAAGTTAGAAGGCACAGGGGCAGGTGCAAAGCTGGTGAGATGGGTAGGGAACTGGCTGCAGGGAAGGTAACAGAGGGTGGTGGTGGGTGGGGAGCACTTACACCCAAGGGTAGTGATGAGCAATGTTCCACAGGGCTCGGTGTTGGGACCAGTGTTGTTTGGGATATTCATTGCAGACATATCATTGGACATCAAGAGCAAGATAAGTCTGATTGCTGATGATACCAAGGTAGGACCGGTGGTGGACGACCTAGGGGGATGGCAGGGGTTGCAGGATGATCTGGCAAAGCTTGAAACCTGGTCAGATGTCTGGCAACTGGGGATTAATGCCAAAAAGTGCAAGGTGCTGAATTTTGGGATGAAGAACCCAAGGAGGAGTTACCAGCTGGGGGGAGTGCAGGTAGCCCAGACAGAGGAGGAGAAGGATCTGGGGGTGCTCATTATAGGGTTGATGAACAACTCAGCACAATGTAGGAAGGCAGCTGCAAAGGGCAACAAAATGCTGAGTTGTATTGCAAGGGGTATATCCTCAAGGAGGGAGGAGGTGATTCTGCCACTGTATAGGTCATTAGTTAAACCGCACCTGGAGTACTGCGTGCAGTACTAGCACCCGTATCTGAAGAGGGACATTAAGTTACTGGAGGGGGTGCAGCGCAGGGTGACAAAGATGATCAAGGGGCTGGGGGACTTATCATACGAGAGTAGGCTGAGGGAGTTGAACATGTACTCGCTGGAGGAGAGGAGGGACGGGGGACATGATTGAAACCTTTAAGTACATGAAAGGAATAAACAAGACAGGTACAGAGGGCCTGTTCAAAGTAAGGGAGTGGAGGGACACCAGGGGCCATGATATGAGACTGGAGGGAGGAAGGTTCAGGAGGGAGATGAGGAGACACTTTTTTACAGAGAGGGTGGTGGCTGGGTGGAATGTGTTACCTGCAGAAGTGGTATGCAGTAGAACAGTGGACTGCTTCAAAAGGGGATGGGACAGGACAAGGGGGTGGGTCAATGAAGGGGAAGGGTGGAAGGGAAGGGCAGCTGCAGAATAAGGGGTGCTAGCTGCACATTTGAGCAAACTTGATAGACCTCTAGGCCTATATCTGCTGGCAAATTTCATATGTTCATATGTTCGTTTCATTTTAATTTTGTTTTTCTCTTCCACTCACCTTGACACTAACAAACATAGCTACACCTTGGTGGCTATCTTGTTTCCTGCCAGGAAGGATTTCCTAAACTGTTCTGTGGTCATCTCTGTGCCTGTCCTAGATACAATGGTGTTACTGTCAGATAACATCACTATCTCTAGGGCAGTTTGACCAGTCAGAGCACTGTAATTATTCATGCCATTGTATAATACCTCTTTTCTTCTGCTGTCAGTATCCCTTCTGATTCATCCACACATTCTATTTTCCTTACTATAGGCCAGATTGCACTGGCTTGATTGTTTAAGGGAGTCCCTAATGATGACTCCTTGGTCTCTTTCCTTATCTTAATGCCAAGTTTTTCCCCTCCCATACAGCACTCTGTCCTGTTGTTCTTGCTTCCCAGGTGCTTTACCTTGAACATTTTTGGCATTGAATTTGAACTGCCAAACCTTAAACCATCTCTCAAGCCTTTGATGGTCACTTTACATCTCCTTAATTTATTTGTCTATTTACTCTCACACAGAGCTTAGTATCATCTGTGAAGAGACACAACTTGCCCTAAATTTCTTCTCCACTGTCACTGACAAACATATTTATTTATTTATTTATTTGGAATTGGTGACTGTGAAAGGCACACTGAGCCAGGGCTCACTTCCTGATGTGACCTGAGGAGGGGAGCCAAGGATAAAAAGAGTGCATTGCTTAGATCAATACAGTTCTACAAAAATAGTGCAAAATCATAGCATACAATGACCATGTATAGTGCAAAATGATCAAACAAATAAAGCTGGCAGTTAATCATTACAGCAGGTGTAAGTGGCACTAAAAGGAAGGAAAATGGGAGCAGAGAGGGAAGGGAAGGAGTTTCAGTTGGTGCATGAGTGAGGCAGGATAGGCAGTGAAACGAAGGGAGGAGGGAAGCTGGTTCCAAACTGAGGGAATATGATACATGAAGGCTGATTTGCCAGCTGAGGTAGGGGGAAGTGACCAAGCAAAGGTACTATATTCCCTGAAGTTGAAGGAGCAAGAAGCAGAAGGAACAACTGAGAGAACTGATGAGAGGTAGGAGGGAAGAGACCCAAAGCAGTATTTAGAGATAAAGGAGACACAGTACATCCAGCAACAGGATGGAAGGGGAAGAATGGATCGAGATGAGTAAAGTGAGCAGTGATGACTTTGTGAGGGTGAGTTGGTTGCAAAGAGACAAAAGGAGTTACAGAGGGAATCCAGTCTGGCCAGGGAGGTGGAGGGAGAAGATCCATATGCCACATTCATATAGTCAAAGAGAGGTAGCACCATTTTGGTGACAATCGCTTGGTGAACCTGCAGGTAAAGCCAATTTTTATTTCTGTACAAGGTACCAAGTTTAGGATGGAGCTTGGCATGGAAGGCATCTATGTGGACAGAGAAGTCAAGCTTACTCTCAAGCCACACACCAAGGTACTTGAAGGAAGGACTAATACAAGTGAAGAGCCATCCAAGATGGCAAAAGTGGGCACTGAGGTGAGTTTGGCCAGTTTTTGGCTGGTGCCAAAAGCCATGGATACTGTTTTTTAAGTATTAATCCAAAGCTGGTTAGACAGGAACCATCATCAGATGTTGTGGAAGTCTAGCTGTATCAGACATTTAACATCAGTACTGGAGGGGCCAGAAATGTATATCACTATGTCATCTGCATATCTCTGATTATGCAAGTTGACAAAGGCTGAAGGGAGGTCATTAAGGAAAATGGAGAAGAGTATGAGGCCCAGAATAGAGCCCTGTGGGACCCCCACCCAAATGGGAAGAGGAGGCAACAGGGTGCTACCTACCTGTACTTACTGCAGTCAGCCCATGAAACAGAAATGGAACCAATCTATAGCAGGAGCTGAGAGGCCAGCGTATTGAAGAGGACAGGACCAAGGATAGACCCCTGTGGTCTCCCACTTGTGTCCTACCTCTCTTCTGATTTAACACCATTCATCACAACCCTCTGCTGCCTGTCCTTTAACCAATTTCCTACACATCATACTATATCCCTTGCTGCACCCAGATCCTCCACCTTCTTCAGCAATCTACTGAAGCTCTGAGTTGAAAGCCTCGCTGAAGTTGAAGTAGAGTAAATTCACTACATGAAACCTATCCACTACCCTTGTCACCCAGTCAAAATCAGGTTGGTCTGACAAGACCTTTCTAATGTATGCACAACAGAGGTAAGCTGACATGTCTGTAGTTCCCCACTTGCTCCTTGCCCCCCATGGAGTTGAACTATGTCTGCTACCCTCCAGTCATTTGAAACTAGCCTTATCTGTAATGGGCTATTGAAAAGTCCTACCAGGAGTTCAGCTAATTCTGCTGCCAGTTCTTGTATTACCCTACCTCCTTGATATAGCCTAACAATTTCCCCTACTTTTTTTTCTTTATTCCCTAATATACATGAAGCGCTGCTTTTCCCCACTCTTTCCCCCTCCACAATATGCAACTCAGTGTCTGCTTTTGGCTCCTTAACCTCCCCTTTGCTTCCTTATTTCTCAGTTGGTGTTCTTCCCATCCTCCCCCTGCATTTTTTGTACCGGGTGAATCCCCTTTTGTCCCTCACTGCTTCCCTGACC
The DNA here is from genome assembly GCA_016271365.2 of Neoceratodus forsteri. Taxonomy (NCBI): domain Eukaryota; kingdom Metazoa; phylum Chordata; order Ceratodontiformes; family Ceratodontidae; genus Neoceratodus; species Neoceratodus forsteri. Next base: position 1,097,720,539 of record CM057450.1, on the reverse strand, counting down.
CTGACCCTTATTGGCCTCTTGTACCTGTTACTTTTGGTAATCTTTCTTATGCATAACTTAGATGCCTCAAGAATGACCCTCCTAATTGTCCCCATCTTTCCTTCATGCCTTCAATGCTGTCTGCCTTGACTAGTTTTTCCTAGACCACCTCCCTCATCTTGCTGAAGTCCACCCTTGTGAAATCAAGGACCTCAGCCTTCAATTAGTACTTTCCCAATATAAAGATTGGACTACACTGAAACTTGATTTCTGCCCTGAAAGAGCCCGGGGTTCCATTTTCAGCCACAGGAAAAAACAAACTCTGTTCAGAGCCACAACCTACCATGACCATGTCATAATGCTGTACGCTTAATAGCGTATGACATTAGCGCTAACCCGGAATAGCACTGTACAAGACAGCGATTGGTGCAATACTGCTAATATTGCTGTACATGGTATTGCACTACTCACACTATCCCAGGCAGAGGATAAGACCTCTGCTGTAATGGGATTTTGCTGAGCAGCTGCTGTGGCTCAATGAACTGAGGCACTGCAGCAAAGAACCCAGGTGCTGCGTCTGGGACTGGGTTTGATTCCCGGTCCCAGAAACTTATACATTCTTTTGCTCTTTGTGTGATTTGGAGTTGAACCCCCCCCCCCATTAATGTGATAAGAGATTTAATTATTTCAAAGGCTTTACGAGTAAAGACATACTGCAATAGTAACAGCTCATTTTTAGATGTGTCCTGGGGAAAGGGGGAAAGGAGGAAAGATAACAGATGCAAAAATGCAGAATATAAAGTTCATAGAAATGGAATACATGTAACAAAGATAAAGAGTACAATTACTTAATGTATAAGAATAAACTGACAAAAATTAGTTACCAAGCAATAAATTGTGGAACTGATCAAAGAACAAAAATAATTATCAACTAATCAAAATTATGTTGTTCTTATACCTCCCCCCCGGACGCATCTGGAAATTTTTCAGCTCAGTATGTCTTCCCTGATGAACCTTTTGAAATAAATAAATAAATAAATCTTGTAAAAGTCCTACATTTGCACCACAATAGTAGAAAAAACAAAATCATAAACATCAAAGTAATGCAGTGAACAGTGTTTTTGGTTCTGGACATACACACCCCCTAAATGTGCACAATACACACACACACCCATATAGCTATACACACACACAAACCACATATAGCTGTTACACCCACCCTCACAACTCTTGGTAAATGGTACTATAACCCAGGACCCACTGCAAATTGCCAGTGCCTTAAACTTCTCCTTCTCAGACCTCAGCAGTGTGCTCCCCTAACTTCTTTAACCCCTCTCCTGTACATGCTCCTCTACTCCATATGTCCTCCCCTCTCCTGCTAACTCACTGCCTTTCAGGTTTTGGGTAATATCACTAAGACAGACAAAGACCTACATCGCTAGAGTCCTGAGTAAGAGTTGCCGCAGTGGGGATACCCTAGCTTTAAATCTCTTCCACCTCACTCTCGACGCTGTCTTAGTCCATCTCATTAAAATCCTTAACCTCTCCCTCAGCCGTGGGGAGTTCCCCTTCCCTTGGAAATGGGCAGTTATAACCCCAATTTTAAAAAGTGGTAGAATATATTGCACCTAATAACTATCTATCCATCTCCATTCTGCCACCACTCTCCAAAGCCCTTGAAAAAATAGTAGCCAGCCAGCTCACCAAATAATTATCAAAGTATAATCTCTTGTGTCCCAAGCAGCATGGGTTCTGTGAGGGTCACAATAGCACCACAGCCCTACTGGAATATACCTCCTACATCCATAAGGCCCTAGATCATGGGCACATAGTTGGGTTGGTCTACATTGACCTAACTAAGGTGTTTGATACTGTCCATCATGCCCTTTTCCTTACCTCCCTGACCACCGTGGGGCTAACTCCTGAAACTATGTCCTGGTTTGAGAGCTAAATAAGTGACAGGTCCCAGCAAGTCAAAATTGAGTCTACCCTCTCCTCCAGCCACCCAGTTCACTCTGGGGTTCCCCAGGGTCCCATCCTGGCCTCCCTTCTATTTAGCCTCTTTTTAAATTCCCTGCCCAGTGCCTGCTCTGGTTGGTTACTTCTATACACCAAAAACGCAGTCATTTTCTGGAGCCACCCTCAACCTCTAGCCCTTCAGCATGCCCTCCAGAAGTCCTTCATTAAAGCTGAAGCCTGGTTTACTGAGCACCGGCTAGTACTAAACTATTAAAAAAAGCATGAGAATGATTTTCGCTCACCACCAGAACCCACATAGTGACTCTACATTGCTTGTCCGCACTTCCCAAGGCTCTCCGCTAGAGCAGGTAACTCCTTCAAATACCTGGTTATCACCCTTGACTCCACCCTTACCTATCATGCACATATTCACCTCCTCTGTACCACTATCAACTCCAGAATTGGACTTCTATACCAGCACAAATACTGTTTGCCTCCTTTGCCTCACTGTGTCATCCTCACTCCTCCTCCATGTTTTGGACTACGGGATTGTGTTCTATGGCTCAGCAGATAATACTGCCCTCTGTCGAATAAAGACTGCAATAAACAAAGCCTGTCGCCTGGTGACAGGGTGTGATATACTGACCCACAACTGTGATAGCTACATTCTCTCCAACTGGCTAAACTTTGAGTTCCGACTTAAATATCATACATGCCTCCTGGCTAAAAAAGTTCAGTGCAAACTCTCCATGCCTGGCCTACATAGCCATATCCAGCTTCCCACCCCACCCAGCTAAGAGTATCCAAGAGTACCTCCAAGGCCACCCTCCTGGTCCCCTGCTGCAGGGCATCCCCAGATCAAAGAGCCTTTTATCATAGAGCCCCTTACTGGCTAAATGGCCTACCTGAAGCTATCTCCCCCGAGACAAAGATAGGCCTCTTCAAAACCACCCTCACGGAATTTCTCACTGAGAGCTTGACTTGTGACTACTCTTAGCCTCTTTCCATTGAATCAGCACCTGCTTTCTTCTTCCCCCAACTCTAACTCATAGTGTGCTATATTAATGGACTGTGTAATATGCACCTTATCTCTGCTAGTCTACCATCTGTATTATCCCTGCATTGTAATAATTACTATGGTGGAACAAATGGCTTATTACTGCATCTCCTGTTTTTTACTCAACTCTGCATTGCCTCTATCACAGAACGTAACATGAACCTGTTATACTATTTTCGCCTCTGCAATCTTTATGTACTTTATTAATTGATTGCTTGATATACACCTTTGTTCATTATCTTTGTAATACTTGTATACTATTTTGATGTCTGCCGCCTTCCGCTAGTGCAGTATGCAGCAGCCAGGCTATTGACTGGTACAGCTAGAGACAGCCATATAATACCTGTGCTTCATGGACTGCACTGGCTTCCAGTGCTGTGGAAGATCACCTTCAAGGTTGGTTTGCTGACCTATAAAGCCCTACACTTCCAGGGACCTAGTTACTTGCAAGATCACCTTCACCCTTACTGTCCCCTCCATCCACTCCGATCTGCCGATGAGGGATTGCTAGAGATTCTCAGGGTCCGTTTAAAGACATCCGGGCCCAGTCTTTCAGCTTTGTGGCCCTGACCTGTAGAATTCTCTACCGCGTTGGATACGAGATTGCCTGACCATCCAGGAGTTTAAAACTGCACTTAAAGCATATTCATTTGAATCAGCATATGGTGGTTTTAATTGATAGTATTTTAACAGTGAATTTTAAATATAAGATTTTATTGAAATTTGAAATCATTTATTGTATTGTTTATGTTATGTACATGTGCCTTGGTTGTAGAAAGGTGCTTTTTATAAATAAACTATGATTGTTTGATTGATTTAAACTGATGAGGAGCCTTTGCAAAAGAGTCTATGACTCAAAGGGAGTCATTCTGATTTCTCAATAAATAAATAAATAAAAATAAAGGTTTAGCACACACATAGGGTATGAATGTCATTAGCAGGATACAGCAGCTACAATATTTAATTTTCAGTGGGGTCCTGTTTTTACACATTTTTCCACTGTATTTAGTAGAGCTAGCACAGGTAAAAATGCACAATCTCATTTTTCCTGGGGTCCTGCTTTTATAAATATTTACTATTTAATTACCCAGGACAGGTCGTAACAAGCAGTACCTCATTTTCAGTGAGGTTTTGATTGTACCTATTGTAACACTAACAGGTTTGGGATGCCCAAATGAGTTGGCTCCATCATAGCCTATGTTTTCAGTGACCAGATACTGAATCTCTCTTAGGCTAGCAGGGGGATGTGAATTGTGCTGAGTTCATATTTTAATGCCTCATTTTTGCTTTGGGGGGCTATATTCAAAAATGCGTTGGGCACTAGCACTTTGCTCCAAACATGTTTGAGTATGGAAAATTTAGTGAACTGTGTTAATTTGCACTCAGGAAAGGGACTTTGCAAAGGGTAGCCTGATGCTTTTTAATATGGGGCCATTACTCTGCGTAGTTCCAGTTTCTAATTCTAGGTTCATTACTTATTTCTGTTTCAAGCTTTTAGCCACTGACTGTATTGTTTTTAGCCAATGACTGCCATGCCAACAGCCTGGGTTCAAGAACAGACCTGAGTTGCTTGGGGACTGGCATGGGAGGCAGGATGGACATCTGTAGGACAGGCAGAGGAACCTAGGTGGCAGCACCATTGGAAAGCATGGGAAGGGACCCCACACCTGGATGCCTGAGGTGTCTCCATGGAGGCTGAGTACACATATGTCTGGGCCCAACAGGGCAGAAGATAGGAGGAAAAGCACTCTGATTGCAGAACAGTGATGGTCTGCTCTTTGCAGGCCCCACACTGATGACTAGGCACCTCTGATCCAAGGTCCTGTAACAGGACCACCAGAAAATGTAAGTCCTAGACAACATGGGTGATGGGGCTAGGAAAAATGGCCCACATTTATAAAATGGGTAGGAAAAAAGAAGCTCATCTAGTGGCCAAAGATCATCAGATGACCATGCGTATATCAGAGCGCGACCGCACACCTGCTGCACTTTTGCCCCCCATAAAAAAAATTTTGACATTTTATAAGATAGATAAACCACTTTGAGGTGTGCTGTCATGCTCTGATATATGCACACCTCAGAGTGGTTTATCTAGTACATACACACAAATGCTATTTTTGCATCTTGTAGTTGTTAGTTTTCAGACAAATTCTCATAGACTTTTATCTGTCCACCTGATGGAATCTTGAATGAGGTAAATAAATGTTATTATTTTATCAAGGCCCTGATCCAGCAACTCAGTAAATACACATTCAGTATATCATATTATAAAATGCCCAAAACAGTCTTCTGTTTGCAGTTGTTTGATCAGGAATTTTATAAATGGTATAAGTTATTTTTGCTACATCTATGTTGCTCCAATAAAAGATATCAAATCATTTGCTTCTGTATCACTCATGGTTTTTCAGCAGTTAATTCATTAGATGAGGTCTCCCTGGCCAAGAGTTTGACTGTTTCTCCACCCCTCCCCCAAACACACTCTCTCTCTCTCTCTCTCTCTCTCTCTCTCACTTACCATAAGAGATCTCAGTAGCTCTTATCTATTATGTTTGGGAAGCAGGCCGCAGCCCTTCTGTCAAAAAGAAATTTATGTATTTATTCTGGGTAGTTCACTGAAGACCTGGCTTTTTATCAGATAGGTCTTGAGAGGTTAAAAATGTGTAAATCTTTACAAACTTTGCTGGGAAAAGGTGACATTTATGAGGTATGAATCTTTCTTGAAAGATATTCATCCTCAACTAATATTAGTAGCAACAAATGTTTAAATGCTAATCATTTAAATGTGAATGCTGTTGCATTTCAATGGGGGTAAACAAATCTCCAGTTTAATAGGCAACCAGTATTTAACAAGCTGTTTCAATTTCCTAAGGGCCATCAGATAATCAGCTTGGAGTTATGTCTCCAACATTATGAACAGAAAGAAGGGATTATTTCATTTTAGTTGTCATAGTGATTTGTAGATGTGGAAGGATACATTGAAAAGTCCAAAAAATCTGTTCCACGAAACTCCATTTTCAAGCTACAGATAGCAAAATGGCTGTAGGCTCCACCCACAGCAATAAAAACAGCACTGAGAATCAGTTCACAGGTCACATAAAAACCACAATCAGTATAGACACATGAAAGAAATGATACAAGAAGAGAAGTAGATGGTTTTTATATTCATATTTATTATAAACTCCACACAGAAAGAAAGCAGCTTGCTAGATTAAAAAACATGGCTTTGTCATTGATCTTTAAACTTACCCTTGTTCTAGAAAAGTTTACTGATATTCTTAATAATGTTAGAGCTATTTCTGGGCATGCAAACTATTAAATCATTGAAATAATGTGATAGAAAGATTTCTTAACATTAAATATATGGGGCCCACTACATGAAGACATATTGTTCTCTAAAATAAGAAAGTGTTACACATTCTGGCCTTCTGGAATAACAAAACACTGCCAAAGATTAGTATGCACTGCAGTGATTTTAAAAATAAAAAAAAACTAAAATTAATAACTACAAAGACAAAGCTGATAAAAAAGCATGCTTTTATTCAGCATAATAGCATTACAGGAAACATTTTGATAATAAGCACTGCATCCCTGCCTGGCTTACAGTAATACATCCAGCTCCAGCCAACCCCCACCGTGATTGTCTAATTTGCATATCATATAGTTTATCAACACAAACTTTACTGCTGATGATCGCAGATCCTCCTCTTGGAAAATATTAGCTGATGTGACTTTATTTGAGATGCCACTTATAATCTACTTCTGTTAATGCTGTTACAGCAGTTATCTTCAGAGGTGAGTGTGTGTGGTGTAGTGGTGGAAGAAGTGGTCAAAATTCACTCTGTGAAGTGATATGCAGAGTAATGCAGAATCCGAAAAAGTAATTGGCAACATGAAGTGGAGTACTTCACATCAAAATGAGGAACACGAAGTCCATTGAAACCAATAACTTTGTGTTATTCTGCCTTCCCCAAACCACTTCTCCACCATTGATTTCAATGTACTTCACTCTCTTCGCCTTGTAATTGCGTTCCAAGGTGAATTCTACTGTGATTTGTGGGATTGCAGGTCACATGGGATCTAGATTGTTCTGCACAGCCTCAGTGTTGTGCAGTGTGTGTAGTGGTAGCTGGAGACAGTTTGCTCTCTGAGCACTGCAATTCAAAACCTCTTAAAGCTGTTAAAAAAGCCTTTTTGAGCCTTTTTTTTTTGCTCAAAATTTTGTACATCGATTGTTGGAAACCCTCCTGTGCTCATATCATCGAGTGTTTATTGTTTGTATGTGGATTTCAAATGTTAATTTAGAATTTTCAGTCTGTGTACTGTGAAGTGTGCTTTTGGGGCGGCCGTTTCTGTGGTGTAGGTAGATTAACCGGGAGAAAAAGGCAGTATTTTTGTTTTGGTTATATTTTTCTTGTATAACTGTGTTAATGTGCACACAGTAATATTTTCAGTAATTCTTGAAATTTTTTGCTGATTGTTGTGGTTCAGCAGTGTATAGTTTCAGTTTGTTTAACTTATTGCCTCCTAGCAGACACCTGTAGGTGTCAGTAAAATACACTGGTGTGTCCTGAGAACGCCTACAGAAGTCGACTACTGACTTCCTGTGTGCCCTGGCAACATCTGGAGAAGTCACTTATATATTTTAATATATAATGTAACAGAATATAATATATGTTTGACTGCATAGCACCATTGGAAAGGTAATTTTGTGCTGAACAACTTTGCCACTGATCTTCTGTGTATATCATGTATACTTTAGGAGTTATTCACGTTTGTTTATGGTATGGTGTGTATGGCTTATGTTGCCTATTTTAGTGAAAAAAATGTTTTTTTGCTGTTTCAACCAGCATAGAAAAAAAATGAAATTACATATTATTCTTTGCATACCACCACTGGGAAGGTAATTTTGTGCTGAATAACTTTGCTACTCATACTTTGTGTTTATCACCTACGGTTCTTGAGCTATTAGGATGTATTTGTGGCATGCTGACTATAGCTTGATTTTGCTTAGAAAGGCCCAGGATTTACTATTAACAGTATACAGGAGACAAGTGGTGCAACTTCAGAGAGCTTCTGTGGAGGCAATGAGTTAAAACATTTTGGTTATATTATTAAAGGTTTTCAATTTGCTTCACATTACTTGTAGGGTGTGTGTGTGAGTGTGTGCGATGTGTGCTATCAAATCAGACACATTTTATTGTGCCACAGAGTAATTACAGCAGTGTGAACCTGCTATCTATCAGACCTGCATGAATTTTTAGTACTGCTTTGCGGTATCTTTACTGGTAGTGGACAGTTATTGCCGTGCACTACCCCCCCCAACCAGCAAAAGTTATTCTTTTCAAGATTTGGATTTGTAACTTGTGAGTACAAGTTAGGTGTTGTAGTGCCTTTGCGTCTGCATCTCTTGACTGCACAGCACAATCTTAATCTGTCTGTGCATTTTCAGTGTACCATTAATTCTGGGAGACTTTGCATTTTTTGTTATGCTCTCATTTCACTTCATCAGCACTGAGGAATTTTCTGGACAAAACACAGTAGTATTTTGGGGATGCACATTAATTCTAGTAACTGTGTGTGACCACTGCATGCATGACTGAGTGTGCCATTAATTCTGGGAGACTTTGCATTTCTTGTTACACCCTCTTTTAACTTTGTCAGAACTGGGGAATTTTCTGGACACAAGACAGTAGCATTTTGGGGATGCACATTAATTCTGGTGACTGTGTGTGTGAGGGAATGCCAATATTGTTGTCACTTTGCCTTACTTTGTGTTAAGGTGGAATGACAACATGAATTAATAATTACAGGGCCAAGTGAGCATTTCATATTGGCCACTCTGTATAGTGGAATGACATTGTGAAGTGCCCACTTTGAGGGCAATTTGCTGGCAAAATTTAAATTTTCTGCATATCTAGTGTGGTGTCATCATAAACTGGTCCCCAATTGATGTAGGGACTCAAACTTTTGTTTAAATGTTATTTTCAAATTCTATAATGAGCAGGATTATCATTGAAGCTTTTCTTTGAAAGTCTGTATTATGCGTGCACATTGTTCCTTGTTGCCATGAATCTGTCTACAAGTCCTCCCCCCCAAAAAGTGTTGTTTAATATTTTTTCCAAATATTTGTTCCCACGTTAAAACATTGTAACTAAATAGAATCATATGTCTTTTTTTATTTATATGAACTGAACTATAGTTCTGGATGGTAATGAAACAATATTTTAAGCAAAATACTTTTTAGACTAATTTGTTGGCTTTTGGGTGTTGGTTCTAATCACAGGTGGAGGGTGTTTGTGAGTACCTGATTTTAGGCTTTGCTCATCCACAAGTCATAGCTATGTGATAAAATCTCCTTTCTAGTTCATAATTTTTTTTCCCTTTTTATGTCTGCTTGCACGCATGTGCAAGAAACATAGTGCGATTATCCAAAATGCAGTGCCATACAGTTGAAAGGGAGAACACCACTTGAGTGAGCAGCACTCCCCCTCCCCAACACACACACACACTTGCGCATGTGCACGCAGGCATATTGCATGCTCATGCGCTCCCTTCCCCCACGCACGCACTGTATGGCCGACGGGGGTGCCCAATCTCCCATCGGCTTCATGGCCCCCCCAAATACAAGCTTTCCAGTTGCCACACTGGGAGCCCACCCCGGTGTGGCAAAAATTGTTACTGCCGATGGGGGTGCCCAATCTCCCATTGGCTCCAGGACCCCCAAAACAGCCTTCCAGCTGCCACGCTGGGAGTCCACCCAGCATGGCAAAAATTGTTATTGCCAATGGGGGTGTCCAATCCCCATCAGCTCCAGGCCCCCCAAAACAGCCTTCCAGCTGCCATGCTGGGAGCCCACTTCAGCATGGCAAACATCCGACGTTGTCTTGGAAAAAACCTGTAAACAAGTAAACGGTCCCTCATAGTCTCCCTGCCCCCACCCGCACCCACCCACTGTGCACCCTGCCTCCCCACACCCCCTTATCATATACTTATTCACGGAGTCCCGCGCAATGATCTTCGTTGACTGGGAACAAGTCTGCACTCTTCAAAGCCGACCGCGAACTGAGGAAATACTGAAAGCTGTATAATGTAATAAATAGGGTTTTTCAACTTTGATGCATACTCAGGCATTTTTTGAATTTTAGCACCAAATTTTCAACATGCGGTTTTTGGGACCCCTCCTCATGAATTCTTGAACTGTCATGGTGTTAATCAGGCCCGAAGGGTGATTTCGTGATCACTGTGCGAAATCACCTTTCGTGACCGATTAAGAAAATGACAGTGTCAGTGTTCATAAGGTGGGCTCTCAAAAAATCTGTGTTGCAAATTTGGTGAAAAATTCCTAAAAATGACTGTTTTACAAGCGTGTGTTGATCAGTTCCTACGCTCGCTCGTAAGTTCACAAATTTTTCATATTTGTGCTCCGGATTTTCAACATTGCCATTTTACCACACCTCCTTATGAGCAGTACAGCTGTCATTTTTCACATCTCGCCCAAAATGTGTTTCTGCTCATGCAGCACACAATGGCACAGTCGGTGTGCTAAATCAATGTTTGGGACACATTTAGAAATTTACAATGACACTGTTCATGAGCAGAGGTCTTAAAATTGCTAAGTTGAAAATTTGGTGAAAAAATTCCTAAAAATGATTGTTTTACGAGCATGCATTGCACAGTTCCTACGCACGCTCGTAAGTTCACAAATATTTAATATTTGTACTCCAGATTTTCAACATTGCCATTTTACTACACCTCCTTATGAGTAGTACAGCTGTCATTTTTCAAATGTCGCCCAAAATGTGTTTCTGTGCTTGCAGCACACAATGGCACATTCGGTGTGCGTAATCAATGTTTGGGACAGATTAAGAAAATCACAGTGACACTGTTCATGAGCAGAGGTCTTAAAATGGCTATGTTGAAAATTTGATGAAAAAATTCCCCAAAATTACTATTTTAGGAGCGCACATTGCGCAGTTCCTACGCACGCTCGCACGCTTGCAAATTTTAATATTTGCATGCCAGATTTTCAACATTGCCATTTTACCACACTTCCTTATGAGCAGTACAGCTGCCATTTTTCACATCTCACCCAAAATGTGTTTCTGCACATGTAGCGCACAATGGTGCAGTTGGTCTGAGCAAGCAATGTTTGGGACAGATAAAGAAAATCACAGTGACACTGGTCATGAGCAGAGGTCTTAAAATGGCTATGTTGAATATTTGGAGACAAAAGTCCATAAAATGACTGTGTTACGAGTGAGCATTGCGCAGTTTCCACGCACCCTCGTAAGTTCATTAATTTGTAATATTTCAGTCCAGATTTTCACCAGTGTCATTTTTCCACACTTCCTTATGAACAGCACAGCTGTCATTTTTCACAACATGGCCAAAATGTGTTTTCACACTTTTAGCACAGAAATGCATGGTCGCTGTGGGAAATCATTGTTCAGGACAGATAAAGAAAATCACAGTGACACTGTTCATGACAGGAGGTCCCAAAATGCCTGTGTTGACAATCTGCTATAAAATCCCCAAACTAATTACATTCTGGGTGCGTTGCACAGTTTCTACGCACGTGACTTCAGCAGTTTTTAAATATTTTCACTGCAGATTTTCAACAGTCATTTTACACCTCCCCATGAACAGTACAACTGTCCTTTTTCACATCCTGTTCGGAATGTGTTTTGCATCTGTGGTGTCAAATGCTATAGTCGCTGTGCAAAACAGCTTTCAGCTAAAAAACTGATATGGCCACTGTTCATGAGGTGGGAGTCACAAAAAAACCATGTTGAAAATTTGGAGTGAAAACACCAACAAATGCCTGAGGCATTAGGGTTCCGACCATAACGTTGCACCCAGTAGAGAATGAAAGGCATCAGGGCTGTGACTTGGGATTGTCACCTGCAATGCTCATACCATTCCACCCCCACCCACACCCTGCAGCCACTGAGAGTCATTGAGGTGCGCCTTGGACTCTTCGTCCCCAAAGTTCACCCCATTCTCCTATACTGCACCCATCTCACTGTATTTCCTGATGGAATGGGGTGAACATAAGGGCCAAAGACCCCAAGGCACAACGTGACACTTGTCAGTGTCTGCAGGGTAGGGTGTGGTGAAATGGCATGGCTGTTATGCCTGATGACCCAAAGGCACACCCCAATGCCTGTCACTATCTGCAGGGTGGTGATGGGGTTGGCTTCAGTTCAATACTTCACTGCCATTCCTATTATGCATCTCTGAAACTCCTACACTGTTAATGCCAATGCCAGCAAGCAAACATTCGGAGTTGACAAATGCTTGCTTTACATATATTAAAACAGAATAAAGTTTGCTATATTTGAAGGGGATAGGAAAGAGTAATAGGTAGTTTTTGTATTCATAAATGATAGTTTATAGGTAAAAAACATATTTAACCAGTGTTGCACGTGTTTTCTTTCTATTTTATAAAGTTTATGATTTTTACCTGTTTCTTGTCTTGACTGCCTTAACACAAAGTTCCTTTGGCTGAGGGCAACATAAGTTTGTATGACGACATCATTGTCTGTACTGGTGGTTTGCACCTGATCAATAAACATACTGTACGTGGAAGCAGTTTGGAAGACAGATACACTACGGTATCTTAAATGACAGTTCCATATCAGTGGCAGAAAATTAGTAATGAGCATCATATAATATGACACTGTCTTTGTTTTTTTTTTCTTTCTCTTTTAGATATTTCCTGAAGAAGACATAAGGTCGAAACGTAGATTTTTAACTCTATTTTCTATTTTCAGCATGCATTTAATATAACCATTTTGTTTTGCATCATATAATATGTGTCTCATTCCTTTAAAAAAGGTTCTTATTTTTTTTAAACAGCTCTTGTAAGTATTCTTAATGATTGAACAGATTCATAAGGCTGCCATTCAGAATGCCATTCACTGCATATACAGTTTCTTATAGAAGCAGAGGGGTTACATTTAGTTGTGCTATTTCTGAAAGCAAACAGATCTATGTGTCAGTTTACTGATATTTCTGTAATTCAGTGTGAACATATAATTTATCAGCTTTCAATGCCTAAATAGGTTCATGTGGTACAGTGTTTATATCAAGTTCTGGCTTGATAAAAAAAAGCAGATGCAGGAATCATAGTTGATAAAAGAGCTCATAATAGTACAACCCTTATGTTGTGTTTTCCTTAAAAAATATTGCATCACATTACGCCATTGAGGCATGTCATTTCTAACTAAGCTGGTTTCCAATCATCAGAAAAGGATTTCTGCTATGCCTCCTCTGACTCCCAGCACAAATCAGCAAATGCCTTCAACCCTGCCATCCTGCCTACAACATCATACATTATATCAGCACCATTTATCACCTTAGTCATATATATATATTTTTCTTATTTGTTCAAAAGCAGACCTTATGATGCACTCTGGTGCAAGGCTCATTTCTGTTGTATGAATGTGCCCCATATGATCACACTGACCTTCCACCTCCTTACCATCCTTCTCCTCCAAGTGGCTTCCAATCAATCTAATAAAGTCTTCTGAAATCATGGATGTTAAACATGACAAACGGTACTTAGGGACAGGGATTTCATTATTTGAACAGAGGAGTCATTAACGCAATCTGTTTAGCTGATTTCTTCCACTCTCCTGCCCCCGTCAAGTAAACCGATGCTAAGAGTGGTCAGAAGACAGTCCTCTATCTAGGATTAAAATGACTGCTTACGCTATCTTATGACCTATCCTCATCTGGTTCAGGTAATCACCAAAATAAGAACTTTGCTACAGTAACTTGCTATATTATATGCTGTATTCTAAATTAAACTAATTTAGCATGCCCTTTTCCCACATTTTACCAGTGTCTATCTAAACTGCACTTCTGAAACACACTAAACCACTGTGGGGACATGCAACACACTGCAGTGATTCTTTTGTACCCTATGACCATCCCTCTGCCCTCACTTTCCAAACCCAAAGGAATAAATAGAAGCATTCAGAATACAGCACAGCAATTAAAATGTTTTTTAGGGGGGTTACCAACACTTTAATAATGAGAAGAAAGTGACCGTGAATTAATAACTGTCAAGGACTCTATGACCAGAATCTGTTCTAATTCCTTGACAGTTGCTGTTCTTTAAACCCCTGCCTGCCAGATCCCTAGATGCAGACATAAGAAAAGGATCCCTGTTATGAGCAATACACCATTCTGTATATTGTCAGGCATCATCCCCCCCCCCCCCCAATTATATGAGTAGTCAAACAGCATGCCTCTGGGAGAAAAAGAAGTAAAATAATTTTTAAACATATGCCCTTCATCCTGTCCTCTCCATATATCAGAGCCTTAATGGTGGATAACAGAGCCTTCTTGTTGGTCCTTCTTCCACCCTACCTCCACCTAGATAGCAGTCTTCTGGGATTGAAGTACAGTAATTAAAAAAAATAATAATGACATACAAAAAATTAAAAAATAGAAAAAAAGCACTGTATGACCTCATACCGTGATATTTCCAACTTGCTTAAGAGGGAGATTTGGATCAAATTAGTAGGGAGATTGGTCTGCTAGTAGGGAGATTTCATAACATCACGAGTCTGTCCTTAAATGGCATCAAAAACAAGAAAAAAAGCATTTAAAAACATTTAATATATTTTATTTTGTCAAGAATAAGCACTAAAAAGAATCAACAACTACTTACACAAAGTTATAAGATATATTGTACATCATTAATTTTCTTTTTATGTATCTTTATCTGCCAAAATAAACATGAATAGGTATTTCTGACAGAATTTTACTTAAGCAGGAGATTTTGTTTCCCTGGAGGGAGGATTGGAATTCAGTCAAGAAACCTGGAGACTCCTGGCAAAAGCAAGAGAAATCACATGTATGTGACCTATGTTCCAACTCCTCCCTGTTCAGTGCAGGTTATCGCCAACAAAATAATTCAGCTAACTTGCCATACTGTACTGTATGTAGTATTATAAATGCCACTGGTATTTGTTTCCCTGCATTTCCCTGCAGTATTTATCTACACTGCACTTGTAAAGCATACCTAAGCACAGCCGAGAACCATGACACAGTGCAGACATTTTCCTGCAACCTACAGTATACCTACTCCCTCTGCCCTCACATCTCAAACCTTAAACAAATAAACAGATGCATTTAGAATTCAGTATAGCAAAGCAGAAGAGTGTTTCTGTTTTTTCTGCGATTTTGTGATTGACTGACTTGATAAAATAAACCAGTCTAGATCAGCATATTTTGTTTTCTCATTTGCTAATCTTGCTGTTAATTTTCATATTCCTTAGACGCTCTGCCAGTACCAAATACATATCACATTACACAATCAGTTATGAGTCAAGCTGATCTACAGATATATTCTCCTGTTTTCACTTAACATCACTGTTTTATTTTTCAAAGTAAAGCCCTATATGTTAATCTAGTCACCAAAATTCACTACTTGATACCTTGCAACAATATTTGCAATTGCAATAGTTTACCACTGTTTGAAGCCCAGAGTAAACTGCACTTGACTTTTTTATTTCTCATTCCTATTTTCTTGCTCTATTGATGGTAAATAGTAACAGCCTTAGAATGTGATAGTTGTAAACTAATATAACAATTTATTCTACTAATGTGTCTCCTTGTTTGTGGGTTGTATCAAGATGCTGCATTGGTGTGTGTGTATGTGATTGGGGGGGGGGATCCCCAAGCATAAGTAAGAGCAATATACCAACAGATGTTTTAAACTAAGTGCCAGAGGTTAGGTATGGTGGATAAGACACTACTCAACTAGCATCAGATTTTATATGTACATGGATTCAAATGCTGAGGAAGTATTTAATGATAATCACTAAAATAAAAAATGTCGGGCACACACAAACCTCTTTAAAAATTCAAGGAATGATACTACAGGTTTATCCCCACAGTGGAAAGGTTTGAATCTGAGTCAGCTGGATTAGTTTTATTAGCATGTTTCTTTTGATGGTAGTCTCCATCTTACAGTAGTTGTTAAGCAAGAATTGATAAGTCTCCCCATTCAATAAGTATATGAGTGACAGCTGGCAAACATTTAAAGTTGTGCACAGGTATTAGTGGATTTTATTGTTTTTTTGCTATTCTCAGGGATATTACTTGGTAATTAAACATGCACCTCATTGTTGTGGCTCCCTACTGAGTGAAAGTTTACAGAACCACAACTCTTAAGTGTACTGTTGAGTGCTTTTAGATTGGACTACATTGGGAACACGGGGAAGTTAAGGTTGGCAAGGTTCATGTGGGTAATTGACATAGTGCTACTCATTTATTTATTACATTTTGTTAACCGGGTAAGCCCACTGGGCACCGAGGGTCCCTTCTTCAGGGGTGACCCAGAGTTTATTACATATAATTTTGAACATACAGTCAGGTAGTTCAGTGTCAGACATATTGTACAGGATTACAAAGATGGTATACAATTTTACAGTTTTTGTGGAAAAGGGCAGGAGGTAGATGATATTAGTGAATACAGCAGAACAGTGCAGTACGTCTAATACAGTAGTACATCTAATACCACAGTACGGTACAGTACATCTAATACAGGAGGTATATTACATTGATGAGTACAGCAGAACAGTGTAGTACATATAATACAGAGTTATAAGGACAGTATACAATTTCTGTAGAAGAGGGAAGTAAATACCTTACAATATAGAGTACAGCAGTGATGGCAGATGGGGGTGAGGGTGATAAGTGCTTTAAATCCATATGGGAAGTTCCATATGGAGTAGGGTACCAGGTTATGCAGTCATTAGTGTAACCTTTATAGGAGAGCAGTTTAGAGCCAGTACAAATTGACGCGAGGTGTGGTTGACTTAGCCATTGGTGCAGGGGCAGGGATTAAGTTTGAGGAGGTGAGCATGCAGTCCCTTTTGAAAGATGGCTAGGGTGGGTGCCTCCTGAAGATGGCTGGGGAGATTGTTCCATGATTCTGGGGCTAGGTGAGTAAAAGATTTACTCCCAGTGACAGAACAGGCCAGGGGAATTTACAGGAGTTTTTTGTTTGAGGAGCAGAGTGGTCATCTGGTCTGCTTTGGAGCAAGTAGTCCGATCAGACCTGCCAGAGGTTGGGCATCGAGAAGCTTGTAGGTCCAGCTTAACAGGGGGTACTGGAGCCTGTTATACTGGGATGGCCAGTTGAGGGCTGTGAGGGCATCATGATGGTGGGTCCTTGTGTATGATTTGAAAGCAAAGCAAGCGATTTTGTGGTATAGGGTCATTAATCTGCTGTGGTCCATTTTAGCGATGCCGAGTACGATGGGGGTGGCATAGGTTAAGGTTGGGAGAAGGATGCTTTGTGGGATTGCCAGTTTAGTCTCTGGTATCATGTTGTGGCTTAGGCAATAGAGGAGGCCCAGTTTTTGGTGGATGTTTTTTATTACTACATCCACATGGGGCTTCAGTGTGAGCCCCTGATCTAATGTGAGGCCAAGGTATTTGACTGATTGTACTACCTCTATTTTGGAGCCAGATATGGTAGTGACTGGCAGAAGATGGGTCCTGGAGAGACCCAGGGATTTTGGCCCGAACAGCATTGCCTTAGTCTTGGTGGGGTTAAGGACCAAGCAGTTCTCAATTAGCCAAGTCTCTGCCTTGGTGAGGTCATTTTGGAGCCGGGTCCTAGGTCGGATGGGTGGTCCCCCATTCTGCACAGTACTGCATCATCAGCATACTGTACTATGGAGCTGCCCGCACAGTGGCCATACAGGTCATTTGTAAATAGGAAGAACATAAGTGGGCCTAAGACTGAGCCTGTGGACCCCCTCAGTTAAAGGTAGGGGTTGAGGTGACCCCATTCCACTTGACCTGTTGAGTGCGGTCAGTGAGGTAATTATGGAACCGGTTGAGGGAGTGCTGATCCAGCCCCAATTGGCTAAGCTTGGTTAGTAGGAGTGGGTGATCCACCAGGTCAAAGGCCTTAGAGAGGTGAATGAACACGACCCAAGTGGGGGTACCCTTGTCCCAGGCAGCCAGGACATCAGAGGTGAATTTGATGAGGGCAGTGTCGGTCCCATGCTTTGGTCTAAAGCCATGTTGTGAGGGGGCCAGTAGCCTGTTGGCTTCCAGGTAGTCTCTGAGTTGGCTGTAAACTAGCCACTCCTGAATCTTAGCCAGGTGACATAGGATGGAGATGGGCCTGTAGTGGCTTGTAGGTTCCCTTGCTCCGCCCTTGTGGATTGGGACTACATGGGCCTGTTTCCATGTTAGTGGGACTGTTCCTTCCTGCAGGGATATATTTATTAACAGAGTTACAGGTAGTGCAATTGCTGGGGCAGCAGCTTTTAGCAGCCTAGGGTCCAGTCCGTCAGCTCCTGGTGATCCGCTGGGTTTTAAGGATTGTAAGAGAGGCAGGACATCTTTGGTTCACACTGCCTGCAGGTAGAAGTTGGTGGCCAGAGGGTCCTGGGATTCAGTGGCCAAAGGGCTCTGTGAGCTGTTTGTGGGGTTGGGTCTGAGCGCCCCCAGGTAGGTGAAGAAGCGATTGAAGGCTGTTGCGACTGCTTCTCCGTCCGTGAGTGTAGTTTCGTTACAGATTATGTTACCCCTACTGGGGTGTTTTTGTACCTTTCAACAGGGAGTTGATGCTTGTCCAGAAGGACTTTGGGTCAGATAGTGTTTGCCTCTGGAGGGATTTTATGTAGTCCCTTATGGCAGTTTTGGAGCTTTTTTGACTCTGGTTCCACAGTGATCTATAGGCAGTGAAGTCAGCAGGGCTAGCAGATCTTCTTGCCTTTTTCCAGGCCTTGCCTCTGGCTATCATCAGTGATTTCAGCTCACGCGAAATCCATTTGTGGCAATGGCCCTTAGCTCGTCTTGTCCTAATTGGGGCATGTATGTTGGTCACCACAGAGAACGGCACTGGAAATACTGTACTGCATCATCCATGCTCCTAGGAGTCTTAACGGTGACCAGTCTGTGTTTCTTAAGGAGCTCTGGAATGCCTCAGCTGAGAAACCAGAGAAATTCCTGGCCACTATGAGCTTGGGCGGGATCCTGGGAGGCCGATTTTTCCAGATGCAGAAAGTGGGTGAATGATTGCTTAGGGCGTCCGATATCATGCCAGTCACTTGTATGGTGGTGGGTTTGGAGGCATGGATTCAGTCAAGGATAGACTGGTTCCCTGTTTTTTGGTTGTGCCTTGTGACCTCAGTGATGACCTGGGTCAGGTTTGCATCAAGAAGTGTGGTCTTGTAGTTTTGCTTGGTTGTGGGTTCCCACTTTAAGTTGAAGTCCCCAAGGACCAGCAGCTCCATGAGCCATGCCCACGCTATTGAATGGATGAGGTTCTGGAGTGCTGCGGTGCCACCAGTGGGAGAGTTGTAGATACAGCCTATGGTTAGGTGCTTAGCATGACCCAGTACGATTTGGATAAATAGCGATTCTAACCCTGTAGTGCTTGACATTTTGACAGGTGACAAGGAAGCCACCAGGAGGAAGTCACATAGATAAGGACACCTCCTCCTTTTTCCTTCTCTATCCTTTCGGAAGGAGTTGTAGCGGTCTAGTTCCACTTCATGAGGAAGTATGTGAGGCTTCAGCCATGTTTTGGATATGGCTAGCACATCGGGCCTATATGTATCTACCCATGATTGCACCTCAGGCATCTTAGGTCGTAGGCTACAGATGTTCTTCTTAATGCATGCTGTGTAACTGTTCTTTGAATTTTTGCACTAGTTTCACCACCATTCAGAAACCCAAATAAAACTGCACTGGACACAACAGTGAGGTCTGCAATGTTTAAAGATTTCCAAGCTGTCATTCACATGCATATTGAATGTGGGGGGGGGGCATAATATCTATTGCTTAACAACTGCTATAATAACAGACTAGTGTCAAAAGAAAAATGCTACTAACACTAGTCCTGCTGAGTTTGGTTGGATCCTTGCTACAGCAGGGATAAGTCTATTGAATATCCAGTATTTTCACTAAATGTTTTATTGGCATTTGAATCCATGTACATAGGAAATCTGATGCTAACTGAGTAGTGACTTGTCCACCATACCCAACCTTTGCACTTATTTTAAAATGTATGTTGGTGTATTATGCTCTTACCTATGCTTGCCCCACCCACCCACACACCATTGTGGCATCTTGCTACAACCCACAAAAGAGGAGACACATTAATGGAATAATTTAGTATATTAGTTTACAACTATCATATTTTAAGGCTGTTGTTATTTATGATTACTAGAGCTAGAAAACAGGAATGAGAAATAAAAAAAAGTCAGGTGCAGTTTTAATCTGGGCTTCTAAACAGTGGTGGAACTAATGCAATAGTAAAGAGTCTTGCAAGGGATCAGGTAGTGAATTATGGTGGCTATATTAACTAAAATAAAATACTGATATTAAGTGAAAACAGGTGAAATTGATCTGTAGATCAGCTTGTCTGATAACTGATCAGCTGAATGTCATATGTGCTTGGTACTGGCAGCAGGTTCACTGCTGTGGTAAACTGCTGACCGAATGCCCACGTTGTGGTACTCTGCAGGGGACCATGGGGTCAGCAGTATTGCCATAGCATATTGGGACCCTAAAACTGCCCTGCTCACTACCTTGCAAACCACAAACTGACAGTTTGCTATACTGTAAAAGAAAATAAAAAAATAATCCCCTTCCTCCCATCTGCATCCTGACAGAGCACAACTATGACAGAGATTACATCCTCACTCTCCCATTTC
Source organism: Neoceratodus forsteri (assembly GCA_016271365.2). NCBI lineage: Eukaryota > Metazoa > Chordata > Ceratodontiformes > Ceratodontidae > Neoceratodus > Neoceratodus forsteri. The sequence goes on along the minus strand of CM057450.1, from coordinate 1,097,699,845 downwards.
GCTCTCCCCCAATAGATCCTGATGGAGTTACTGTAAGCTTTAATTAGTTAAGATTTTCCCACCCACCCACACAGCTCCATCCCATCTGTATCCTGATCGAGATTAATTGTAATACATATAAATTCCCCCTCCTCTCTCTTGGTATGCCACTCTAACAGCGACATTTCTAAGGTGACATGAGTTGATATCGACTACAGTGCCATGCCACCGTAGAAGTGCCGCTGCAAGGGAGCAACCACTTTCCTCAACTTGCACCTCCTCCTTGAACCAACTCTAACCTGGAGTTAGAATCCATTAGTTTGAGGGGTGCGGGGAGCAAAGTCCCCTATGTGGGAGGCTTGGGAGTGAAGTCCCCAATGTTACAAATGGTCCCAAACCATGCAGCTCCATGCCAACTGCAACTTGCAGTTGACATGAAGCCCATAGCCGTAATGCCAGCCAGGACTTTTTTGTCGCACCAGCATATACAACCCCTCTCTCTTCAGCTCTCTCCAATCTGGTTCCTGATGGAGCACTACTGTTTTAAATTCCCCTCACCCTCCTCACTGTGCAGCTCCCTGCATTCTGTGTACTAATCCTGCATACTGTAATAAATCTCAATTCTTCCCACCACCCTCTGCTGCTCCATACCAACAACTCAAAAGACCAAGCAGACCCCCAAGTGAAAATCTATTTGTAAATTATCCTCCTACCTCCCAGTGCAGCTCCTTCCCAATAGATCCTGACTGAGCCATGCTGTATTAATTTTATCAGCACCCACTCCTTCCTGTGCAGCTCCATCCCAATGGATCACCATTGATACATGCTTTTGGAAACTTTCCTCACACTTCCATCTGCAGCTCCCTCCCATCTATATCCCAATCAAGCACAACAGTGATAAATTTAAATTCCCACCACCTCCCTTGATAGCCCTCCCAAATTATCATAAAACAGGACATTGACTGAGAATTTATTTAGAAATACATTTCACAGAGCCTTACTGTACAATATAAGAATAACAAGTGCAGCCTAGTCCAAAGCAGTTCAGCCACAGTAACTCAGAGTGTGCCTCGGTGATCAGGTTCATACTGCTATGGTACACTGCTGACCCAATGCCCATGTCACGGTACTCTGCAGGGGACCGTAGGGTCAGCTGTACTGCCATGGCATTCTGAAATCATACAAATGTTAAGAAAATTCAAGTAAGCTGGGACCCATCCCTTTAATGCACTTTTGCCCCAATCAAGCTGCCTTGCTCCTCCCTCTCCAACCACAAACCAACAATTTGCTCTACTGTAAAAAAAAAAATTAATAAATAAAATAATCCTCCTCCTTTCTCTGCAGCTCTCTCCCAATGGATCCCAATAACAGTACTGCCTACCAGAAACAAGCACTCTAAGATAAAGATGTCACGATGTCTTGCTATCTAATTGGAATAAGGCCCTTTGCATTACATTGTGTTTCTGCAAGATCCTGCAAGATATCACTATACAAACTGTGAAAAGTGCTCTTCATTGTGGTGAGTGGCACTGTAATTGGCATCCCTGTGGAAGACTGTAACTCAGTATCCTGAAACTCACAGGACTAAGTACAGTCTCCCGACACACGTGCGCCCGACAGATTTGCTGTCCTGACACACACATGCCCAAGAGGAAGGATAGGGATAAGGTAGCAGATATGATGAACCGCTACCCTACCCCTAGCAAGCCATGAGAAGGAACAAAAAATATACAGAAGCTGGCCAAGCTGCTCCCATGGCATGGAAGGCTATGCCACCAGCAGCTCAGCCAGCATGGTGTGGCAGACCTGGGTTTTGTTCCTGGTCTCCAGAGTGAAGTTCTCTTTTTCCACCCCTCCCCCTCCATAACTTATTTTTTTACTCTGAGGTCCTCTCCCCCTCAGAGTTGGTTATTTAAGTTATGGGGGGGGTTGAAGCACCCAACATTAAATAGTAAAAGGATCCTCAGGTCAGGATCTAGTGTATTGCGGGATACTGAAATTCATTCTCCTGAACTCGGTCTTGTAGAGATCAGGATACTGAGTTTCAGTATTCCATATATAATCCTTGTAATTAACTTTCTGGAGTTTTAATTTTTGTGTAAAGAGTTTAAATGGATACACATAAAGTCAGATAAATTCATGCAGGTATTCAAATGCATTTCACTTTATTTAGGGCATGCTCTGTAAAGTGCCACATAATATTTTTCCAGGGGGTCATGAAATTTCATCCATTGTGCATCTCAGGCATGAGGTTTTTACCAAAGTACAGGATAAATTCACTGTGGCAATGTTTAAGGTTAGGGCTGTCCATGGGACTGTACCACAGTAAGTACAGTTGAACTAATTCAGTCCAAAACCAGCCACATACCCTGCAATATTTGAATTAGTCTAATAATAATTATTTCCTTGAGCTACATTGTGGAACTCAGGCCAGAAGGGGGGTGAGTGGAAGACATGCTGGTCATGAACAGGGCTCCCTAGCTATGGGGAGGGGGGATGTCTGGTTCTGGTTTTGAGCCATTCTACAGCAATATAGCCACAGTTCTAAATGTGCCACTTTTAGCCATTAGGCCACATTACTTTTTTTGTTTCCATATTTTGTGAAGCAGGGGCCCATTTACTGTGCTCCATACTTAGTCACGTTTTCTCTTACGGGGGAATTTTGGTCAGACTAGGTCCTGGCAAGTCTTGCTCTTGGCTACTCTGTACTTCACAGGTTTGACCCAGAATGTAAAGCTGCCAACCACTTTTGTATTGGACTGCATGGTTAAGTACTTCATTTCAGAGACTCAACTACATTTGTAACAACAGCTACAGTACCGTATTTTCAGTATCTGCTTGTGTGCACAAATAAAAGCTACACTTTATTTGCTGAGCCAGTTTTGGCTACCCTAATCATACAAGAAACTTCACTTCTGGAAAGTTCTGTGTTGAATGGTGACCAGCACCACTGGAGAGACCACTACTCTGAAAATGAATTGAAAAAAACACAAATTACACTTCCTTTACACATAGGGGTTTCATGGTGTGGTTCACAGTTTGATGCTAATCTGAAAAAAATCCCCTTTACAGTTTGTATTATTCATCTGATCCATGAGCTCTTTAAATAATAGTGATATTTAACATGGTCCACAAGCTTTTTAAATGCTAGTGTATTTTGAATGATGCCTTTTTTATTTATCAAGTCTAGGATTACAAATACCTTTGAGCCTTGTCTCTTTTACAAAGGTTCCACGTCAGAGAAATACAAATTATGGGGAACATCAAGACAGACATTGCAACAATGTGGACATTGTAAACAAAGTACAGATTAATGCAATTGAAGGGTAGCATTGTAACAAGGCAGCCAGCGGCATTTGTCATAGAAAATAGAATACAGATAAGAAGTGCCAGAGTCATAGGGAGAGGGAAGAGGGAAGAGGGAAGGGGGGAGAAGGAATGTAAGAAGGGTGGGGAGAGGGTGAAAGTGCAGCATTGGGTATACCAAGATGTGGAGTAGAATCCAGTGAGGAGGGTGGGGGGGATCACTAGAGCAGGAAGGGAAGTGTAGAAACAATGTAAAGTTGGGCAGTCACAGGAGCTGTTGGTAGTGAGACAGCCCCGGAGCCAAGTTTTAAACATACCAATTGTTGAGGCAGAGAAGATGGTTGGGCTGAGGCCATTGAACCAGAGTGGCACTCGATAAGCAAAAGAGCATTGTCCCTGTGAAGTGTGACAGTGGGGGACTTTCAGTAGCTGTAGCATGGATCTCTTAAGTTGTTAATTCAGTGTTGTAACAGAGTTGAGACCCCAGAAGGTGCAAGACCAAGGTAGATTTTTTTCGCCATGGAGCACGTGAGAAACTTTATGTGGTTTGATAGTTGGAGCCAGCCGGTCTGAGTGTACAGATCACATGTGTGGGTGAGATGGTGAGCACCAGTGATGAGCCGACATGCCTCATTTAAGGCAGTTGAGAGGGTTGTGTTAAGTTAAGGGTTGTGGTTGTAGCCGAGCCATAAATGATGAGACCATAGTCTATTACAGAGATCACAGAGCTCAGGACTGCAACCTTCAAAGCTTCTGGCATGAGGTGTGGTCTGTGTTTGTAGAGGAGACCAAGCTGTGTGTTAACAGTTCTAGCTACATTATCTACATGAAGTCCATATGAGAGATTAGGGTCAAGCTGTATCCCTAAGTATTTGAAGGACCCCACCTGATCTAGAGTGTTCCCTTGGGTGGTGGAGATAGCCAAGTGGTGTAGCTTGTGTGGGTTATGAGAGCTGCAGAAGAGCATAGATTTGGTTTTCTTGTCATTGAGGACCAGTTTATGATTAAGAAACCATGTCTCTACAGAACTGAAACCAAGTTGAAGGTTGTGTTGCAGAGTTGCAGGATCTTTGTGAGTGGAGAATCCAACAGCATCATTGGCATATAGTATGATCTGCTCAGAGCAGTAGTAAGGGAGGGAGTTTAAGAAAAGGCTAAAAAGGAGGGGGCCCAGTACGGATCCCTGTGGGACACCCGAGCGAACAGATAGGGTGTCAGAAACAGCGTCCACAATTTTTACTCTCTGCGACCAGTTTTCTAAGTAGCTTTTAAACCAGAGAGAAGAGTCAGGTGATAGCCCAACATTCAGTAGTTGGTGTATTAGTAGTCCATGGTGTACCATATCGAAGGCCTTGGCGAGGTCGACGAAAACGGCCCCTGTGAGAAGGCCGTTGTCAAGGGATTTGTGCAAAGCTCCAGTGAACTCAAGAAGACTGTGGTGGTACTGTGACCTTTCTGGAAGCCATGTTGTTGTGGACAAGGTATATTGTATTTATCCAAGTGGTCAGTAAGTTGATCAGCCACGATGCACTCGAGTGCCTTAAAGAGTGGGGGCAGTATGGAGATAGGGCGATAATGTGAGTGATTCGTCTTATCCCCACTTTTATGGATGGGTGTCACGGTGGCTGTTTTCCATAGGTCCGGGAATTTCCCACAGCTGAGAGAGAGGTTTAGGATTTTTGTTAATGGATGAATTACCTCATCAAGGGTGAGCAACAGAAGCTTAAGGTCCAGGGTGTCACTACTAGATTTAGATTTAGAGATAGCTGCAGTAATATAGCGGCAAGCTTCATTCAGCCTTACCTCCCTGAAGTAGAAGAGGGGTTGGTTAGACTGAGGGGCTGAGGTATTTGGGGAGCAGGCCCTGTTTTCGAAAAAGTTATGGGGTCGAACAGCACTAAGATCTGAAAAAGCCCTGTTAAAGATGTTTGCGATCACCTTGGGGTCAAGGGTTGAGGATCCATCAACCATTAACATGGCTGGAGAGGTTTTTGGCTGCTTCCTGTGACATCCTTGATACTGTCCCAGAAAACACGACCATTTCCCCATGTATTGGTGAGACCGTCTTTGTAATAGGGGGATTTCATTAGCCGTATGACTTTTGTGCAGGCATTTCATGCTTGTTTGTAATTTTGGATGTTCAGTTGTTTGTCAGTGGCCCTGACAACTGCCCAGAGGTGATCCCTTAGTTTCAGCTATGAGAGAAGAGCTGCAGCGACCCATGGGTTAGAGAGAGATTTTGTTTTGCGTCTTTTAGCAGGGGCGAAGAGGTCACAGGCTTTGTTGAAAATTGAGATGAAGTGATAAAGAGCCAAGTTAACATCAGTTGCTTCATAGATGGGTAGCCAGTATTGTAGAAGCAGGTGTTATTTGGGATGTGGAAGTTTTCCATGTGGAAGGACTCTGCTAGCGATTTCCTAAAGCAGACACTGTAGCTATTAAACAGAATTTTGGGTAATGCTGTCTCTTGTTTCTGACCCTCTGGGCTTGGGGCTACTACTCACATTTTCTTGATGGTCCAGCACAATGTCATGGCCACTAACCAGACCACCAAGACTGATTGCTGTATAAAACTGCCCAAAAGAATATCCTCTGTTTAGATTGCTGTGTTCCATTTTTATTACATTATGCTAAGAAATTACACTTCCCCCCCAAATTGTTAACACATAATTCTGCATTAAGGTGCATCATTCTGGTGGGTAGCACTAAGTGTTTTTCAATAACCTTTGTATACCATTGTTATTAGTCTTTACAGGTTTTAAAATGTTTTCAAACTGTACTGACCAAATGACTGGGGCTCTAGAATGCAGTGCCGCCCAACAGGATGATGTGCCTTAATGCAGAATTCCATGCTAACAGTGCCAAGTTGGAAATTGCAGTTACACCCACCCACACACACACACACACACATACACACTGCCCCAACTGATTCACAACCTCACCTCCACTTTCCTCATATGATCAGTACTGTACATTGCAGTATTGCATTGCTGTGTCTCACTGAATTATATAGAACAAATATCCATGGCATTAAATCTCAGGTGCAAGAGTTGATACAATGCACTAAAAACAAAATCATTCTGATGACAATATTTAAAAACCTGTTACAATCTATAGATATGCTATTAGAATGGATTTCACCGGACTGCCTTGTTGACAGTTGATTTATGTTTCAAGGAACAAAAGTCATTGAATGAAAGGATAAAAATCCCCACTCATCCAGCTGTACCTAGGTCTGCAATATTTTATTAAAGGTTTCTGAAGGTATTATACAGTATATTGAATAGCTGCCAATTCAATATAAAACAACTGTATGAGTAATATGTCACTGCACTGCCAAACCTTTTATTTTTATTTATTTTTTAGAGGCTAACTGCTGTATTTGGTGTACTGTACATATACCAGTGCACCATTACCCATTTACATTATTGTAAATACAGTAAATACCCACATATTGCAAATACATCAGTATTTTTTTTATTTACTTTTTGTATACTGTACTGTACCTTGATTTCCTTTCCTACTTCCCCACAAAAAAAAACACTGAAATGTCAGATGAAAACACTGAACATGTCTATACAAGAGTTGCTGCAGTATAAAGTAAATACTATAAATTATATCAGACACAGAATGGTGATACATTATAAAAATGGTTCTCTTTGATGTTTGAAACACTGAAACACTTTTAGATACTAAGTTGCAAATCACTGATAATAAATACTATACATCGTTGCAAAGTGTTTGCTTTCCTAAGATAACCTTTGCTACACTGTAGTACAGTACAGCACCTTGCTGTGCTTAATACAATATATACAATATGCTCAATTTGGCTTTGAACACATACAGAACAGTTACAGATATAATGCTGCCCATCACATTTTCTTTTCAGCCTGGGTTCAGTCAGTGAGGCTCATTGTCTCTATTCTTATTATTACTATTATTATCATTATAATTTACAAGGTTAGCCCTGGAAGAAGAACTGTACACCAGGTAGATTACAAGTTTAGTACAGTGCAGAGGGAGACTACTGTGTGTGTAACAGGGATATCGAGTCAGTGAAAAAAAGGTTGTACCTTTCCATGGCAGAAGAAATGCTTGCATTCATTTCTGGGCAGAGGATCTACCTCCAAGATCACCAGCTCACCAGCTCACTTTTGCACATCGCTCAGGGTTACAATATATGCAGGAGTCAGACACGTTGTAACACTCCCATACTGAATTCATGTACTTATAGTACTTGAACTATTCCCTATTTGTGAGTGATGTTATTCAGTTTTAAATGAGCATATTAATTATATTTACAGTATCGTAGAAAGCAAAAAAATCTCAGTTGGTACAGTATGTAGGGTATGTCAGTTCTTTTAAAACTAATGCATATGTACAATGCATAGTCACTCAGGTTTGCATCCCTTGCTATAGCATGTCATCACACTGGCTGCCATCGTTTTCTAGAGTTAGGCATTTTTTTTTCCAATATATACAGTATATATTTTTTAATAAACTGATCATTGTGCTAAAATTTAGGATCTGGGGTTTATTACTATGAGATAGGGAAAGGAGATTCCTCCTGTGTTACACAATACTTTTTTGTTTGTTTGTTTGCTACAGAAAGTTACATTTCTCACTGCATCGCTAGAACCTGAGTGCTATTGTCAGAGCCAATATTTTTCTACAGGTTAGAAAGAGTTGTGCTGACAGCAGGAATAATGTTTGGTGAACAAATGTTTCAGTGTCACAAAAACAACTTTGATGTGATAAATGCAAAATGAATTAGTGAGTGAGCTAGACAAACTTTCTGATCAGAAAGAGTCCAATGGTATGAGAAATCCCCTTTTTACATTTACACAACACCTTGACCTCCCTATAGTCTATGATTAAAACCCACTGGATTTAATTTGCAGTTTCTCCCCTGCTGGGATGGCCTGCACCTTAGTCGAAGGGGTAGCTCTTTGCTGGGTAAGAGTATTACAACCATTATAAATCAGAATTTAAACTAAAAAGGATGGGGGAGAATGGGACGTTGCCCAAGTCTCTAAAGCACAACTTAGCAACCTCACCTGACAACATATGTAAATTTCTCAGTTTAAATGCAAGGTCACTTAATCTACTTAAATTGGGGAAACTTGAAGCTAAATGTAACATAATGAATGTGGGTGTCATTGCAGTGACTGAAACCTGGTGAGACTCTGCATCCATATGCTCTAGAAATATTCCCAACTATAAACTTTATTATAAAAACCACCTTGATAAGCATGGTGGTGGAGTATATATTTATATTAGGAATGACATTCCTTCTTATGAACTTTATCTTCTTTATTCCACTGAGAATCTTTGGGTTAACATTCAATTAAAAAAATCAGTCACATATTACCATAGGAAATTGTTATAGACCTCCATCAGCAAATATGGAATATACCTCTAATCTCCTTGAAGAAATTCCCAAATTGGCAGATAAGGGAGATGTTATCATCCTGGGAGATTTCAATATGCCATCAATTGACTGGAGTACTCTTGTTGGACATACTAATATTGAAAAGCATTTAATAAATATCATAATGGAAGCAGGGCTTGAGCAACTTGTTAAGGAACCTACAAGGGGTCAAAAATATTTTAGATCTTCTCCTTACTATTATTGAACAAAAAGTTAATAATATTCAAATTAGGGACCCCCTTGGAAATAGTGATCATTTTCCCATTCTGTTTGTAATTACCTATGAATTTGTACCCCCTAGAGGGCACCCATTTAAGAAAGATTATAACAGAGCTAATTTCCAAGCTATTAATAAAGAAATTGCAAGTATCAATTGGGAAACCTTGCTCTCTAAATTACCAATTGAAGAGGCATGGAATTCATTTAAACACATAGGCCCAGATATTCAAAAGGGTTTCACATGGCACAACCCACTGATGTGCCCCGGCATGATATTCAAAAGGGAAAAGTGTGCGGCACAAATCCTGATGAGCCGGAGCTCATTAGTAATGTATGCAGGTACAGGTAGGGGGTGTGTGCCCATGCATACTCTGCACAGCCTGATATTCAGCCCAGGATGTGCAGAGCCATGCATGCGCAACCCCTACCTGCACCAGCACAAAGTTGATACCCCAAAAAAAGGAACAACTGATGACCGCCCACAGGTGAGTTGCCACATTGCAGGGTGCAACATGGCAGCTGCCACCTGTGGGTGGCCACCCGAGTTCCGGCTGCACCTGGCAGTGCCCCCATGCCCGATCACTGGCATTTGTATAAATAAACAATAAAGAATTCCCCAATATCCCTGGTGGTCAAGTGGACTGCTGCCTGCCTGATCATGGGCATTTGTTAAAAAAAAAACATGTCCTATATCCCTGGTGGTCCAGTGGACTGCTCTCTGCCCAATTGCAGGCATCTGTATAATAATAGAAAAAAGTCCTATATCCCTGATGGTGCAGTGGACTGCTCTCTGCCCGATCATGGGCATGTGTATAATAATGGAAAAACGTCATATATCCCTGGTGGTCCAGTGGACCACAATCTGCTCGATCGTGGGCATCTGTATAATAATAGAAAAAAGTCCTATATCCCTGGTGGTCCAGTGGACCACTATATGCCTGATCACGGGCATCTGTATAATAATAGAAAAAATGTCCTATATCCCTGGTGGTCCAGTGGACCGCTTTCTGTCCAATCGCGGGCATCTGTAAAAAAAAAATTCCTATATTCCTGGTGGTCTAGGATACCCCCCTCCCCACCTGCCCACTGAGCCCCACCACCCCACTCTCCCCATCAGCCGGCGGACGGCAACACCCCACCCACCTGCCACCCTGCTGCCCACCGACTGACACCATCGGTAGGGCTGTACACCCATTGGTTAACAGCGTGAGCCAATGGGCATGCAGCCATTACCGTACTACAGATTCCAGATATGGTCAGAGAACAGAGCCCTGTGGCACAACAGTAGTGACTGGGAAGGAGGCAGAGGTAGCACTGCCAATTCAGACGACTAGGATCTGCCAACCAGGTTGGAGTGGAACCAATTGGTTGCCACACTGGAGAGACCTGCGAGAGAGAGCATTGACAAGAGGAAAGAGTGGGAGACAGTGCTGAATGCCTTTGCCATGTTGACAAAATTTGCTGAGATGATATGGCCTTTGTCCATGCCAGTACAGATGGAATCCATGAGTCTTAGCAGGGGAGTGGCAGTGGAGTGTGTCTTCTTAAAGCAAGACCGGTAAGGTGTGAAAAATGAAGCAGAGTCAAGGAAGGAGGAGAATTGTGAGAGGACTAGGTGTTCCTGAAGCTTAGACAGTATAGGGAGGAGTCATATGGGGTGGTTGTTCCCAGGGTCAGATGGGTCTCCACCTTTTGGAAGAGGGAGGACAGTGGCATGCTTCCACTCAGAAGGGAGAGAAGCTAGTGAGAAGGAGAAGTTGAAAAGTCTGGCCAGAGGGGAGGCGATGGCAGGAGCTGACAGGTGTAACATTTTGGAGTCCAGGCCAGAGGGGCATTTACCTTTGGAGGAGTTTAGAGAGAGCAGTGCATTTAATACTTTTTGTGGGATAACCTCATGGAAGGAGAAGGAAGAGGTGGGTGGAGGGATTTGGGCTGTGGTGGTGGGGGGTGAGGGGGATCTGGGGGCAGATGGGAGAGATGACAACAGGGATGATGTTCAGCTTGTGAAATATGAGTTGAAGTTAGAGGCTACTGCAAGTGGGTCAGCAACAGTGGAGCCGCCTATGTTTAGGGGAAGGGTTGGAGGCTGTACAGGAGGGTGGGGAGAAAAGTGATTTGATCAACTTCCAAAATTTAGCATTGTGGTTTAGGTCCTTGAGGAAGGTGGATTTTAAATAGTGGGCTTTTTGCCTGACGTATTAGTCACAAGCAGGCATTCCGTAGGGCACGTCACCACAACATGGCTGATTTTTCTCCACATACTCATGAGAATTACTCACAAATTGCAGTGTAGCACTAAGTGGCCAATTTGTGGGCACAATGCAAAGTGCATAGTGGGCTCCTTTGCACAATCTTTTTTGGTGGCCAATGGACTAGCGCTTCCCACTCTGGAGAAAAAAGTTTTTTTTTTTTGTTGTTGTTTATTTTTCATTCATTGTTTTTTTTTCCAAAATACCTGAGTACCACATAACAAGTTTCTAAGTGGGTGTGCCAAATATGAATATGAATACTCTCTGAGTATTCAAAAAGGTATTCCCACACCTCCAGTTTCAATATCTGTTATACTGGTTTTGCTTGTGTGAGACACATAGGCTATACATAAGCTACATTCAGTATTGAGTTGGATCTGGTATTAATGTACCAACACATTGCAAGCTGTCAAACAATGGTGATGACACAGTCCAGGGTGGAGGTTGGTCAGCAGGCAGATAGCCCCAGCAGAAGTAGTACCTAAGCTATGTAGTACCATTAGAATGTTGTTAGTGTAGTTTTGTAATTAGGTGGTACAAGGTCTGCACCAGAAACCATCCAAAGAGAGAGACTCAAAGAGCTTAACATCAAGTGGCCCTTATCTGCAGTCAAAGTCTATGTTTTTTCTATGCTTTCTATGTAGACACATGAGGCAGCATGGAATGGAAGTAATATAGCTCACATGAAGGAGGAAGCAAAGTGTTTCTTGGGCAAGTTAAGGTGGTGTTTAGAGGGCTTAAAAATAAAGGGACTCAGACTTTTCTGTAGTTATTTGGAAGTCAGCTTGTCAGAACTGGGAAACTGTCAGACAGTTACTATGGCTTATAATAGAGATACTTAAAGTACAAGTCACATGGCAAGATGACAATTGACGAGTCAGTTCATCAGGACTGAAAAACTGGCATGCAGGCATCAGCAACGTAAATGTACAATATGCTGCAAAATAACAGTGCACACAATACAGGATACAAAGGAAGTGAGCTAATGGTTGTGAATGCTGCTGTGTAAGATTATTTCAAGGTGGAAAGTACTTTGAAGAATGGCATGACATACTCAAAAGGAAGAACAAGGCAAGCACAGGTAATGCAGTCATGATTTAAGCTTGTAATCATGAATGATGATTTTCAATATTGCACTTATACACAAATGCACTGAAGGTGACAGCAGATAAGGATCATATGCCCACCTAGTCTGCCCCTTTTCCATACCTAATGCATTATCACAGTCCCTAGTCAATCTTCAACTTACCCTCTCTTCCCTATTGTTAGAGTACTCTTATGTCTATCCTATGCATTCTTGAATTCCCCTACTGTTTTTGCCACCACCACCTCTGCATGGAGGCTGTTTCAAGCATCCACTACTCTTTCTGTGAAAAAGTACTTCCTCACATTGTCTCTGAGCCTACACCCCTCTACATAGAAACATAGACTTTGATGGCAGATAATGACCGCTTGGCCCCTCCAGTCTGCCCATTTCCCTACCTATTGGATAAACTGCAGATCCTAGTTAACCAACAGCCTACTTCCTCCTACTCCCCAATATAATTGCCTTATGTCTGTCCCATATATTCTTGAATTCTCTCACAGTTTTTGACCCCATGACTTCTTCAGGAAGGCCGTTATATGCATCCATCACCCTCTCCATGAAAAAATACTTCCTCACATTGCCCCTGAGCCATCCCTCCTCTATCTTTAAACTGTACCCCCATGTTCTTGTACATCACTTTTTCTGAAAGATGCTACCCTCTTGGACTTTGTTGATTCCCTTGAGGTACTTGAAAGTTTCTGTCATGTTCCTCCCTCCCTACTTTCCTCGAGGGTATACATATTAAGCTTCTTTAGTCTCTCTTCATATGGTTTCTGATGCAATCCCTGCACCCTTTTAGTTGCCCTCCTCTGGACAGCCTCCATTCTGTCTATGCCCTTCAAGAAATGGGGTCTCCAGAACTGCACTCAGTACTCCAGATGAGGTCTCACCAACTGTCTGTACAGAGGGATGACAACTTTTTGTTTTCTACTGATATTGCCTCTCTCTATGCCTCATATCATGTCCCCTTGTTCTCGTACACCTTATTTTCTGAAAGATGCTACCCTTCTGTAAAACATATTAAATAGACAGCTGGAGATTAGTATGTTGCAGTTGGAAGGAAGAATAAGGCAGACCTAGGTACTATGGTAGTGAGAGCCATCAGTAAGCATTATCAGCCATATTCAGACATGGCTTTAAATCTCTGCCATTGAACTAAATGGATCATGTCTAGCCTGAGCTTTAACTCTCAGCTGATGAGGGTTTGGTGGTCAGCTGATTGGATCCCCTGCAGTTCTTTCCTATTTAAGAATCAGCTGACCAGAACCCTGTGCCTAGCCAACTACTCTGTGCCCACCATGCTGCTTGCCATGCTTTGCTCATGTTTCTTTTCATCTTACCTGCACATGTTTTCATGCATTCCTCCCTCCTTACCTTGCTGCTTGTTTCTGGAACTTCAACACCTGCTGTAGCATCTGTTCCTCAGCTGCTCCACCACCAGAGCTCTGGAGCCAAAGACCTTGCCCATGGGTTCTCTTTGAACCATGCTCCCTTCACCAGAACCAAGTCAGGCCCTGCTGGCACCTTGCTCCCTGGCTCCATTTGAGACAGTACTAGCTTCTGCTTATGAATTGCTTTCTTCTCACTGCAGGTGGATCCTGCATCTGACCTTGCTCCCTGGGTCAGTGTGAGTCCTGTTCTTTGCCTCTGATTCTGGACTTCCTGATGACTCTGCAGGTGGATTCATACCAGCTTCTACTTCTGTATTGCATTCTTCTAACTGCAGGTTGATCCTGCCTTCAGGAGTTTATTCCCTGGTTCAGTCTGAGTGCCACACTTTGCCACTGATTCTGGACTTGCTACTTAAAACAGGTGAACCCTGCATCCAGGACCTTGTCCCTGGCTCCCCCTGAGCCATTCTATGGTCCAGACCTTGCTCCCCTCCTCAGCAGTCAGCCTGCACAGCACAAGTAGGGCATTACTCCCACTTGCTGTCTGACCTCACAGAGGTCCTGCTTTCTCAAGACATCCCTGCTAGTCATGGTCTGCGTTACTTCTGTCTGCATTCTTGGCCACCAAGTGATTCTGCTAGAGTGGACCCTTTTACCATACAGTCTCCTATCTGTGCCTTGGCACCTGGCCTACATGGCTGTTCCATGCTTGCAATCCAAAACTATTATGTTTCTGCAACCTTGTAGCCTACTCATGGACCACAGCAGTGGTCGACTCTTGCTCCAGTTTCTTCTACTGCACTTGCTTCAACTCTTTGTAAACTACAGTACTTCTGGCAACCAAACTCCATTCGTTTAGTGCAACAGCCATAGTAAAAGAACCTCTGCTATCTCTCCTATCCACTGCTGCCTAAAAATGTCAGAGTGTGCCCCCGTGTCTTTGACTGGGTAATAAAGGAAGTAGACCAGGGAAGGGCAGTTGACATGAACTATCTGGATTTCAGCAAGGCTTTTGACACTGTTCGATATAGAAGGCTGGTAAACAAACTGAGTAGCCTTGGAGTAGGTCCTAAAATAATAAAAGGAGTGTAGAGTCGGCATAGTGGTAGGAGCCAAAGAGTGATAGTAAATTGGGTACACTCTGGGGAAGGCAAGTCGACTAGCAGGGTGCCACAGGGGTCAGTATTAGGCCCAGTTCTCTTCAATGTCTTAATTAGTGACATTGCAGAAGGATTTGAGGAGAAGATATGCCTAATCACGGATGGCACAATAATCTGCAACAGAGTAGACACACAAGGGTGGGTTGAAAAAATGAGGGTGGATCTAGACAAGTTATTAGAATGGTCATGAGTTTAGAAGCTGAGATTCAATGGAAGAATCATGCACTTAGGCACAAAAACCCAGGGGCAATGTACCAACTCGGGAAGGAGTGGAAGTATTAACAGTCACAAAACAGTAAAGAGACCATGAGGTTATTTCTGATGACCTGAAGGTAGCTAAAAAATGTGACAAGGCAGGTGGAAAGGCTAGCAGAATGCTTGGATGCATAGGGAGGGATGTCACCAGCAGAAAGATGGAGCTAATAGTATCCCTGTATAGATCACTGGTGAGACCCCACCTCAAGTACTGTGTACAGTTCTGGAGGCACCATCTCCAAAAGGACATAGCTAGTGTGGAGGCAGTGCAAAGGAGGGCAATCAAAATGGTGCAGAACCTTCATCAGAAGCCCTAAGAAGAAAGGTTTAAGAATTTAAATATGTTCTCTCTAAAAGACGTGACGGAATGAGCGGATATGAGAGAGACATTCAAATACCTCATGGGAATAAACAAGGTACAGGAAGGCAGCATTTTCCAAAGAAAAAGATGCTCAATGGAGGGAGGCTGAGAGGAAACATGAGGAATTACTTCTTCATGGAGAGGGTGGTGGATACTTTGAACAGTCTCCCAGCAGAAGTGGTGGGGACTAGAATGGTCACAGGATTTAAGAATGCATGGGATAGACACAAGGAAATCTTAGAAGCAAGAGGGAGTTGTAAGTTAGAGTCCAAATAGGGTCTATGGTGGCATTATAGGCAGTGAATTTATGGCAGACTAAGTGGGCCAAGTGGTCCTCATCAGCTGACAACGTCTGTGTTTCTGTGTTTCTATGTCTATCAGTGATCAGGGGCACCTTCTATTGGAGAACAAAGACCTGGTGTCCATTAATTCTGTATTGACATCTAGGAAATCTAAATCCATAGAAAAATAGAAACAAACAATGATGGCAGAAAAAGACCATTGCAGTCTGCCCATAATTGCTAATCAAACTACAGGCTGTATTATCTATACAGTGTACTAGCTCTATCAACCCATCTATTTCCCTCCCTACTGGTACCACATTGACAATCCACTCTATACTTCACTCTGTCCCAGCCATGCTTGAAAACATTTATGGGTTTCCGCCCAGCACCTTGACTGGCAGATTGTTCCATGGTTTCACAACCCTTTCTAAAATATAAAACTTTATAACGTCCCTCTTGAACCTTCCTCCTGTCAGTTTCCACTAATACCCCCATGTCCTTGAACTGTTACTCATACTAAATAGTTCCTCGCAGATCACCTTCTGTATTCCTTTCAGGAACTTGATGGTCTCTATCATATCACCCTTCTCTTGTCCAGTCTCCAGCAAGTACGTGTTCAGTGTCTTGAGCCAATCCTCACGACAACTGCACTGATTGCCTTGAACGATCTTAGTCACCTTTCATTGTACTGTCAGTAGCCTGTCCTTATCTTTCCTGAGGTAACGACTCCTGAACTGAGCACAGTACTACAGGTGTGGCCTCACCAATGATCTTTAAAGAAGTAGTAATTAAGTAATAAGGCACAGCAGGATGTGTCTTATTGTGTGACAACATTATGCCTCAGGTAGGCTGAATGCTATCAACACCACAGAAGTGAATTTTTTTTTCCAATTATTTTTCCCTCCTGGTTGTGGTCCAGGGGGCCTCTCTCAGGCATCCAGCCAGATCCTGCCCTGCCTGAAGTCCTCCAGTCTGAGCCTCCTTTCTCTTCTCCCTTGTCCCACAGCTGACACCCAGCTTAACCCCTCCATGGTGGGGCCTCCCCTCCTCTTTGGGTGCACTTACTCATAGACTCTGACTGTGGGTGAGGGCCCTAGTGGAGGAACCTCAAAGGCCAGACAGGGCAGACCCGGCTATGCGCATGAGGGCTGGTGCCATTGTCTACCCCATGGACTGGCTTTTCCTTGTTCTGATCTCCCCCTCCATGTGTGGTGCACTCACCGATACAACGGGACATGGTAACCCTGCCTTGCTTTGGCCACATTGATCATGTGCTGCTCTATATGCAGCAGTGCCTTCTGGTCTCCACCAGGGGCCGCTGGCATGTCAGGCCATCCCAACCCTCCCTCCCCGGGGAGGAGAGCATCTGCAACAGGTGCTCGATCCTCAACCCACCCCTGCCGACCCCTGTTGCTTGGGCTCACTCCCGAATTCAAGTCACCGGCATAGTGCGAGGTGTGGCATCTAGCGCCACAACCCTCAGCACCACCGGGCCACACCAAAACTGACATTATTACACAATAATACACATTCCTGGAGTGCCTTACTGATATTATACAATGCCTCATATATTAAAAAAAAAAGTTACAACATTTTTTAAATAGATTTTTTTCTTAATTTTCTGATGTTCAAGTTAATGTTTTTTTTTTAAAGTCCACCTTTTCTGATTTCCCACAAGGTGGTGCTGCTGCTAGAAGCTGCCTGATCTCTCAGTCTCCTCAAGTTTCACAGTGTGTGCTTTCTTCCTTTTGTAAGCTCTCTCTTTGTCACAGTGTCTCTCCCTCCACATCTACCCATACCTTTTAACGGCCAGCCACCATCCCCCCAGTATATGCAAAGCAGTCATATTTTTGGTTATTTCTATGAGTTAAATTGTATGTTTGTGTCTGTTGAAAGAGTGTTGTTTTGAACTGGGTATAATCTCTGATCATGAACCAGTTGTGAGCAAGGAACTGAGAAGCCAATCAGCTTCTGAGCTTCAGTTTACTTTTTAAACAAAAAGTGAGTAAATTTACTTTTCTATGGTTCCCCTCTACTGCTATCCACCAAGACCACCATACTCTCCCTCCTGAGAATGCTTACTGGAGGGTGGGACAATTTGGTCTTAAAGTCAACTTGCGCCGCCACCACTGTGAGGTTTCAGAGTCATTTGGCTGGTCTGATAATGACCAAAGATTGCAGTTTTCCTCCCTTTGCTTTATCTACAAACTTACCTTCCTCTTCTCTCCCCCGTCTGAATGACTTACTCAATTGTACTGTATTTCTTCTCACTTACTTTGTATAGATTTTGCCACATGTTCTTATGCTTGTACCCTACACCCGGTTCACCCCTGAAAAAGGGACTGCACTGTCTCATTGGGCTTACCCAATTAACAAAATTCAAATAAATAAATAAATAGATTTAAAGTCTGGCCATTTTTGTCTATGGCTGTGAACACTGAAAATATGGTGCTGAACTTTCCTTGTACTTGCTGGATCCTGATTTGCATTGGAGGACTGAATGCCACTGTTTTGGCTTTCTTTTACTTCACTCTGAAGCAGAGCAAGTAGAATGAAATAAAGTAAGATGCACACAGCTGATTAATGTATTTGTCAATTGTTGAGGCTGAGGTGGTAATGTGAAGCCATGGTGACTTTGTGGTCAGCTGTAAATTGCTGAGGCTGGTGGGGTAATGTGAAGCAACTTTGGCTTTGGGGTTGGTTGAGATGGGAAGGGTTTTTTTGTATTATTTATATTTATAATTTATTGAATGTTATGCAATTAAATATACATAAATTTAGACAGAAAAAACTGTCCTAAGTACATAAAGCATAGATTCTAGTCCATTACTTGGAGGGCAGGAAAGCAGATAACATTATAATACAGACAGAAACCATTACAAAATAAGTCCTGTTTTTAACAGGCTATAAAAAGAAAGAGAATCCTGAAAAAATGTTTCCACTCCAAATAATACCATCTGCATGATACTTTTAAGTAAAATTAAATGTTCTTATACATATTAAATATCATCTCAGAGTTTCAAAAATTAAAAATCATTAAATCAGTTTAAATCTGTAAATCAACCATTTTCAATTTCACATGCAATATTATATAGTTCCTTGTCTGACAGGGTCAATGACTCCAAGCTTGAATATTCTTACACACACACATCCTAATGCACCATCATTCACGTCAATCACTTCAGTTGTTACCCAAAGGAATTAAACTTGTCATGAACCTCCAAGTAAATGTTACTGCACATATAGTAGTATGATTATATAGTGTCACATTTTTGAACTCTGTACGTATTAGGATCTCTTTTATTTGAAGGTTCAAGACAAGTTTAATTCCTTTGGGTAACAACTGAAGTGATTGGTGTGAATGATGGTGCATTAGGACGTGTGTGTGTATCTCCTTACAACTAGTTATCTTCCCCTGTGGGGGGGGGGTTAATTCCTATGATTTTTTATTCAGATTCCTTAGACATTTTCAGTACATGAAGTAGTTTTATTATACACTGAGAATTTATTCAGATCTGTACATATCAGGTTGCATGGTCTTAGTTTCTTGTTGGTCCTTGACAGGCAGTTTTTTGTTTGGCTCTTATACTGCCAATTTATATTATCATTTATAAATTTTTGTTATAACACTAAAGGCCTAAAGGTTTATGGAGCACAATAACCAGTTTGAGTGTATAGTTAGTAATGTTTCCAGCTAAGTTTTACATTCCATATAAAGTGAAACTATTGCTCACTTTAGGTAAACTTTACTTTAAACCCTTTGTATGCCATGTATATTTACTTTTTGTACTTTTATTTTGTGGGGCTTATTTTTAACTTACAATTATGTCAGATTTTAGCATGTCTTTAATCTGAGTGGGTTTTACTTTTCATGAACTGCATTCTTAAATACACTGGAACACTCATAATTGGGTTATATAGCTCTCTGCTTGAGATATTCTGATCGTACTCTAAAGGTATCTCTAAGTCAGTTTTAATTTATGTGCAGTGTGCTCCCTGCTTGTTGTTATGCTCTAAGCACATTTGAACTTTAGGACCTTTCAACTGAGGCTGAACTTGTACTATACAGCTTCTCTGATGTTTCTTCTGTTAGTTTTTAAATGAGAATTTTAAACCAATTGGAACTTTTTCTGTTTTTTTTTCCTGCATGATCTGGCTGTTAAAAGAATGAGATTTTCTAAATAACTGTCATTACGCTTCTGAGGAAGGATGGGTTGGTCCAAACCCTAAAGCACTTTGTTCTTTTTGTTACATCTACAGTATGTTGGTCCAGTACAAGGTATCAAATCATTTGCTGCTGGATTTGTTCTTACGAGGACCAACATGGCAAAGACTTAATCTGTATGTTTACTTTTTCTGACATTTGCTGTGTATAGATAACTTCATCTCAGCTAGAGGAGAGAGAGAAAGGGCCTTTAGCTGCTGAGTGTGTTTGTAAGTTGATTTAAAGTAGTTTTTTTATCTTCCATTTCTGTGTGTTGGACATTGTATTTGAGATCTGTTAACTGCAGAAGCAGTTGGGGTCTGGCAGAGGTTGTCTGAACCTTCTTTTGCTGAGCAGTAGGGGACAGGATTTACTTGCTGGATAAGCATTACATTCTTTTTCAGTCTGTGACCGGACTAGAAGGGGAAAGGATCGGATCTGTTCCAGTACACTAGCTTCTTCTTGTTGTTTTTACATTGTTTCTTGTGGATTTTACTTGGTAGAAGGTTATTTATTTTCTTTCTTACTACTTCTAAGCGGCTAGCAGGGTATTATTTTAGGGCTGTTGGAATTTTGAAACCTGTTTTGGTGGCTGTAAGTTGGCTCATTTGTTTGATGTTTCACGGTGTAGCAGGCTGCATTTGTGGAGGCCTATTTCTTCTGGTTTAAAACCTATTTGGCGTGATTTAAATTGGGGCTGTTTCTTTAAATTTGAGACCTATATTTTCTAATTTCAAGCCTATATTTGAAGTGGTGTTGGTGAAGCTGTTTGAATTGGAGACCTGTTTCTTTTGGTAGCAAACCTATTTTGAGGTCTTTGAGTAGAATTGTGATTTAGTTTTGCTAGCTTCAATAGCTGCAAAGTTTAGTGCATAGTGGGGGAAGGGTGCTAATGGTCTGACCAGGGGCCTCAGCTACCTGGTTGTTTCTGGAATATTTGGGTTGGTCCCACCCCAACCCCTCACCCCACCCACCCCTGGTACATTATTTCCTTTATACCAGGGGTTCTGACATCACTTCCTCAAATGGGCAAAGGATATGCACCTGTCATAGCAGAAGCAGAAATCCAGGAAAGGAACAGCAGCAAGTGAAGAGGTGACTGCTATCTCAGTGGAAGGGAAGTAACTGCAAATAAAGGAGCTATCATTGTTACTTCTTTGCATTTCTATTGCATTGTGAAAAGGAGGAGTAGGAGTTTGAAGAAGGTTGTGCAGTTGCTACTTAAAGTCTCTTTTTGGGTGTGGATAGGAAGGATAGGAATATAAAAAGGAATTGATCAATCATTCTAAATGTGTAAACAAATGGGTAAGGAAATTAAGAAAGAATGTTTTGCACTGGTAGAGGGAGAGGGGGAGACTTGGGGGAGTGTTTGGTATCCTTCATCTGGAAGGGTGGAGGGGTCGCTGGTTGGCAACAACAGCAATGGGTAGGGTGGTAGGCTGCAACAACTGCAGTGCACCAATCTTTCTGAAAATTGCCTGGACTGTGGAGGGATGTTTAGTGTGCAACCACATAGAGAAACTTAGAAAGGAGATTGAGGGTCTGCAGGAGGAACTAAGACAGGCAAGGCAGACTGGGGCTGGGTTTAGCCCAATACTGGAGGGAGGAAGGAGGGCAGATGAGGGAAGGTGATTTGAGACAACATTGGTGAGGAGAGGGTTAGAAGAAGGAAGCAGAGACAAAGGAGCCCAGGCCAGGAAGAACGATTGCTGGGGAAACCAGGTCAGGAGACAAAAGACAAATGGAAAGAGGAGATAGGGACTTGTGAGGGGAGGTGAAGAAGTGGCAAAAGTCATAGAGTGAAAAGGAGAGAACAGGCTACTATGAAGACAGATTGAGTGGGCATTTGTGAAGGGTCTTCAGAAAATAGTTTTGCACTGCTAGAGAGGAAGAAGGAGGAGGAGGAGAGAAAATGATAGCATTAGAAGAATTATTGATAAATGCCTGGAGCAAACCAGAGTGGGGGGAAGTTATACTGGGAGAATTGCAACAGGGGCAAAAGGGGGAAATAATGTGAAGGAGGAAGAAGAGGAGCCAGAAATGAGAGAGGGAGATGAATGGAAGCAAGCAGGGAGTAAGAGGAGTGGAATCTTAGTGCTGGGGCACTCAATACTAAGAGGAGTCAGGTGGGGTAGCAAGGGGGAGAGGCATAGTTGCATTTGGGTGGAGGCCATTCCAGGAATGACAGTGGAAAGGGTGGGACAATCTGTTCTGAAATAGACCAGAAGGGGTAGGGACAAGCCTCATTTAATTATACATCTTGGGACGAATGACCTGGCTGACAAGACAGTAGATATAGTCCAGAGGAGGTTTGAGGAACTAGGACAATTATGTGAGGGGGCAGGAAGATCAGTAACTTTTTCAGAGATACTTCAAGTGTCAAACGTAAGCACAACAAGAAAGCTGAGAATAGAGGAATTTAATGGATGGCTAAAACCTGGTGTTGTGCTAAGAGTATGGGCTGTTGGGGGTGGGAGGGACCTGGGAGGACAGTAGTTTCATGACAGGGACAGACTACACTTTAGTGAGGAGGGAAAGAAAGTGTTGAAACAGAGGATGGTAGAATACATAGAGGAAGTTGGGAATTTAAACTAGGAGCGGGGGTGGCAATTGGGCAAGAGACATGCAGAGACCACAGGTTGGGAAACCACATGAGATTACCCCCCATAACAGTGACAAAGGACAAATGGCAAGAACTATTGGTGATGCTAGTAAAGGAGGGCAGAATGGGAGGGGGGAAGGGTGGAAGGCGGTTACCCTTAATGCTAGGAGCCTTGGAAGAAAAACTGCAGAGTTACAGGTGCTCATGGCAGAGGGAGAGGTGGACATTGCTGCCATCACAGAAACATGGGACACCTAATAAAATGACTGGGACCTGTCTGTACCAGGGTACATGTTATTTCGTAGGGACAGGGTGATTGGGAAAGGAGTGGGTATTGCACTGTATGTGAAGGAAGGACTGAAGTGTGTAAGGGAGGAAGGGGAGAAGGGTAGTACAGAGTCACTTTGGATGCAAATCCAGGATTCCAAGAATAGGATTCTCAGAATGGGAGTGGGGTACAGGCTGCAATCTCAGACGGAAGAGTTAGACAGGGAACTAATGGGACAGATCAGAAGGACCTGTGAGGAGGGTAGTGTGGTGATTGTGGGGGACTTCAACATGCCACGAGTGGACTGGAGTATCCCAACAACCAGGAACAGAAGGGAGCAGGTACTGCTGGATGGCTTCCAGGACAGCTTCCTGCTGCAAATGGTCAGTGAACCAACTAGGTTAGGGAATACCCTTGACCTTGTGCTTGCAAATGGGGAATTTGTGAGAGAACTTATAGTGGAGGAACCACTGTCAGGGAGTGACCACCACTCAGTATGGCTCACATTGGATATGGGCAAGGAAGGAGTGGAATCTGGCACAAGAGTGCAGGACTTCAGGAGGACCGACTTTGGGAGGATGAGGGAAGTGGTAAAAGGGTACCTGGCCAGAATTCAATCTAGTATGGACACTAACCAGAGGTAGGAGCTCATAAAGCTGGGGATAGTGGAGGCAACCAAAACCTGCTGCAAGGCCCAGAGTATGAAGGCTAGGTCTAGGAAACCAAGATGGTTGAGCAAGGAGGTCATGGAAAAGGTAAGGAGGAAAAGAGCTGCCTTTAGGAGGTACAAGAAAACAGGGAGAGGGAAGGACAGGGAGGAGTATTTGATGGAATCGAAGGAGGTGACAAGGGCAGTAAGGGGAGCCAAGGTATCTACGGTGCTCATGCTGGCACAAGGCATTAAGAAGGGGGAGAATGACTTTTTTCAGACATCAGGAGAAAAGAGCTGTGAGGACCACATAGTAAGATTAGGAAGGAGGAGGTTGGGTGGAAGCAGGGTGCGAGTACAGAAGCACTAAATGATTACTTCTGCTCAGTATTTACTAAGGAGAAGAGGGGAGTGACACCCAAGGGGGGAAGAATGGCAGAAATGGGGGGGAGGGGGTGACAGATGGGGAAATCATGGAGGGCAGAATTTGGTAAGGTTTGAAGGCAGTGAGGGTGGACAAGGTGCCAGGCCCAGATGGCATACACCTCCGGGTACTGAAGGAGCTGGCAGAGGTCCTTGCAGGACCTTTGGCAGACCTATTTAATGCCTCAATACATTCGGGGTGTATACCTCAGGACTGGAGGATGGCTCATGTGGTACACCTCCACAAGAGTGGCCCCAAGGATGAACCGGAAAACTACAGACCAGTGAGCCTTACATCCATCATGGGTAAGCTAACGGAGACTATCTTAAAGGAGAGGCTGGTGACCCTCCTAGAGGCCAAAGGACTACAGGACAGCATGGCTTCATATGTGGCAGATACTGCCAAACCAACCTGGTGGAGTTATATGACTGGGTAACTAGGCAACTGGACAGGGGTCATGCAGTGGATGTCCTGTTTCTGGATTTCAGTAAGGCATTCAACTCAGAGCCACATGGAAGGCTAGGAAGTAGGTTAGAAGGCACAGGGGCGGTTATAAAGCTGGTGAGATGGGTAGGTAACTGGCTGCAGGGAAGGCAACAGAGGGTGGTGGTGGGTGGGAAGCTCTCATACCCAATGGTAGTGATGAGCGGTGTTCCACAGGGCTTGGTGTTGGGACCAGTGTTGTTTGGGATATTCACTGCAGACATATCATTGGATATCAAGAGCTAGATCAGTCTGATTGCTGATGATACCAAGGTAGGACCAGTGGTGGATGACCTAGGGGATGGCGGGGGTTGCAGGATGATCTGGCAAAGCTTGAAACCTGGTCAGACACCTGGCAACTGGGGTTTAACGCCAAAAAGTGCAAGGTGCTGCATTTTGGGATGAAGAACCCAAGGAGGAGTTACCAGCTGGGGGGAGTGCAGCTAGCCCAGACACAGGAGGAGCAGGATCTTGGGGTGCTCATTACAGGGTCGCTGAACAACTCCGCACAATGTAGGAAGGCAGCTGCAAAGGCCAACAAAATGCTGGGTTGTATTGCAAGGGGTATATCCTCGAGGAGGGAGAAGGTGATTCTGCCACTGTATAGGTCATTAGTTAGACCGCACCTGGAGAAATGCATGCAGTACTGGCACCATATCTGAAGAGGGACATTAAGTTACTGGAGGGGGTGCAGCGCAGGGCGACAAAGATGTTCACGGGGCTGGTGGACTTATCATATGAGAGTAGGCTGAGGGAGTTAAACATGTTCTCGCTGGAGGAGAGGAGGGACAGGGGGGACATGATTGAAACCTTTAGGTACATGAAAGGAATAAACAAGACAGGTACAGAGGGCCTGTTCAGAGTAAGGGAGGGGAAGGACACCAGGGGCCATGATATGAGACTAGAGGGAGGAAGGTTCAGGAGGGAGATGAGGAGACACATTTTTACAGAGAGGGTGGTGGCTGGGTAGAATGTATTACCTGCAGAAGTGGTATGCAGTAGAACAGTGGACTGCTTCTGAAGGGGATGGGACAGGACAAGGGGGAGGATCAATGAAGGGGAAGGGTGGAAGGGAAGGGCAGCTGCAGAATAAGGGGTGCTAGCTGCACATTCGAGCAGACTTGATAGACCTCTAGGCCTTTATCTGCTGGCAAATTTCATATGTTCGTATGTTCGTTTCATTTTAATTTTGTTTTTCTCTTCCATTCACCTTGCCACTAACAGACATAGCTACACCTTGGTGGCTATCTTGTTTCCTGCCAGGAAGGATTTCCTAAACTGTTCTGTGGTCATCTCTGTGCCTGTCCTAGATACAATGGTGTTACTGTCAGATAACATCACTATCTCTAGGGCAGTTTGACCAGTCAGAGCACTGTAATTATTAATGCCATTGTATAATACCTCTTTTCTTCTGCTGTCAGTATCCCTTCTGATACATCCCAACATTCTATTTTCCTTATTATAGGCCACATTGCACTGGCTTGATTGTTTATGGGATTCCCTAATGATGACTCCTAGGTCCCTTTCCTTATCTTAATGCCAAGTTTTTCCCCTCCCATACAGTACTCTGTCCTGTGGTTCTTGTTTCCCAGGTGCTTCACCTTGAACATTTTTGGCACTGAATTTGAACTGCCAAACCTTAGACCGTCTCTTAAGCCTTTGATGGTCACTCTAAATCTCTTTAATTTACTTGTCTATTTACTCTCACACAGAGCTTAGTGTCATCTGTGAAGAGACACAACTTGCCCTAAATTTCTTCTCCACTGTCACTGACAAACATATTTATTTATTTATTTGGAATTGGTGACTCATGAAGCACACTGAGCCAGGGCTCACTTCAGTGTGACCTGAGGAGAGGAGCCAAGGATAAAAAGAGTGCTTTGCTTAGATAAATACAGTTCTACAAAAAGAGTGCAAAATCATAGCATACAATGACCATGTATAGTGCAAAATGATCAAACAAATAAAGCTGGCAGTTAATCATTACAGCAGGTGCAAGTGGGACTAAAAGGAAGGAAAATGGGAGCAGAGAGGGAGGGGAAGGAGTCTCAGTTGGTGCCTGAGCAAGGCAGGATAGGCAGTGAAATGAAGGGAGGAGGGAAGCTGGTTCCAAACTAAGGGAAGATGATACATGAAGGCTGATTTGCCAGCTGAGGTAGGGGGAAGTGACCAAGCAAAGGTACTATATTCCCTGAAGTTGAAGGAGCAAGAGGCAGAAGGAACAACTGAGAGAACTGATGAGATGAAGGAAGGAAGGAAGAAGGAAGGAAGGAAGGAAGGAAGGAAGAAGGAAGGAAGGAAGGAAGGAAGGAAGGAAGGAAGGAAGGAAGGAAGGGACCCAAACCAGTATTTAGAGATAAAGGAGACACAGCGCATCCAGCAACAGGGTGGAAGGGGAAGAATGGACAGAGGTGAGTAAAGTGAGCAGTGATGACTTTGTGAGGGTGAGTTGGTTGCAAAGAGACAAAAGGAGCTACAGAGGGATTCCAGTCTGGCCATGGAGGTGGAGGGAGAAGATCCACATACCACATTCATATAGTCAAAGAGAGGTAGCGCCATTTTGGTGACAAGTGCTTGGTGAACCTGCAGGTAAAGCCAATTTTTATTTCTGTACAAGTTACCAAGTTTAGGATGGAGCTTGGCATGGAAGGCATCTATGTGGATGAAGAAGTCAAGCTTACTCTCAAGCCACACACCAAGGTACTTGAAGGAAGGACCAATACAAGTGAAGAGCCATCCAAGATGGCAAAAGTGGGCACTGAAGTGAGTTTGGCCAGTTTTTTGCTGATGCCAAAAGCCATGGATACTGTTTTTTTAGTATTACTCCAAAGCTGGTAAGACTGGAACCATCATCAGATGTTGTGGAAGTCTAGCTGTAACAGACATTTAACATCAGTACTGAAGGGGCCAGAAATGTACATCACTATGTCATCTGCATATCTCTGATTATGCAAGTTGACAAAGGCTGAAGGGAGGTCATTAATGAAAATGAAGAAGAGTATGGGGCCCAGGATAGAGCCCTGTGGGACCCCCACCTAGATGGGAAGAAGAGGTGACAGGCTGCTACCTACCTGTACTTACTGCAGTCAGCCCTTGAGATAGAAATGGAATCAATCTATAGCAACAGCTGAGAGGCCAGCATATTGAAGAGGACAGGACCAAGGATAGACCCCTGTGGTGTCCCACTTATTACCTACCTCCCTTCTGATTTGACACCATTAATCACAACCCTCTGCTGCCTCTCCTTTAACCAATTTTCTACACATCTTACTATATCCCTTGCTGCACCCAGATCCTCCACCTTCTTCAGCAATCTACTGTGAAGCTCTGAGTTGAAAGCCTTGCTGAAGTTGAAGTAGAGTAAATTCACTACATGAATCCTATCCACTACCCTTGTCACCCATTCAAAATCAGGTGTGTAGTTCTCCACTTGCTCCTTGCCATCCTCCTATGGAGTGGAATTATGTCTGCTACCTTCCAGTCATTTGAAACTAACCTTATCTGAAACGGGTTATTGAAAAGTCCTACCGGGAGTTCAGCTAATTCTGCTGCCACTTCTTGTATTACCCTACCTCCTTGATGTAGCCTAACAATTTCCCTACTTTTTTTTTTTTCCTAATATACATGAAACATTGCTTTTCCCACTCTTCCCCTCCACAATATGCAACTCAGTGTCTGCTTTTGGCCCTTAACCTCCCTTTGCTTCCTTATTTCTCAGTTGGTGTTCTTCCCATCCTCCCCCTGCATTTTTTGTACCGAGTGAATGCCCTTATGTCCCTCACTGCTTCCCTGACCCTGACCCTTATTGGCCTCTTGTACCTGTTATTTTTGGTAATCTTTCTTATGCATAACTTAGATGCCTCAAGAATGACCCTCCTAATTGTCCCCATCTTTTCTTCATGCCTTCAATGCTGTCTGCCTTGACTAGCTTTTCCTAGACCAACTCCCTCATCTTGCTGAAGTCCACCCTTGTGAAATCAAGGACCTCAGCCTTCAATTAGTACTTTCCCAATATAAAGATTGGACTGCAGTGAAACTTGATTTCTGCCCTGAAAGAGCTCGGGGTTCCATTTTCAGACACAGGGAAAAACAAACTCTGGTTAGAGCCACAGTCTACCGTGTCATAATGTTGTACACTTAATAGCGTATAACATTAGCTCTAACCCGGAATAGCCCTGCACAAGACAGCGATTGGTGCAATACTGCGAATATTGCTGTATATGGTATTGCACCACTCGCACTATCCCAGGCAGAGGATAAGACCTCTGCTGTGATGGGAGTTCTACTGAGCAGCTGCTGTAGCTCAATGAACTGAGGCACTGCAACAAAGAACCCAGGTGCTGTGTCTGGGACTGGGTTTGATTCCCAGTCCCAGAAACTTTTTTTTTTTTTTGCACTTTGTGTGATTTGGAGGTGACCCCCCCATTAATGTGATAAGAGATTTATTTCAAAGGCTTTACGAGTAAAGACATACTGCGCTAGTAACAGCTCATTTTCAGATGTGTCCTTGGGGAAGGGGAAAGGAGAAAAGATTACAGATGCAAAAATGCAGAATATAAAGTTCATAGAAATGGAACACATGTAACAAAGATAAAGAGTACAATTATTGTATGTATAAGAATAAACTGACAAAAACTAGTTACCAAGCAATAAATTGGGGAACTGATCAAAGAACAAAATAATTATCAACTAATCAAAATTATGTTGTTCTTATACCTCTCTTCCTCCCCGGATGCATCTGGCAATCTTTCAGCTCAGTATGTCTTTCCTGGTGAAACTTTTGAAATAAATATATAAACAAATCTTGTAAAAGTCCTACATTTGCACCACAATAGTAGAAGAAACAAAATCATAAACATCAAAGTAATGCAGTGAACAGTGTTTTTGGTTCTGGACATACACACCCCCTGAATGTGCACAATACACACACACTTCCCATATAGCTGCACACACACACACACACACACACCACATATAGCTGTTACACCCACCCTCACAACTCTCGGTAAATGGTACTATAACCCAGGACCCACTGCAAATTGCCAGTGCCTTTAACTCCTCCTTCTCAGACCTCAGCAGTGTGCTCCCCCTATCTTCTTTAACCCCCTCCTCTACATGCTCCTCTCCTCCATATGTCCTCCCCTCTCCTGCTAACTCACCGCCTTTCAGGTTTTGGGTAATATCACTAAGACAGACAAAGACCTACATCGCTAGAGTCCTGGGTAAGAGTTGCCGCAGTGGGGATACCCTAGATTTAAATCTCTTCTACCTCACTCTCGACGCTGTCTTAGTCCATCTCACTAAAATCCTTAACCTCTCCCTGCCGTGGAGAGTTTTCCTCCACTTGGAAATGGGCAGTTATAACCCCAATTTTAAAAAGCGTTAGAACATATCGCACCTAATAACTATCGACCCATCTCCATTCTTCCCCCACTCTCCAAAGCCCTTGAAAAAACAGTAGCCAGCCAGCTCACCAAATAATTATCAAAGTATAATCTCTTGTGTCCCAAGCAGCATGGGTTCTGTAAGGGTCACAATAGCACCACAGCCCTACTGGAATATACCTCCTACATCCATAAGGCCCTAGATCATGGGCACATAGTTGGGTTGGTCTACATCGACCTAACTAAGGTGTTTGATACTGTCTATCATGCCCTTTTCCTTACCTCCCTGACCACCATGGGGCTAACTCCTGAAACTATGTCCTGGTTTGAAAGCTACATAAGTGACAGGTCCCAGCAAGTCAAAATTGAGTCTACCCTCTCCTCCAGCCACCCAGTTCACTCTGGGGTCCCCCAAGGTCCCATCCTGGCCTCCCTCCTATTTAGCCTCTTTTTAAACTCCCTGCCCAGTGCCTGCTCTGGTTGGTTACTTCTATACACCAACAACGCAGTCATTTTCTGGAGCCACCCTCAACCTCTAGCCCTTCAGCATGCCCTCCAGAAGTCCTTCACTAAAGCTGAAGCCTGGTTTACTGAGCACCGGCTAGTACTAAACTATTAAAAAAAGCATGAGAATGATTTTCGCTCACCACCAGAACCCACATAGTGACTCTACATTGCTTGTCCGCATTTCCCAAGGCTCTCCGCTAGAGCAGGTTAACTCCTTCAAATACCTGGTTATCACCCTTGACTCCACCCTTACCTATCATGCACATATTCGCCTCCTCTGTACCACCATCAACTCCAGAATTGGACTTCTGTACCAGCACAAATACTGTTTGCCTCCTGAAGTGCTTTGCCTCACTGTGTCATCCTCACTCCTCCTCCTCCATGTTTTGGTCTACGGGATTGTATTCTATGGCTCAGCAGATAATACTGCCCTCTGTCGAATAAAGACTGCACTAATCAAAGCCTGTCACCTGGTGACAGGGTGTGATAGACTGACCCACATCTGTGATCGCTACATTCTCTCCAACTGGCTAAACTTTGAGTTCCACCTTAAATATCATACATGCCTCCTAGCTAAACAAATTCAGTGCAAACTCTCCATGCCTGGCCTACATAGCCATATCCAGCTTCCCACCCCCCCAGCTAAGAGTCTCCAGGAGTACCTCCAAGGCCACCCTCCTGGTCCCCTGCTGCAGGGCATCCCCAGATCAAAGAGCCTTTTATCATAGAGCCCCTTACTGGCTAAATGGCCTACGTGAAGCTATCTCCCCCGAGACAAAGACCGGCCTCTTCAAAACCACCCTCAGGGAATTTCTCACTGAGAGCTTGACTTGTGACTACTCCTAGCATTCTTCCATTGAATCAGCACCTGCTTTCTTCTTCCCCCAACTCTAACTCATAGTGTGCTATATTAATGGACTGTGTAATATGCACCTTATCTCTGCTAGTCTACCATCTGTATTATCCCTGCATTGTAATAATTACTATGGTGGAACAAATGGCTTATTACTACATCTTCTGTTTTTTACTCAACTCTGGGTTGTCTCTATCACAGAACGTAATACGAACCTGTTATACTATTTTTGCCTCTGTAATCTTTATGTACTTTATTAATTGATTGTTTGATATACACCTTTGTTCATTGTCTTTGTAATGCTTGTATACTATTTTGATGTCTGCCGCCTTCCACTAGTGCAGTATGTGGCAGCCAGGCTATTGACTGGTACAGCTAGAGACAGCCATATATTGCCTGTGCTCCATGGACTGCACTGGCTTCCAGTGCTGTGGAAGATCACCTTCAAGGTTTGTTTGCTGACCTATAAAGCTCTACACTTCCAGGGACCTAGTAACTTGCAAGACCACCTTCACCCTTACTGTCCCCTCCATCCTCTCCAATCCGTCGATGAGGGATTGCTTGAGATTCTCAGGGTCCGTTTAAAGACATCCGGGGCCCAGTCTTTCAGCTTTGTGGCCCTGACCCTGTAGAATTCTCTACCTCATTGGATACGAGATTGTCTGACCATCTAGGAGTTTAAAACTGCACTTAAGGCATATTTATTTGAATCAGCATATAGTGGTTTTAACTGAAAGTATTTTAAAAGTGAATTTTAAATATAAGATTTTATTGAAATTTGAAATCATTTTTTGTGTTGTTTATGTTATGTACAAGTGCCTTGGTTGTAGAAAGGTGCTTTTTATAAATAAACTATGATTGTTTGATTGATTTAAACTGATGAGGAGCCTTTGCAAAAGAGTCTATGACTCAAGGGCCCAGATATTCAAAAGGGTTGCGCCATGCGCAACAGGGTTGCGTGTGCCAACTCCAAAAATGCACCATTCTGCGATATTCAGAAGGGGCCAGTTGTGCCACCGAAAACATGCTGAGCAACAGCGCAATGGAAATGAAGGCATGCGCAACTTGAAGGGCGGGTCCATACATAAAGTGCGCACGCGACAACACTTCGCGCACGCGCAAGAGTGGCTCAGCCGGAAGTTGCGCAGTAGCCGAATTGAGCCAAAAAAAGGCTCAAGGAAGTGGCGCAAGAACCCTATCAGGCGCAAACTGGGGAAGAGACAGAGACAGAGAGAGAGACAGAAGCTGGAAGGGCAGACAGGGACAGTGGGTTCAGGAGGACAGAGGCCGGGGGTGCCTGGTGCAGTGGAAGCAGCAGTGGGCAGCGGGGTAACACAGAAACAGCAGCCAGGGGGCAGAAGCCAGGAGATGGACAGTGCCAGCTTCCACATGGAAGCTGTAATGAGGGGGGTGAGACACCATGCTGCAGTGGTACGTGGCCTCGGAGGGGCCCGTCAGCGGTATGACCCCAACAGGTGGTATCGTGCCTGCCTCAGCTTCAAGCTGTACACAGACGTCGAGATTGTGGCCCGGTACCGCCTGAACAAGGCAATACTTAGATGGCTCTGTGAGCTGTGCAGTGATGTGATGCAGGCACCCTCACGACTGAGTCACGCTCCGTCGGTGGAGACCAAGGTGACAGCCTGCATGTGCCTGCTCGCCACGGGCACCTTCCAGAGGCTGACAGGGGACACCACAGGCATTACACAGTTGGCCATGTCATGCATCCTCACCAAATTCCTCAGTGCACTGCTGCCTCATGCTGCGGGGTACATCCATTTCCCCAGCACTGCAGCAGAGTGTACAGCAAACATGCAGGAGTTCCACAGGGTAGCATGTATGCCTGGCATGCTAGGGGCCATAGACTGCAGCCATGTGGCCATTCGCACGCCACCTGGCCCCGACAGCCAGGCATATCGGAACTGAAAGGGGTTTTCCAGTGTCAACTGCCAGGTGGTGTGTGATGCCACTGGGTGCATTATCAATGTCTGTGCCTCACACCCTGATGGAGCACATGATGCCTTCATATGGCACCAGTCTGCACTGTGCCATTGATTCAAGAGTGGGGACATCCCCAAAGGTCATCTAGTGGGTGAGTACACATGTATGGAATGCAAACTCTGGGCAAGGGTGGGAATGACACAGGTGCCATGGTAGTGGCACGCAAGGATATGGGCAATATGGAGCTGACATGACACTGCTCTCCACTATCTCCACACAGGTGACTGCGGATACCCACTCCGTCCCTGGCTGCTCACACCGTAGCGGCGCCCCACGACCCCAGCGCAGCTATACTTCAATGAGGCACATGCCGCAACACGTAACATCATAGAGCGGGTGTTTGGGATGCTCAAGGCATGCTTCCGATGCCTAGACACCTCCGGCAGTGCCCTACAGTACAGCCCCCAAAAGGCCTGTGGGATATTCCTGGCCTGTTGCATCCTGCACAACATGGCCAAAGACCATGGGATAGCCATACAGGTCGAAGAGGGGGACAGCGATGGGGATGCCAGTGGCGCAAGTGATGTTGGTGATGAGCAGCTCCCCCTAGGATGGAGGGATCCCCGACTGACCCGGCAGGTCCAGCTGCACTGGGACACCATTGCAGAAGAGCACTACGCCCAACACAGGTAAGTCAAGGGGACATGTGCAGGCAACACTGTCCATGCGCAAACCACAGGCACACAGGGGAACACACTGTGCACGAAGGTCAGGGGAGTTGAAGGTTCCAGGCATACCAACACACCATCAGGGAGGGGTGAGCACTCATATGGACACACACACACACCAGGCAGCATACATGGGCAGAAGCACAGCACTCATGGAAACGACATTGCCACACACAGCACCACTGACCACCCCCACCACCTGTACTGTCCACGACGTGTGTCAGGACCTGGGCACACTTGCACCTTGGTGTACAGTGCAATGCAGGCATCATCATGCACACGCACCTGTGGACAGCAGTTGGGAGAGTGTGCAGGTGGTCCGTGTGTCGAGGCGTGGTGAGCAGAGCACCCAGCAGTGCACTGCCCACCATGACACACATTGCACACAGGGCAGCACCAGACAGGGCCTGCACTGGGAGACAGCTCAGTCATGTAGCACTGTCCCACGGCCACCACGGATGCGTGGGCGGCCCTGCCATGGCCCAGCAGCACTGGCAGGCTGAGCAGGGGCCACATGGGGTGGCGCTGTTGCACCACCAGGGGTCCCACTGTGCGAACGCGACCTTGCCCACACAGGGGTCTGCATCATGCCGAACAAACGTGCACCAGGGGTGCTCGGGATGCCCACAGCAGAACCCGGCATCAACAGGCCTGGTGTCGCATGACGCCGGGAACGGGCAGTGGAGAGCACACTGTGTGGGGTGTGCGGTACAGGGGCACCTGACAGTGTGCCCAATGCATCAGCGACAGAGACCACTGCCTGGGTCAGCCTGTCAATGGTGGCAGTCACATCCGTCCGCATAAGGACCGGCTCGGCTCGGTCCCGAGCACAGTCCCTGCTGTGCTGCTCCATGGACACAGGAAGTGCCTCCACGGACCTTGCAACCTGCCCCTGCAGCTGTACAGATTCCTGCAGCAGGTGGGTGTGCACGTCCAATGGGTACTGTGCCCCAATGGCATCGTGACCCCCAGGGTGTGGACGGTCCTGGTACAAAGCACCCCTTAAGGGTGGGTGCTGTTCGCCAGGACCAGGTATGGGCAGATAAAAGGGTGGTGGACATGTGCCACTGCTTGACACTGTACCCCCAGACCTGGTGTTTGACTGCTGCTGCTGCCCCTCCAACCGCTGAGCCCCCAGGTCCACCTGTTCCACCTCCGTGCTGCAACAGTGCGGACACCTGCACAGCCACCAGTGCTGCCCACACGGTGCTGACAGGCACAGCCTGGGACTGTGCCAGCATGCTGGTACAAGGTGTGAACCAGGAAGGCCCAGGGGCACGTGCTGGCCTGCCATGTGTCCGTCATGGGACACACACCTATCACTGCCCATTGCAGGCCTGCTATCATCAATGGTGCAGGTGCGTGCCACTGCCATAGGCACAGCATGCTGGCATACCTGCATGCTGGACTGCTGAGACACAGGCTGTGCAACCCCCGCACCCGTATCACTGACACCAGAGTTGTTGGCCCAGCGTGCATGCTGTTGCAGTGCCTGCTGGCTGGTGGCGGTGGTGGATGGTCCCTCCTCCACGTCCAGCAGGTCTGCATCACTGTCTGGACCCACCACCACCACCACCATCTCCTGAAGACGAACAGGATCTGTAACAGAAAGAGAGTACATGTGAGTGCTTGTGAACAACAGCCCCCCCAACACCACCACCATGTCATACCGTGCAGTGATGGGCTTCCACCTGTCTGGAATCCTCCGCCTGGTATGCCCGCAATGGCACTCGGCTGCATGGCCGCGACCAGTGTCTCCTCCGTTGGGGTCAGCTGAAACACCACTGGTGGGCCCCCACCAGTGCCAGCACTTGCCGCCCTGAAGGCTGCCACCTTCTCCTTCAGCCTCCTGCGGTCAGTCCCCATCTTCTTCTTGCATTCCTGCACGGAGCGCTAGTGGCTTCCGTGCAGGTTGATGGCCCGAGCTACTCCCTCCCATGCAGCTGCATGTTCCTGAGGGGTGCCCCTCCATCCACTCAATAGTGGCTCATCCTCCAGGTAGGCCTGGAAGAGGGCCTCCGTCTCTGCCGCTGTGAATTTCGGCCTCCTCCTATGCCCGCCGTCCTCACCCTCAGCTTGGCTCTGGTCAGTCATGGTGATCTGTATGGGTGGAAGTGGACACCT
Source organism: Neoceratodus forsteri (assembly GCA_016271365.2). Taxonomy (NCBI): domain Eukaryota; kingdom Metazoa; phylum Chordata; order Ceratodontiformes; family Ceratodontidae; genus Neoceratodus; species Neoceratodus forsteri. Next base: position 1,097,663,956 of record CM057450.1, on the reverse strand, counting down.
GTCACTCTGCAGTTGACAGCATTTCCCTATGAGCATAGGTGCCGGCCCGGGGGGGCAGAAGCCCCCCACGTTTCCTCTACGCATGGCAGATACTGATAGAAAGGGTGCCCTTTGTCCCTTTCTAAGTGCCCTTTTCATTCTCAGCCCCCTCAGCCTTTATCATCCTCTGGCACCCTTGCCCATGAGCATTGTCCTGAGCATCACACAGCATGTAACCCACCTCTCACCTGCAGTAACCGAATCTGGCCAACACAACCCACTGTCGTGTTTTTATAATGCAACACATGCAAATGAGGTGTGACGCAACTTTAATGACATGCTAATCGCGCCACTGCGCCTTTGAATGGCTGATCGAATGATTTGCATATGTCGGCTGAATATCGCGGATTTGCACTTTGCGCAATACGGAAGGGCCGGCTGAGCCAATGGCGCAGGTTTGTGCCTGCATGCTACAATTGCAGTGCACATGCCCAGACAGCTTACGCATGCGTCTATCATGCTGCAGACCTGCTGAGCGCGATAGGCAATTCAGGCCATGGCCACCATTGTGCCAGTGGAGCTACAGCACTGGGCACTATATGGCGCTGTGGCACTACTGCGCAATGGTCCACTGTGGCACTGGTACACAGCTTGGCAGTCGTGCAGGATGCCTATACGTCCGATGGCGCTGTGTGTAGTCTTGCATCATTGCTGTGACCTTGTGTATGCCCTTTGGCCCCTGGCGCATTTCACATGCCATGTGTACGTCCCTATTGCGCTGTCTGGTGACAGTGCTATGTGAAGTGATGGCGCTGTTCGAACAGCGCGATTGGAGCCTGTGGTGCTATTGCACAACATCTCCATGTGGGGTTCCAGTGCAGCGGAGCCATATTGCCTGCTGTAAACTGGCTGAGATGGCTAGGAGGAGGCAGTGAGTTGGAGCCCACTGGGTGGCCAACCTGGTGGCCCTGGTGGAGCCCACTGAGGCACTCTATGGTGAGGCCCCCTCACCATGCCTGGGACCCACGTGTGGCAGCAAGTGGCCACTGACCTGGTGGGGTCACTGGACGGGGCCGGTCTGCTGAGCAGTGCTGGCACCGGTAGAGTGACCTCCGCCGTAGGGAGCCGGACATGTTGGCCAGACTGCGGGACCGTGCCAGGCAGGGCATAGTGCCTAGGCCAGGTGAGTCTACCATCTATGCACCTATATTCTCTGTAGGGATGTGTGTGTGCTTGGGTGGCTGTGCATAGGTGCCAGCTCGGACACGGTTGGCTGTGTCAGTGTGTGCAGCTGTGCGATGGATGGTTATGGCTGTGTGGGCAGGCACTGTCACTGGGGCAGGGGGCACTCTGCTTTTGAGTCACACTGATGTTTGTCTCAACATATGTCTCCCACAGGCTGGGATCTGAGGATGCAGGGCCAGGATGAGGAGGGCCGTGCCAGGGCCCCGGTGGCAGCAGGAGTCATCCCGGATAGAGCAGCAGCAGCAGCTGCAGCAACAGCAGCAGGGGCAACAGCGGCAGACAGAGCTGCTTGAGCAGTGTGAGTATCAGGACTTCATGGATGCTATTGCATGCTGGGGGGGGGAGTCCACTAGCCCTGCACAATGCAACCATGCAGGAAAGGGGAGGTCCTGATTCCACTATACAAGACACTAGTGAGGCCCCACCTGGAGTACAGTGTACATCTCTGGAGACCATACCTATGTAAGGACATAAAGTGGCCAGGGAAGGTTCAGAGGAGGGCACCAAAGATGGTGCATGGCTTGCATCATGGGTCCTATGACGACAGGTTGAAGGAACTGAACATGTACTCCCTGGAGGGGAGGGGGGAGAAGGGGGATATGATGGAGACATGCAGGTATCTTACAGGGGATCAGGGTGCAGGACACACTTTTGAAGTGCAAATGATGTTCCAGGACTAGAGTGCATGGGATGAAGTTGGAGGAGGACGATTCAGAGGACACATGGTGATGGACTGTCTTCACAGAGCGGGTGGTGGACAAGTGGAACACCCTACCAGAGGAAGTGGTGGGGGGCTGACACAATCACGGATTTCAGACTGCAGGGGACAGACATGAAGGAATTCTGGAGATCAGGGGTAAGGGGAACAGACTTCTAGGAAACAAGGTGAACTTACAAGCTCATATGGACAGACTGGGTTTGCCATAGGCCCTTATCTGACAACACTGTCTATGTATGTATGTATGTAGGCATGACACAGGTGACATGCATCACTGTGCAGTATCACAGCACGTCTGTGTATGCGTCACTGGTGGTCCAGGCATGCACTGGGCACATAGCTGTGTCACTGGCATCGCACCACGTTGCCATGTCACTTGCCAGCCTTGTTTGTACTGTGATGGATGTGTGCAGTGTGTGTGGGCAGTAGTGCACATAGCTGGTGCCGCCTGTTTGTGATGGCCATGCATGTTCACTGTGGGTGGGTGTACGCCATCACAGGTGTGGGACATTGGGCTATATGGCTTGCAGGTTGGGTGGTGTTCAGGGTTGTGGTCAGTCACAGCCATTGACTGTGTTCCCATTTTCCTAGGCCTCGAGGTTCTCCAGCGCATTGGGAGGGATGTCCAGAGCCTGAGACAGCTGCTGGAGGACAACCACGCCATCCTGCAGTCCATCCACAGGCATGGCATTTGGAGGAGGCAGCATGGGATGGGCCAACACCAGCCAGGAGACGGGCGGCCAGCGGGACCATAACTTGTTCCTACCCTTCCCACTTCTCCCATCCATACCACCCTGCCTTCCCTCTCAAGTTTGTAATCCCTACCCTTGCCCACCCCCTTGTACCCCCCCCCTCTTGTAAATAGTTGTTTGATGTTGATTTTATAATTTACACATTGTTATAATACACATTTATATTTTGTTATGAATACTGTGTTGGTCTCTGATTTGCAGCTGGCTATGGTTGCTCAGTTGCAGTGGTGTACAAGCCATCAGGGGTGGTATGGTCCTGGGTATATGTGTGTGTGTGTGTGTGTGCGTGTGTGTGTGCATGGGGAGGTATCACCAGCATGGCATTGACTTTCTGTTGGTCTTGCCGTCTGCTGCCACCCACTGCTGGGTGCCCGGGGTGGGTCTGGCTTGTATGCTTCTCTGCAGCACGGGGTTGACGTGTGCCAGGGGAGATGCATGGTGTTTCCTGCAGTGCCAGTCATTGCACATGGGTGGTGTCTTGGGGTCACGGTGCAGGGTGTGCTGTGTGTACGAGGGGGCTGATGAGCACTGTGGTTGTCAACCCCCTGTGTGTGGCACTCTCCACCTGCCAGTGGTTGTGCTGGGGTGTCATGGCTCTGCTATACTTTGTTGGCTTGTCCCTATAGGCATGTGGATCATCCGTCCCACCCCCAGTGATGCTGTGCTTGGGGTGTGCAGGTGTGGTGTGGGTTCTGCAGTGTGTTCCTGTGCCCATGTGTGGCATGGCTGGCGGTGGGCCCCAGCCTGCCTCCTTGGATGTGCAGTTCCATTGCTCTGGGGGGGGCTGTGCTTGCACTATGGCAGCTCTGAAATGCTCAGCTGAGCTTCCCTGCTTGCTCCATAGCGCAACATTTTGGCTCAGCTTCTCCTTCCTGGTTGCGCGATGGCGCAGTATGTGCGATATTCAGACGTTGGTTGCTTGCGCAATTTGCTCTGCTCCATGTTTGAATATTGCACCTGTTGCGCATTTGCGCAACTGGTTTGTGCTTGCTCCTGCTGTTGTGCTAGTTTTGAGCGCAGTTTGAATATCTGGGCCCAAGGGTGTCATTCTGATTTCTCAATAAATAAATAAATAAAAATAAAGGTTTAGCGCACACATAGGATATGAATGTCATTAGCAGGATAGAGCAGCTACAATATTTAATTTTCAGTGGTGTCCTGTTTTTACACATTTTTCCATTGTATTTAGTAGAGCTAGCACAGGTAAAATGCAGAATCTCATTTTTTCCTGGGGTCCTGCTTTTATACATTTTTACAATTTAATTACACAGGACAGGTCAGTTAACATGAGTACCTCATTTTCAGTGAGGTTCTGATTGTACCTATTATAAAACTAACAGGTTTGGGATGCCCTAAATGAGTTGGCTCCATCATAGCCTATATGTTTTCAGTGACCAGATACTGAATCTCGCTTAGGCTAGCAAGGGGATGTGAATTGTGCTGAGTTCATATTTTAGTGCCTCATTTTTGCTTTGGGGGCCTATATTCAAAAATGTGTGGGGCACTAGCACTTTGCTCCAAACATGTTTGAGTATGGAAAATTTAGTGAACTGTGTTAATTTGCACTCAGGAAAGGGACTTTGCAAAGGGTAGCCTGATGCTTTTTTAATATGGGGCCATTACTCTGTGTAGTTCCAGTTTCTAATTCTAGGTTCATATACTTATTTCTGTTTCAAGCTTTTAGCCACTGACTGTATTGTTTTTAGCCAATGACTGCCATGCCAACAACCTGGGTTCAAGAACAGACCTGAGTTGCTTGGGGACTGGCCTGGGAGGCAGGATGGACATCTGTAGGACAGGCAGAGGAACCTAGGTGGCAGCAACATTGGAAAGCATGGGAAGGGACCCCACACCTGGATGCCTGAGGTGTCTCCATGGAGGCTGAGTACACATATGTCTGGGCCCAACAGGGCAGAAGATAGGAGGAAAAGCACTCTGATTGCAGAACAGTGATGGTCTGCTCTTTGCAGGCCCCACACTGATGACTAGGCACCTCTGCTCCAAGGTTCTGTAACAGGACCACCAGAAAATGTAAGTCCCAGACAACGTGGGTGATGGGGCTAGGAAAAATGGCCCACATTTATACAATGGGTAGGAAAAAAAAAGCTCATTTAGTGGCCAAAGATCATCAGATTACTGTGCATATATCAGAGCGTGACCGCACACCTGCTGCACTTTTACCCCCATAAAAACAGTTTTGACATTTTATAAGATAGATAAACCACTCTGAGGTGTGCTGTCATGCTCTGATATACTCACACCTCAGAGTGGTTTATCTAGTACATACACACAAATGCTATTTTTGCATCTTGTAGTTGTTAGTTTTAAGACAAATTCTCATAGACTTTTTTCTGGCCACCTGATGGAATCTTGAATGAGTTAAATAAGTGTTATTATTTTATCAAGGCCCAGATCCAGCAACTCAGTAAATACACATTCAGTATATCATATTATAAAATGCCAAAAACAGTCTTCTGTTTGCAGTTGTTTGATCAGGAATTTTATAAATGGTATAAATTATTTTTGCTACATCTATGTTGGTCCAATAAAAGATATCAAATCATTTGCTTCTGTATCACTCATGGTTTGTCAGCAGTTAATTCATTAGATGAGGTCTCCCTGGCCAAGAGTTTGACTGTTTCTCCACCCCTTCCCCAAACACACACACACACACACACACACACTCTCTCTCTCTCTCTCTCACTTACCATAAGAGATCTCAGTAGCTCTTATCTATTATGTTTGGGAAGCAGTCTGCAGCCCTTCAGTCAAAAAGAAATTTGTGTATTTATTCTGGGTAGTTCACTGAAGACCTGGCATTTTATCAGATAGGTCTTGAGAGGTTAAAAATGTGTAAATCTTAACAGACTTTGCTGGGAAAAGGTGACATTTATGAGGTATGAATCTTTCTTGAAAGATATTCATCCTCAACTGATATTAGTAGCAACAAATGTTTAAATGCTAATCATTTAAATGTGAAAGCTGTTGCATTTTGAAGGGGGTAAACAAATCTCCAGTTTAATAGGCAACCAATATTTAACAAGCTGTTTCAATTTCCTAATGGCCATCAGATAATCAGCTTGGAGTTATGTCTTCAAGATTGTGAACAGAAAGAAGGGATTATTTCATTTTAGTTGTCATAGTGATTTGTAGATGTGGAAGGATACATTGAAAAGTCCAAAAAATGTGTTCCACGAAACTCCATTTTCAAGTTACAGATAGCAAAATGGCTGTAGGCTCCGCCCACAGCAATAAAAAACAGCACTGCGAATCAGTTCACAGGTCACATAAAAACCACAATCAGTATGGACACATGAACGAAATTATACAAGAAGAGAAGTAGATGGGTTTTATATTCATATTTATTATAAACTCCTCACAGAAAGAAATCAGCTTACTAGATTAAAAAACATGGCTTTGTCATTGATCTTTAAACTTACCCTTGTTCTAGAAAAGTTTACTGATATTCTTAATAATGTTAGAGCTATTTCTGGGCATGCAAACTATTAAATCATTGAAATAATGTGATAGAAACATTTCTTAACATTAAATATATGGGGCCCACTACATGAAGACATATTGTTCTTTAAAATAAGAAAGTGTTACACATTCTGGCCTTCTGGAATAACAAAACACTGCCAAGGATTAGTATGCACTGCAGTGATTTTAAAAAAAAAAAAATAAAATTAATGACTACAAAGACAAAGCTGATAAAAAAGCATGCTTTTATTCAGCATAACAACATTACAGGAAAAATATTAATAATAAGCACTGCATCCCTGTCTGACTTACAGTAATACATCCAGCTCCAGCCAACCCCCACTTTGATCATCTAATTTGCATATCATATCTTTTATCAACACAAACTTTACTGCTGAAGATCGCAGATCCTCCTCTTGGAAAATATTAGCTGATGTGACTTTATTTGAGATGCCACTTATAATCTACTTCTGTTAATGCTGTTACAGCAGTTATCTTCAGGTGTGTGTGTGTGTGTGGTGTAGTGGTGGAAGAAGTGGTCAAAATTCACTCTGTGAAGTGATATGCAAAGTAATGCAGAATCTGCAAAGTAATTGGCAACATGAAGTGGAGTACTTCACATCAAAATGAGGAACGTGAAGTCCATTGAAACCAATAACTTTGTGTTATTCCGCCTTCCCCAAACCACTTCTCCACCATTGATTTCAATGTACTTCACTCACTTTGCCTTGTAATTGCGTTCCAAGATGAATTCTGCAGTGATTTGTGGGATTGCAGGTCACATGGGATCTAGATTGTTCTGCACAGCCTCAGTTTTGAGCAGTGTGTGTGTAGTGGTAGCTGGAGACAGTTTTCTCTCTGAGCTCTGCATTTCAAAACCTCTTAAAGCTGTTAAAAAAGCTTTTTTGAGTCTTTTTTTTGCTCAAAGTTTTGTACATCGATTGTTGGAAACCCTCCTGTGCTCATATCATCCAGTGTTTATTGTTTGTATGTGGATTTTGAATGTTAATTTACAAGTTTCAATCTGTGTACTGTGAAGTGTGCTTTTGGGGCGGGCCGTATCTGTGGTGTAGGTAGATTAACCGGGAGAAAAAGGCAGTATTTTTGTTTTGGCTATGTTTATCTTGTATAACTGTGTTAAAGTACACACAGTAATATTTTCAGTAATTCTTGAAATTTTTTGCTGATTGTTGTGGTTCAGCAGTGTATACTTTCAGTTTGTTTAACTCATTGTCTCCTAGCAGACACCTGTAGGCATCAGTAAAATACACTGGTGTGTCCTGAGAACGCCTACAGAAGTCAGCTACTGACTTCCTGTGTGCCCTGGCAACATCTGGAGAAGTCACTTATATATTTTAACATATAAAGTAACAAAATATAATATATATTTGACTGCATAGCACCGTTGGAAAGGTAATTTTGTGCTGAACAACTTTGCCACTGATATTCTGTGTATATCATGTATACTTTAGGAGTTATTCACATTTGTTTATGGTATGGTGTGTATGGCTTACGTTGCCTGTTTTAGTGAAAAAAAAATGTTTTTTTGCTGTTTCAACCAGCATAGAAAAAAAAACCAAATTACATATTATTCTTTGCATACCACCACTGGGAAGGTAATTTTGTGCTGAATAACTTTGCCACTCATACTTTGTGTCTATCACCTACGGTTCTTGAGCTATTAGGATGTGTTTGTGGCATGCTGACTATAGCTTGATTTTGCTTCAAAAGGTCCAGGATTTACTATTAACAGTATACAGGAGACAAGTGGTGCAACTTCAGAGAGCTTCTGTGGAGGCAATGAATTAAAACATTTTGGTTATATTATTAAAGGTTTTCAATTTGCTTCGCATTACTTGTAGTGTGTGTGTGTGATTGTGTGCGATGTGTGCCATCAAATCAGACACATTTTATTGTGCCACAGAGTAATTACAGCAGTGTGAACCTGCTATCCATCAGACCTGCATGAATTTTTAGTACTGCTTTGCGGTATCTTTATTGGTAGTGGACTGTTATTGCCATGCACTACCCCCAACCAGCAAAAGTTATTCTTTTCAAGATTTGGATTTGTGACTTGTGAGCACAGGTTAGGTGTTGTTGTGCCTTTGCGTCTGCATCTCTTGAGTGCACAGCACAATCTTAATCTGTCTATGCATTTTCAGGCACCATTAATTCTGGGAGAATTTGCATTTCTTGTTATGCTCTCATTTCACCTCATCAGCACTGTGGAATTTTCTGGACAAAACACAGTAGCATTTTGGGGATGCACATAAATTCTGGTGACTGTGTGTGACCACTGCATGCATGACTGAGTGTGCCATTAATTCTGGGAGACTTTGCATTTCTTGTTACACCCTCTTTTCACTTTGTCAGCACTGGGAATTTTCTGGACACACGACAGTAGCATTTTGGGGATGCACATTAATTCTGGTGACTGTGTGTGACCACTGCAAGCATGACTAAGTGTTTAATTAATTCTGGGAGACTTTACATTGCTTATTGTGCTTTCATTTCACTTTGCCAGCACTGGGGAATTTTCTGGACACAAGACAGTAGTATTTTGGGGATGCACATTAATTCTGGTGACTGTGTGTGTGAGGGACTGCCAATATTGTTGTCACTTTGCCTTACTTTGTGTTAAGGTGGAATGACAACATGAATTAATAACTACAGGGCGAAATGAGCATTTCATATTGGCCACTCTGTACAGTGGAATGACAATGCGAAGTGCCCACTTTGAGAGCACTTTGCCGGCAAAATTTAAATTTGCTGCATCTCTAGTGTGGTGTCATCATAAACTGGTCCCCATTTGATGTAGGGACTCAAACTTTTGTTTAAATGTTATTTTCAAATTCTATAATTAGCAGGATTATCATTGAAGCTTTTCTTTGAAAGTCTGTATTATGTGTGCACATTGTTCCTTGTTGCCATGAATCTGTCTACAAGTCCTTCCCCCAAAAAAGTGTTGTTTAATATTTTTACCAAATATTTGTTTCCATGTTAAAACATTGTAACTAAATAGAATCATATGTCTTTTTTTATTTACATGAACTGAACTATAGTTCTGGATGGTAATGAAACAATATTTTAAGCAAAATACTTTTTAGACTAATTTGTTAGCTTTTAGGTGGTGGTTCTAATCACAGGTGGAGGGTGTTTGTGAGTACCTGATTTTAGGCTTTGTTCATCCACAAGTCATAGCTATGTGATAAAATCTCCTTTCTAGTTCATAATTTTTTTGCCCTTTTTATGTTTGCTTGCATGCATGTGCAAGAAACATAGTGCAATTATCCAAAATGCAGTGCCATACAGTTGCAAGGGAGAGCACCGCTTGAGTGGCAGCTCTCCCCTCCCCACACACACACACACTTAGCATGCGCCGCATGCATACTGCATGCTCATCGCTTCCTCCCCCCACGCACGCACTGTATGGCCGACGGGGGTGCCCAATCTCCCATCATCTTCACGGCCCCCCAAAAACAAGCTTTCCAGTTGCCATGCTGGGAGCCCACCTTGGTGTGGCCAAAATTTTTATTGCCGATGGGGTTGCCCAATCCCCCATTGGCTCCAGGCCCCCCAAAACAGCTTTCCAGCTGCCACGCTGGGAGCCCACCCAGCGTGGCAAAAATTGTTATTGCCGATGGGGGTGTCAAATCCCCATCAGCTCCAGGCCCCCCCAAAACAGCCTTCTAGCTGCCATGCTGGGAGCCCACTTCAGCATGGCAAACATCCCACGTTGTCTTGTAAAAAAACCTGTAAACAAGAAACGGTCCTCATAGTCTCCCTGCCCCCACCCGCACTCCACCCACTGTGCACCCTGCCTTCCCACACCCCATCATCATATACTTACTCACGGAGTCCAGCACAATGATCTTCATTGGACCGGGAACATGTCTGCACTCTTCAAAGCCGACCGTGAACTGAGGAATTCAGCTGTATAATGTAATAAAGAGGTTTTTCAACTTTGATGCATATCTCAGGCATTTTTGAATTTTTGCATCAAATTTTAAACATGGGGTTTTTCGGACCCCTCCTCATGAATTCTTGAACTGTCATGGCGTTAATCAGACCCGAAGGGTGATTTCACGGTCACTGAGCGAAATCACCTTTCAGGACCAATTAAGGAAACGACAGTGCCAGTGTTCATAAGGTGGGCTCTCAAAAAATCTGTGTTGCAAATTTGGTGAAAAATTCCTAAAAATGACTGTTTTACAAGCGTGTGTTGAGCAGTTCCTACGCGCGCTCATAAGTTCACAAATTTTTAATATTTGTGCTCCGGATTTTCAACATTGCCATTTTACCACACCTCCTTATGAGCAGTACAGCTGTCATTTTTCAAATGTCACCCAAAATGTGTTTCCGCTCATGCAGCGCACAATGGCACAGTCGGTGTGCTAAATCAATGTTTGGGACACATTTAGAAAATTACAATGACACTGCTCATGAGCAGAGGTCTTAAAATTGCTAAGTTGAAAATTTGGTGAAAAAATTCCTAAAAATGATTGTTTTACGAGTGTGCATTGCGCAGTTCCTACACACGCTCGTAAGTTCACAAATTTTTAATATTTGTACTCCAGATTTTCAACATTGCCATTTTACTACACCTCCTTATGAGCAGTACAGCTGTCATTTTTCAAATGTCGCCCAAAATGTGTTTCTGTGCTTGCAGCACACAATGGCGCATTCGGTGTGCATAATCAATGTTTGGGACAGATTAAGAAAATCACAGTGACACTGTTCATGAGCAGAGGTCTTAAAATGGCTATGTTGAAAATTTGATGAAAAAATTCCCAATAATTACTGTTTTAGGAGCGCACATTGCGCAGTTCCTATGCACGCTCGCACGTTTGCAAATTTTTAATATTTGCACACCAGATTTTCAACATTGCCATTTTACCACACTTCCTTATGAGCAGTACAGCTGCCATTTTTCACATCTCACCCAAAATGTGTTTCTGCACATGTAATGCACAATGGTGCAGTTGGTGTGCACAAGCAATGTTTGGGACAGATAAAGAAAATCACAGTGACACTGGTCATGAGCAGAGGTCTTAAAATGGCTATGTTGAAATTTGATGACAAAAGTCCATAAAATGACTGTGTTACGAGTGAGCATTGCGCGGTTTCCACCCTCGTAAGTTCATTAATTTGTAATATTTCAGTCCAGATTTTCACCAGTGTCATTTTTCCACACTTCCTTATGAACAGCACAGCTGTCATTTTCACAACATGGCCAAAATGTTTTCACACTTTAGCACAGAAATGCATGGTCGCTGTGGAAATCATTGTTCAGGACAGATAAAGAAAATCACAGTGACACTGTTCATGACAGGAGGTCCCAAAATGCCTGTGTTGACAATCTGCTATAAAAATCCCCAAACTAATTACATTACTGGTGCGCGTTGCACAGTTTCTATGCACGCTCGTGACTTCAGCAGTTTTTTAAATATTTTCACTGCAGATTTTCAACAGTCATTTTTTACACCTCCCCATGAACAGTACAACTGTCCTTTTTCACATCCTGTTCGGAATGTGTTTTTGCATCTGTGGTGTCAAATGCCATAGTCGCTGTGCAAAAGCAGCTTTCGGCTAACAAACTGATATGGCCACTGTTCATGAGGTGGGGGTCACAAGAAAACCATGTTGAAAATTTGGAGTGAAAACACCAACAAATGCCTGAGGCATTAGGGTTCCGACCATAACGTTGCACCCAGTAGAGAATGAAAGGCATCAGGGCTGTGACTTGGGATTGTCACCTGCAATGCTCATACCATTCCACCCCCACCCACACCCTGCAGCCACTGAGAGTCATTGAGGTGCGCCTTGGACTCTTCGTCCCCAAAGTTCACCCCATTCTCCTATACTGCACCCATCTCACTGTATGTTCTGATGGAATGGGGTGAACATAAGGGCCAAAGACCCCAAGGCACACCATGACACTTGTCAGTGTCTGCAGGGTAGGGTGTGGTGAAATGGCACGGCCGTTATGCCTGATGACCCAAAGGCACACCCCAATGCCCATCACTATCTGCAGGGTGGTGATGGGGTTGGCTTCAGTTCAATACTTCACTGCCATTCCTATTATGCATCTCTGTAACTCCTACACTGTTAAGGCCAATGCCAGCAAGCAAACATTCGGCGTTGACAAATGTTTGTTTTACATATATTAAAACAGAATAAAGTTTGCTATATTTGAAGGGGATAGGAAAGAGTAATAGGTAGTTTTTGTATTCATAAATGATAGTTTATAGGTAAAAGACATATTTAACCAGTTTTGCACATGTTTTCTTTCTATTTTATAAAGTTTATGATTTTTACCTGTTTCTTGTCTTGACTGCCTTAACACAAAGTTCCTTTGGCTGATGGCAACATAAGTTTGTATGATGACCTCATTGTCTGTACTGGTGGTTTGCACCTGATAAATAAACATACTGTACGTGGAAGCAGTTTGGAAAACAGATACACTACAGCATCTTAAATCGCAGTTCCATATCAGTGGCAGAAAAATAATAATGAGCATCATATAATATGACACTAACTTTGTTTTTTTTTTCTCTTTTAGATATTTCCTGAAGAACACCTAAGGTCGAAATGTAGATTTTTAACTCTATTTTCTATTTTCAGCATGCATTTAATATAACCATTTTGTTTTGCAACATATAATATGTGTCTCATTCCTTTAAAAAAGGTTCTTATTTTTTTTAAACAGCTCTTGTAAGTATTCTTAATGATTGAACAGATTCATAAGGCTGCCATTCAGAATGCCATTCACTGCATATACAGTTTCTTATAGAAGCAGAGGGTTACATTTAGTTGTGCTATTTCTGAAAGCAAACAGATCTATGTGTCAGTTTACTGATATTTCTGTAATTCAGTGTGAACATATAATTTATCAGCTTTCAATGCCTAAATAGGTTCATGTGGTACAGTGTTTATATCAAGTTCTGGCTTGATAAAAAAAGCAGATGCAGGAATCATAGTTGATAAAAGAGCTCATAATAGTACAACCCTTATGTTGTGTTTTCCTTAAAAAAATATTGCATCACATTACTTCGCCATTGAGGCATGTCATTTCTAACTAAGCTGGTTTCCAATCATCAGAAAAGGATTTCTGCTATGCCTCCTCCTGACTCCCAGCACAAATCAGCAAATGCCTTCAACCCTGCCATCCTGCCCTACAACATCATACATTATATCAGCACCATTTATCACCTTAGTCTTATATATATTTCCTTATTTGTTCAAAAGCAGACCTTATGATGCACTCTGGTGCAAGGCTCATTTCTGTTGTATGAATGTGCCCCAGATGATCACAGTGTCCTTCCACCTCCTTACCATCCTTCTCCTCCAAGTGGCTTCCAATCAATCTAATAGAGTCTTCTAAAATCATGGATGTTAAACATGACAAATGGTACCTAGGGACAGGGATTTCATTATTTGAACAGAGGAATCATTAATGCACACTGTTTAGCTGATTTCTTCCACTCTCCTGCCCCCATCAAGTAAACCGATGCCAAGAGTGGTCAGAAGACAGTCCTCTAGGATTAAAATGACTGCTTACGCTACCTTATGACCTATCCTCATCTGATTCAGGTAATCACCAAAATAAGAACTTTGCTACAGTAACTTGATATATTATATGCTGTATTCTAAATTAAACTAATTTAGTATGCCCTTTCCCCACATTTTACCACAGTGTCTATCTAAACTGCACTTCTGAAACACACTAAACCACTGTGGGGACATGCAACACACTGCAGTGATTCTCTTGCACCCTATGACCATCCCTCTGCCCTCATTTTCCAAACCCAAAGGAATAAATAGAAGCATTTAGAATACAGCATTGCAATTAAGGGTTTTTTTAGAGGGGTTACCAACACTTTAATAATGAGAAGAAAGTGACCGTGAATTAACAACTGTCAAGGACTCTATGACCAGAATCTGTTCTAATTCCTTGACAGTTGCTGTTAAACCCCTGCCTGCCAGATCCCTAAATGCAGACATAAGAAAAGGATCCCTGTTATGAGCAATACACCATTCTGTATATTGTCAGGTATCACCCCCCCCCCCCCAATTATATGAGTAGTCAAACAGCATGCCTCTGGGAGAAAAAGAAGTGAAATAATTTTTAAACATATGCCCTTCATCCTGTGTCCTCCATATATCAGAGCCTTAATGGTGGATATCATAGCCTTCTTGTTGGTCCTTCTTCCACCCTACCTCCACCTAGATAGCAGTCTTCTGGGATTGAAGTACAGTAATTAAAAAAAAATATTAATAACATACTAAAAATAAAAAAATAGAAAAAAAGCACTGTATGACCTCATACCTGTGATATTTCCAACTTGTTTAAGAGGGAGATTTGGGTCAAATTAGTAGGGAGATTGGCCTGCTAGTAGGGAGATTTCGTAACATCACGAGGCTGTCCTTAAATGGCATCAAAAAGCATTTAAAAACATTTAATATATTTTATTTTGTCAAGAATAAGCACTAAAAAGAATCAACAACTACTTATACAAAGTTATAAGATATATTGTACATCATTAATTTTCTTTTTATGTATCTTTATCTGCCAAAATAAATATGAATAGGTATTTCTGACAGAATTCTACTTAAGCAGGAGATTTTGTTTCCCTGGAGGGAGGATTGGAATTCAATCAAGAAACCTGGAGACTCCTGGCAAAAGCAAGAGATATCACATGTATGTGACCTATGTTCCAACTCCTCCCTGTTCAGTGCAGGTTATCGCCAAACAAAATAATTCAGCTAACTTGCCATACTGTACTGTATGTAGTATTATAAATGCCCCTGGTATTTGTTTCCCTGCATTTCCCTGCAGCATCTATCTACACTGCACTTGTAAAGCACACCTAAGCCCAGCCGAGAACCATGACACAGTGCAGATATTTTCCTGCAACCTACAGTATACCTACTCCCTGTGCCCTCACATCTCAAACCTTAAACGAATAAACGGATGCATTTAGAATTCAGTATAGCAAAGCAGAAGAGTGTTTCTGTTTTTTCTGTGATTTTATGATTGAATGACTTGATAAAATAAACCAGTCTAGATCAACGTATTTTGTTTTCTCATTTGCTAATCTTGCTGTTAATTTTCATATTCCTTAGACGTGCTGCCAGTACCAAATACATATCACATTACACAATCAGTTATGAGTCAAGCTGATCTACAGATATATTCTCCTGTTTTCACTTAACATCACTGTTTTATTTTTCAAAGTAAAGCCCCTATATGTTAATCTAGTCACCAAAATTCACTACTTGATACCTTGCAACAATATTTGCAATTGTAATAGTTTACCACTGTTTGGAAGCCCAGAGTAAAACTGCACTTGACTTTTTTTTATTTCTCATTCCTATTTTCTTGCTCTATTGATGGTAAATAGTAACAGCCTTAGAATGTGATAGTTGTAAACTAATATAACAATTTATTCTACTAATGTGTCTCCTTGTTTGTGGGTTGTATCAAGATGCTGCATTGGTGTGTGTGTATGTGATTGGGGGGGATCCCCAAGCATAAGTAAGAGCAATATACCAACAGATGTTTTAAACTAAATGCCAGAGGTTAGGTATGGTGGATAGGACACTACTCAACTAGCATCAGATTTTATATGTACATGGATTCAAATGCTGAGGAAGTATTTAATGATAATCACTAAAATAAAAAATGTCGGGCACACACAAACCTCTTTAAAAATTCAAGGAATGATACTACAGGTTTATCCCCACAGTGGAAAGGTTTGAATCTGAGTCAGCTGGATTAGTTTTATTAGCATGTTTCTTTTGATGGTAGTCTCCATCTTACAGTAGTTGTTAAGCAAAAATTGATAAGTCTCCCCATTCAATAAGTATATGAGTGACAGCTGGCAAACATTTAAAGTTGTGCACAGGTATTAGTGGATTTTATTGTTTTTTTGCTATTCTCAGGGATATTACTTGGGTAATTAAACATGCACCTCATTGTTGTGGCTCCCTACTGAGTGAAAGTTTACAGACCCACAACTCTTAAGTGTACTGTTGAGTGCTTTTAGATTGGACTACATTGGGAACACTGGGAAGTTAAGGTTGGCAAGGTTCATGTGGGTAATTGACATAGTGCTACTCATTTATTTATTACATTTTGTTAACCGGGTAAGCCCACTGGGCCCCGAGGGTCCCTTCTTCAGGGGTGATCCGAAGTTTATTACATATAATTTTGAACATACAGTCAGGTAGTACAGTGTCAGACATATTGTACAGGATTACAAGGACGGTATACAATTTTACAGTTTTTGTGGAAGAGGGCAGGAGGTAGATGATATTAGTGAATACAGCAGAACAGTGCAGTACGTCTAATACAGTAGTACATCTAATACCACAGTACGGTACAGTACATCTAATACAGGAGGTATATTACATTGATGAGTACAGCAGAACAGTGTAGTACATATAATACAGAGTTATAAGGACAGTATACAATTTCTGTAGAAGAGGGAAGTAAATACCTTACAATATAGAGTACAGCAGTGACTGGCAGATGGGGGTGAGGGTGATAAGTGCTTTAAATCCATATGGGAAGTTCCATATGGAGTAGGGTACCAGGTTATGCAGTCATTAGTCGTAACCCTTATAGGAGAGCAGTTTAGAGCCAGTACAAATTGACGCGAGGTGTGGTTGACTTAGCCATTGGTGCAGGGGCAGGGATTAAGTTTGAGGAGGTGAGCATGCAGTCCCTTTTGAAAGGTGGCTAGGGTGGGTGCTTCCTGAAGATGGCTGGGGAGATTGTTCCATGATTCTGGGGCTAAGTGAGTAAAGGATTTACTCCCAGTGACAGAACAGGCCTGGTGAATTTCCAGGAGTTTTTTGTTTGAGGAGCGGAGTGGTCATCTGGTCCGCTTTTGGGCAAGTAGTCTGATCAGACCTCACAGAGGTTGGACATCGAGGAGCTTGTAGGTCCAGCTTAACAGGGGGTACTGGAGCCTGTTATACTGGGATGGCCAGTTGAAGGCTGTGAGGGCATCACAATGGTGGGTCCTTGGGTATGATTTGGAAGCAAAGCAAGCGATTTTGTGGTATAGGGTCATTAATCTGCTGTGGTCCATTTTAGCGATGCCGAGTACGATGGGGGCAGCATAGGTTAAGGTTGGGAGAAGGATGCTTTGTGGGATTGCCATTCTAGTCTCTGGTATCATGTTGTGGCTTAGGCAATAGAGGAGGCCCAGTTTTTGGTGGATGTTTTTTTATTACTACGTCCACATGGGGCTTCAGTGTGAGCCCCTGATCTAATGTGAGGCCAAGGTATTTGACTGATTGTACTACCTCTATTTTGGAGCCAGATATGGTAGTGACTGGCAGAAGATGGGTCCTGGAGAGACCCAGGGATTTTGCCCCGAACAGCATTGCCTTAGTCTTGGTGGGGTTAAGGACCAAGCAGTTCTCAATTAGCCAAGTCTCTGCCTTGGTGAGGTCATTTTGGAGCCGGGGTCCTAGGTCAGATTGGTGGTCCCCCGTTCTGTACAATACTGCATCATCAGCATACTGTACTATGGAGCTGCCCCCCACAGTGGCCATACAGGTCATTTGTAAATAGGAAGAACATAAGTGGGCCTAAGACTGAGCCCTGTGGGACCCCCTCAGTTAAAGGTAGGGGTTCGGAGGTGACCCCATTCCACTTGACCTGTTGAGTGTGGTCAGTAAGGTAATTATGGAACCAGTTGAGGGAGTGCTGATCCAGCCCCAATTGGCTAAGCTTGGTTAGTAGGAGTGGGTGATCCACCAGGTCAAAGGCCTTAGAGAGGTCAATGAACATGGCCCAAGTGGGGGTACCCTTGTCCCAGGCAGCCAGGACATCAGAGGTGAATTTGATGAAGGCAGTGTCGGTCCCATGCTTTGGTCTAAAGCCATGTTGTGAGGGGGCCAGTAGCCTGTTGGCTTCCAGGTAGTCTCTGAGTTGGCTGTAAACTAGCCACTCCTGAATCTTATCCAGGTGATCTAGGATGGAGATGGGCCTGTAGTGGCTTGTGGGTTACCTTACTCCGCCCTTGTGGATTGGGACTACATGGGCCCGTTTCCATGTTAGTGGGACTGTTCCTTCCTGTAGGGATATGTTTATTAACAGAGTTACAGGTAGTGCAATGACTGGGGCAGCAGCTCTTAGCAGCCTAGGGTCCAGTCTGTCAGCTGCTGGTGATCCGCTAGGTTTTAAGGATTGTAAGAGAGGCAGCACATCTTTGGTTCTCACTGTCTGCAGGTGGAAGTTGGTGGCCAGAGGGTCCTGGGATTCAGTAGCCAAAGGGCTCTTTGAGCTGTTTGTGGGGTTGGGTCTGAGCACCCCCAGGTCGGTGAAGAAGCGATTGAAGGCTGTTGCGACTGTCTCTCCGTCCATGATTGTAGTTTCGTTACAGATTATGTTACCCTACTGGGGTGTTTTTGTACCTTTCAACAGGGAGTTGATGCTTGTCCAGAAGGACTTTGGGTCAGATAGTGTTTGCCTCTGAAGGGATTTTATGTAGTCCGTTTTGGCAGTTTTGGAGCTTTTTTGACACTGGTTCCGCAGTGATCTATAGGCAGTGAAGTCAGCAGGGCTAGCAGATCTCCTTGCCTTTTTCCAGGCCTTGTCTCTGGCTATCATCAGTGATTTCAGCTCACACAAAATCCATTTGTGGCAATGGCCCTTAGCTCATCTGGTCATAATTGGGGCATGTATGTTGGTCACCACAGAGATCGTGCACTGGAAATACTGTACTGCATCATCCATGCTCCCTAGGAGTCTTAACGGTGACCAGTCTGTGTTTCTTAAGGAGCTCTGGAATGTCTCAGCTGAGAAACCAGAGAAATTCCTGGCCACTATGAGCTTGGATGGGATCCTGGGAGGCCAATTTTTCCAGATGCAGAAAGTGGGTGAGTGATTGCTTAGGGCGTCCGCTATCATGCCAGTCACTTGTATGGTGGTGGGTTTGGAGGCATGGATTCAGGCAAGGATAGAGTGGTTCCCTGTTTTTTGGTTGTGCCTTGTGACCTCAGTGATGACCTGGGTCAGGTTTGCATCAAGAAGTGTGGTCTTGTAGTTTTGCTTGGTGGTGGGTTCCCACTTTAAGTTGAAGTCCCCAAGTACCAGCAGCTCCATGAGCCATGCCCCCGCTATTGAATGGATGAGGTTCTGGAGTCCTGCAGTGCCACCAGTGGGAGGGTTGTAGATACAGCCTATGGTTAGGTGCTTAGCATGACCCAGTACGATTTGGATAAATAGCGATTCTAACCCTGTAGTGCTTAACATTTTGACAGGCGACAAGGAAGCCACCAGGGAGGAAGTCACATAGATAAGGACACCTCCTCCTTTTTTCCCTTCTCTATCATTTTGGAAGGAGTTGTAGTGGTCTAGTTCCACTTCATGAGGAAGTATGTGAGGCTTCAGCCATGTTTTGGATATGGCTAGCACATCGGGCCTATATGTATCTACCCATGATTGCACCTCAGGCATCTTAGGTCGTAGGCTACAGGTGTTCTTCTTAATGCATGCTGTGTAGCTGTTCTTTGAATTATTGCACTAGTTTCACCACCATTCAGAAACTCAAATAAAACTGCACTGGACACAACAGTGAGGTCTGCAATGTTTAAAGATTTCCAAGCTGTCATTCACATGCATATTGAATGGGGGTGCATAATATCTATTGCTTAACAACTGCTATAATAACAGACTAGTGTCAAAAGAAAAATGCTACTAACACTAGTCCTGCTGAGTTTGGTTGTATCCTTGCTACAGCAGGGATAAGTCTATTGAATATCCAGTATTTTCACTAAATGTTTAATTGGCATTTGAATCCATGTACATAGGAAATCTGATGCTAACTGAGTAGTGACTTGTCCACCATACCCAACCTTTGCACTTATTTTAAAATGTATGTTGGTGTATTATGCTCTTACCTATGCTCTTACCCCCCCCACCCACACACACCATTGTGGCATCTTGCTACAACCCACAAAGGGGAGACACATTAATGGAATAATTTAGTATATTAGTTTACAACTATCGTATTTTAAGGCTGTTGTTATTTATGGTTACTAGAGCTAGAAAACAGGAATGAGAAATAAAAAAAGTCAGGTGCAGTTTTAATCTGGGCTTCTAAACAGTGGTGGAGCTAATGCAATAGTAAAGAGTCTTGCAAGGGATCAGGTAGTGAATTATGGTGGCTATATTAACTAAAATAAAATACTGATATTAAGTGAAAACAGGTGAAACTGATCTGTAGATCAACTTGTCTGATAACTGATCAGCTGAATGTCATATGTGCTTGGTACTGGCAGCAGGTTCACTGTTGTGGTAAACTGCTGACCGAATGCCCACTTCGTGGTACTCTGTAGGGGACCATGGGGTCAGCAGTATTGCCATAGCATATTGGGACCCTAAAACTGCCCTGCTCACTACCTTGCAAACCACAAACTGACAGTTTGCTATACTGTAAAAGAAAATAAAAAAATAATCCCCTTCCTCCCATCTGCATCCTGACAGAGCACAACTATGACAGAGATTACATCCTCACTCTCCCATTTCGCTCTCCCCCAATAGATCCTGATGGAGTTACTGTAAGCTTTAATTAGTTAACATTTTCCCACCCACCCACACAGCTCCCTCCCATCTGTATCCTGATCGAGATTAATTGTAATACATTTAAATTCCCCCTCCTCTCTCTTGGTATGCCACTCTAACAGCGACATTTCTAAGGTGACATGAGTTGATATCGACTACAGTGCCATGCCACCGTAGAAGTGCCGCTGCAAGGGAGCAACCACTTTCCTCGACTTACACCTCCTCCTTGAACCAACTCTAACCTGGAGTTAGAATCCATTAGTTTGCGGGGTGCGGGGAGCAAAGTCCCCTATGTGGGAGGCTTGGGAGTGAAGTCCCCCAATGTTACAAATGGTCCCAAAATGCAGCTCCATGCCAACTGCAACTTGCAGTTGACATGAAGCCCATAGCCGTAATGCCAGCCAGGACTTTTTTGTCGCACCAGCATACAGCCCCTCTCTCTTCAGCTCTCTCCAATCTGGTTCCCGATGGAGCACTACTGTTTTAAATTCCCCTCACCCTCCTCACTCTGCAGCCCCCTGCATTCTGTGTCCTAATCCTGCATACTGTAATAAATCTCAATTCTTCCCGCCAACCTCTGCTGCTCCATACCAACAACTCAAAAGACCAAGCAGACCCCCAAGTGAAAATCTATTTGTAAATTATCCTCCTACCTCCCAGTGCAGCTCCTTTCCAATAGATCCTGACTGAGCCATGCTGTATTAATTTTAGCAGCACCTCCTCCTTCCTGTGCAGCTCCATCCCAATGGATCACCATTGATACATGGTTTTGGAAACTTTCCTCACACTTTCACCTGCAGCTCCCTCCCATCTATATCCCAATCAAGCACAACAGTGATAAATTTAAATTCCCACCACCTCCCTTGATAGCCCCCCCAAATTATCATAAAACAGGACCTTGACTGAGAATTTATTTAGAAATACATTTCACAGAGCCTTACTGTACAATATAAGAATAACAAGTGCAGCCTAGTCCAAAGCAGTTCAGCCACAGTAACTCAGAGTGTGCCTTGGTGATCAGGTTCATACTGCTGTGGTACACTGCTGACCCAATGCCCATGTCACGGTACTCTGCAGGGGACCGCAGGGTCAGCTGTACTGCCATGGCATTCCGAAATCATACAAATGTTAAGAAAAATTCAAGTAAGCTGGGACCCATCCCTTTAATGCACTTTTGCCCCAATCAAGCTGCCTTGCTCCCTCCCTCTCCAACCACAAACCAACAATTTGCTCTACTGTAAAAAAAAATTAATAAATAAAATAATCCTCCTCCTTTCTCTGCAGCTCCCTCCCAATGGATCCCAATAACAGTACTGCCTACCAGAAACAAGCACTTTAAAATAAAGATGTCACGATGTCTTGCTATCTAATTGGAATAAGGCCCTTTGTGTTACATTGTGTTTCTGCAAGATCCTGCAAGATATCACTACACAAACTGTGAAAAGTGCTCTTTATTGTGGTGAGTGGCACTGTAATTGGCATCCCTATGGAAGACTGTAACTCAGTATCCTGAAACTCACAGGACTAAGTACAGTCTCCCGACACACGTGCGCCCAACAGATTTGCTGTCTTGACACATGCATGCCCAAGAGGAAGGATAGGGATAAGGTAGCAGATATGATGAACTGCTACCCTACCCCTAGCAAGCCATGAGAAGGAGCAAAAAATATACAGAAGCTGGTGTAACAGGGGTCCTGTTGTGAAGTATAACCAATCACTTAAAGATGCAATAACCCCCCCCCCATTATTTCTTTTCACTCTATCCTGTCCTCTATTATATTTCAGTATCTATCCTATACTTTCTTGTCAGTGTGGCCAGCCTGGCAATCTTCTATCTATCCTTTACTGTCCCTTTTTTTCTTTTCTGTCAGTACTTAATTGCATCTTGTTAAAAAAAATATATATATATATATATTGAAAAAGCTATGTTCTGCAAACCTTCAGTGGCTACTGGGAGATGCAGTCCAACAAGCTCAGTGTCCCAAAACAAATGTTAAGAAGGAGCTGTTTCATTTGTAAACAAAAGAGATAGGTGGTCAGCAAGGTTCTGGCCAAGGAGAGAGAAGGTTCTAAGAAGTAATTGTGCAAGTTTCCACATTGTTTGAGAGAAAGGAAAGAACTCAGGAATTCTGTAGAGTAATTTTTTTTGCAAGAATTATCTCCTGATGTTTGAAGAGGTGTGACAGATTAACACCATTTATTTTTCCTTTTTGTATATATTAAATTTAGTATTTTTATTTATTTTATTTTTTTTCTTCTTCTTGAATAAAATGATAAATGCAGACATATGCATTTTTTATGCATCCTATCTGGTTGTATGATCTGTTTATTGGGACCCACACTACCACAACTGCTGTCAGAAGTGGGATTCCAACCTCTGTGGTTTCAGAAGGTACTTCAGAGGGGGTGTTGCGCTGAAAATACCCTAGCAGATGCAACAACCAGAACAAGTAGAGTTGGATGCATTACATCTGACCAAGTCTGTCAGATTGAAGACTGGTGTCCAGTTGTTGCCAGGGATCGAACCTGCTACCAGACAAAGAAAGATGGAAGAAGGAGCCACAGCTGCGGCTGGTAATCCAAAGAAGGAGGAAAGCCAGATGACCCCAGCACCGGAGGATCCAAGTGAACTATTGAAATGGCTTTGTTTATACCAACTTGAGATGGAGCGCCAGAGAGAAGAAGACCAGAGACAGAGGGATGAAAACCGGAGGATACAGGCCGAAGAGAGACGGAGACAAGATGAAAAATGGACGGCAACCTTAAAAGCTATTCAGGACATGACCCAGGGGCAGATGGAGAGATCTGTTTGCTAGAGACATTAAATTAACTAAGTTGACAGAGGTGGATGATATTGAGGCCTATTTGACAACTTTCGAGAGGGTGGCCCAAACCTGCAACTGGCCCAGAGACCAATGGGTGATTCGTTTGGTCCCATACCTCTCGGGATGAGCATAACTAGTCTACAGCCAGCTAAGTGGAGCTGATAGCTCAAATTATGACAGAATTAAAGAAGAAATTCTTCGCAGATATAATATCAGCAGGGAGACATACAGGCAATGATTTCGGTCTCAGGAAATGGCAAGCTTGGATACCCCAAGAGAAACCTATGCCCGTTTGAAGGACTATTGTAGAAAATGGCTACAACCCACCACCAAAACTGTAGACCAAATCATGGAACTGATAATAATTAAACAATTCATCCAGATATTACCTGTGGAAGTGCAATTATGGGTAAAAGAACATAAACCCAAGACAGCCGAAGACACCATTAAGTTGGCAGAAGATTACCTAGCAGCAAGAAGCACCCAAGCCAGAGGTAACCAGGGCAATCCAGGACCATCTAATGCACTGGTAAGACCACCTTTTAATGCTTCTACTAACCAGAGACAGTTCTATCGAAGGAAGAAAGGTGGGAGAGTTCCATATGCAGAAATAATATGCCATGGTTGTCTTGGAAAAGGGCATATTGTAAGGAACTGCCCAAATAAAAGATCTGATTTAGCATATCTTGCCCTAGCAAATTTTGGGTAATGTGACCTCTGTGGGTATTTGGGAACAACAGACTTTGGGTTTGCTGGACTCAGGCAGTATACAAACTTTGATCAGGGCTGATCTAGCACTGAATATGCCCCAGAGTGATTCAAGTACTACTGTGCAGTGTGTACATGGAGACATACACCGATACCCTACAGCATGTCTTAATATAACTGTAAATACAGAAAGCCATGACATGTTGGTAGGCCTTGTTCCACGACTCCCAGTACCTGTCATTGTTGGGCAAGACTTTCCTCATTTTGACCTTTTAATGCAGCAGCAGAAGACTTCTACAGGAACTGTTAATGTGGTTACTAGGTCCCAGGCCAAAACACAAGACTTACAGGAGGTCTTTCCTTTTGATAATGGTTATTTTGAGACTGTCAGTAAGGACAAAAGTCCAAGAATACTAGGCAAGAGAAAAAAGACATGGAATGAAAATCATCAGGCTAAAGGTCAGCTTAATATCCAGAGACTCTAGTGCAAGATATTGTACAGGACCAAAAATGCGATGAATCTTTAACATCTTTATTTTTACAGGTGGACAAGGTTGGACATCCTGGACAATCTCGATTTATTATCAAAAACAATATCCTGTATAGAGTTGTTGTAGAACCTGGTACAAATGAGGAACTTGAACAGTTAGTGGTACCCAATAAATATAGGGAACAAATAATGCACTTGGCACATGATATTCCCATGGCTGGTCATGAAGGTAGAGACCGGACAGTACAACATATTCTATCTTGATTCAGTTGGCCAGGGGTCCACCAGGATGTTGTGGCCTATTGTAGGTCCTGTCCCCAGTGCCAATTGGTTGCCAAGGGAGGGAAGAAAGATATGGTGCCCCTACAACCTATACCATATGTAACTACTCCATTTGACAGGGTGGCAATGGATGTGGTGGGACCCTTATTAAAAAGTTCTAAGGGGAATCGGTATATTTTAGTCATTTGTGACTACACAACCAGGTACCCAGAAGCAATACCAATGAGGACGGTTACTGCCCCTCGTATTGCAGAAGAACTGGCAAAAGTCTTCAGCAGGATGGGAATATCCAAGGTTATCCTGACAGACCGTGGTAGTAATTTTTCCTCCATCATGCTGCAAGAACTATACAAATTGCTAGGGGTATCTGCTGTTAGAACATCCCCATACCATCCCCAAACTTATGGGTTAGTGGAAAGATTTAACAAGACAATGAAATGTATGCTTCAGAAGTATGTGCAGGAGGAAGGCCGGGACTGGGATAAGTTTTTGTCCTATTTGCTGTTTGCTTATAGAGAGGTGCCTCAGGCTACTACAGGGTTATCCCCCTTTACCATGTTATATGGGCGTAACCCTAGGGGTCCCTTAGATGTGGTAAAGGAGCATTGGGAACAGGGTCTAATGTAGCATGCAAAATATACTTGAATACATGACTGCATTGAGGAAAAGGCTAGTGAAATATGTGACTATAGCCCATCAAAATGTTGACCAGAAACAACTCAAACAGAAAGAACATTATGATATGGGCTTAAAGCATAAAGCATTTGAACCTGGGAAAAAGTGTTGCTATTGTTACCCTCCACTGAAAATAAATTGCTTATGCGTTGGCAAGGACCATATGTGATCTTACACCAGGTAGGCAAGGTAAACTATGCCATTGAGATGCCAGGGCATAGACCGGTTAAAATAATTTACCATGCCAACCTGCTGAGAAAATGGGTAGAAAAAATAGAAACCCCAGTGTTGTAAATCCAGACCAGTCCTGATAGAGCAGAGCTAGATATAGTATATGACAGGATTGATAAATCTGTTACTGACACTAAAGTGCATATCAGTCCTGACTTAAACCCTGCACAGAGATTAGAGATTGATCATCTCTTGGAGTATTTCGCACGTACATTCACAAAGAATCCAGGGAGAGCCAAAGGCGTAGTCCATGAGATCAGAGTTACCCAAACCAAGCCAATTCATCAGAAGCCATATAGATTACCAGAAAGGATCAGGCCAGAAGTAGTGGCTGAGATAAAACAAATGGAACAAGCAGAAGTGATAGTTCCTTCATGCAGTCCTTGGTCCTCTCCATTAGTGGTCGTGCATAAAAAGGAAGGGGGCATCAGGTTATGCTTAGATTTTAGGAAAATTAATGAAGTATCTGAGTTTGATGGCTATCCAATGCCACGCATCGATGATCTCCTAGATCAGATTGGGTCTGCAAGATATTGTTATAGACCTCCATCAGCAAATATGGAATATACCTCTAATCTCCTTGAAGAAATTCCCAAATTATCAGATAAGGGAGATGTTATCATCCTGGGAGATTTCAATATGCCATCAATTGACTGGAGTACTCTTGTTGGACATACTAATATTGAAAAGCATTTAATAAATATCATAATGGAAGCAGGGCTTGAGCAACTTGTTAAGGAACCTACAAGGGGTCAAAAATATTTTAGATCTTCTCCTTACTAATATTGAACAAAAAGTTAATAATCTTCAAATTAGGGACCCCCTTGGAAATAGTGATCATTTTTCCATTCTGTTTGTAATTACCTATGAATTTGTACCCCCTAGAGGGTGCTCATTTAAGAAAGACTATAACAGAGCTAATTTCCAAGCTATTAATAAAGAAATTGCAAGTATCAATTGGGAAACCTTGCTCTCTAAATTACCAATTGAAGAGGCATGGAAGTCATTTAAACACATAGGCCCAGATATTCAAAAGGGTTTCACATGGCGCAACCCACTGATGTGCCCTGGCATGATATTCAAAAGGGAAAAGTGTGTGGCACAAATCCTGATGTGCCGGAGTGCATCAGTAATGTATGCAGGCACAGGTAGGGGGGGTGTGCCCATGCATACTCTGCACAGCCTGATATTCAGCCCAGGATGTGCAGAGCCATGCATGTGCAACCCCTACCTGCACCATCACAAAGTTGATACCCAAAAAAAAGGAACAACTGATGACCACCCACAGGTGAGCTGCCACATTGCAGGGTGCAACATGGCAGCTGCCAGCTGGGGGTGGCCACCCGAGTTCCGGCTGCACCTGGCAGTGCCCCCATGCCGATCACGGGCATTTGTATAAATAAACAATAAAGAATTCCTCAATATCCCTGGTGGTCCAGTGGACTGCTGCCTGCCTGATCATGGGCATTTGTTAAAAAAAAACATGTTCTATATCCCTGGTGGTCCAGTGGACTGCTCTCTGCCGATCGCAGGCATCTGTATAATAATAGAAAAAAGTCCTATATCCCTGGTGGTCCAGTGGACCACTATATGCCTGATCGTGGGCATCTGTATAATAATAGAAAAAATGTCCTATATCCCTGGTGGTCCAGTGGACCACTATATGCCTGATCGTGGGCATCTGTATAATAATAGAAAAAATGTCCTATATCCCTGGTGGTCCAGTGGACCACTCTCTGCCCAATCGCGGGCATCTGTAAAAAAAAATTCCTATATTCCTGGTGATCTAGGATACCCCCCTTCCCACTGCCCACTGAGCCCCACTGCCCCACTCCCCCCATCAGCCGGTGGGTGGCAGCACCCCACCCGCCTGCCACCCTGCCGCCCGCTGACTGACACCATCGGTAGGGCTGTACGCCCATTGGTTAACAGCGTGAGCCAATGGGCATGCAGCCATTACCGTACTACAGATTCCAGATATGGTCAGAGAACAGAGCCCTGGGGCACAACAGTAGTGACTGGGAAGGAGGCAGAGGTAGCACTGCCAATTCAGATGACTAGGATCTGCCAACCAGGTTGGAGTGGAACCAATTGGTTGCCACACTGGAGAGACCTGCGAGAGAGAGCATGGACAAGAGGAAAGAGTGGGAGACAGTGCTGAATGCCTTTGCCAGGTTGACAAAAATTGCTGAGATGATATGGCCTTTGTCCACACCAGTACGGATGGAATCCATGAGTCTTAGCAGGGGAGTGGCAGTGGAGTGTGTCTTTCTAAAGCGAGACCAGTAAGGTGTGAAAAAGGAAGCAGAGTCAAGGAAGGAGGAGAATTGTGAGAGGACTAGGTGTTCCTGAAGCTTAGACAGTATAGGGAGGAGTCATATGGGGTGGTTGTTCCCAGGGTCGGATGGATCTCCACCTTTTGGAAAAGGGAGGACAGTGGCATGCTTCCACTCAGAAGGGAGAGAAGCTAGTGAGAAGGAGAAGTTGAAAAGTCTGGCCAGAGGGGAGGTGATGGCAGGAGCTGACAGGTGTAACATTTTGGAGTCCAG
Organism: Neoceratodus forsteri; assembly: GCA_016271365.2. Taxonomy (NCBI): domain Eukaryota; kingdom Metazoa; phylum Chordata; order Ceratodontiformes; family Ceratodontidae; genus Neoceratodus; species Neoceratodus forsteri. Next base: position 1,097,635,438 of record CM057450.1, on the reverse strand, counting down.
GCCAGAGGGGCATTTACCTTTGGAGGAGTTTAGAGAGAGCAGTGCATTTAATACTTTTTGTGGGATAACCTCATGGAAGGAGAAGGAAGAGGTGGGTGGAGGGGTTTGGGCTGTGGTGGTGGGGGGTGAGGGGGATCTGGGGGCAGATGGGAGAGATGACAACGGGGATGATGTTCAGCTTGTGAAATATGAGTTGAAGTTAGAGGCTACTGCAAGTGGGTCAGTAACAGTGGAGCCGCCTATGTTTAGGGGAAGGGTTGGAGGCTGGGAGGGTGGGGAGAAAAGTGATTTGACCAACTTCCAAAATTTAGCATTGTGGTTTAGGTCCTTGAGGAAGGTGGATTTTAAATAGTGGGCTTTTTGCCTGACGTATTAGTCACATACAGGCATTGCGTAGGGCACGTCACCACAACATGGCTGTTTTTTTCTCCACATACTCATGAGAATTACCTCACAAATTGCAGTGTAGCACTAAGTGGCCAATTTGTGGGCACAATGCAAAGTGCATAGTGGGCCACTTTGCACAATCTTTTTTGGTGGCCAATGGACTAGTGCTTGCCACTGTGGAGAAAAAAAGTTTATTTTGTGGTTAATTTTTCATTCATTGTTTTTTTTCCCAAATACCTGAGTACCACATAACAAGTATCCAAGTGGGTGTGCCAAATATGAATATGAATACTCTCTGAGTATTCAAAAAGGTATTCCCACACCTCCGGTTTCAATATCTTATACTGGTTTTGCTTGTGTGAGACACATAGGCTATAAATAAGCTACATTTAGTATTGAGTTGGATCTGGTATTAATGTACCAACACATTGCAAGCTGTCAAACAATGGTGATGACACAGTCCAGGGCGGAGGTTGGTCAGCAGGCAAATAGCTCCAGCAGAAGTAGTACCTAAGCTATGTAGTAACATTAGAATGTTGTCAGTGTAGTTTTGTAATTAGGTGGTACAAGGTCTGCACCAGAAACCATACAAAGAGAGAGACTAAAAGAGCTTAACATCAACTGTCCCTTATCTGCAGTCAAAGTCTATGTTTTTTCTATGCTTTCTAAGTGGACACATGAGGTAGCATGGAATGGAAGTAATATAGCTCACACGAAGGAGGAAGCAAAGTGTTTCTTTGGCAAGTTATGGTGGTGTTTAGAGGGCTTAAAAATAAAGGGACTCAGACTTTTCTGTAGTTATTCGGAAGTCAGCTTGTCAGAACTGGGAAACTGTCAGACAGTTACTATGGCTTATAATAGAGATACTTAAAGTACAAGCCACACGGCAAGTTGATAATTGATGAGTCAGCTCATCAGGACTGGAAAACTGGCATGCAGGCATCAGTAATGTGATTGTACAATATGCTGCAAAATAACAGTGCACACAATACAAGCTACAAAGGAAATGAGCTAATGGTTGTGAATGCTGCTGTGTAAGATTATTTCAAGGTGGAAAGTACTTTGAAGAACAGCATGATGTACTCAAAAGGAAGAACAAGTCAAGCACAGGTAATGCAGTCATGATTTAAGCTTGTAATCATGAATGATGATTTTCAATATTGCACTTATACACAAATACACTGAAGGTGACAGCAGATAAGGATCATATGCCCACCTAGTCTGCCCCTTTTCCATTCCTAATGCATTATCACAGGCCCTAGTCAATCTTCAACTTACCCTCTCTTCCCTATTGCTAGAGTACTCTTATGTCTATCCTATGCATTCTTGAATTCCCCTGCTGTTTTTGCCCCCACCACCTCTGCATGGAGGCTGTTTCAAGCATCCACTACTCTTTCTGTGAAAAAGTACTTCCTCACATTGTCCCTGAGCCTACACCCCTCTACATAGAAACATAGACTTTGATGGCAGATAATGACCGCTTGGCCCCTCCAGTCTGCCCATTTCCTTACCTATTGGATAAACTGCAGATCCTAGTAAACCAACAGCCTACTTCCTCCTACTCCCCAATAAAATTGCCTTATGTCTGTCCCATATATTCTTGAATTCTCTCACAGTTTTTGACCCCATGACTTCCTCAGGAAGGCCGTTACATGCATCCACCACCCTCTCCATGAAAAAATACTTCCTCAGATTGCCCCTGAGTCATCCCTCCTCTATCTTTAAACTGTACCCCCATGTTCTTGTACATCTCTTTTTCTGAAAGATGCTACCCTCTTGGACTTTGTTGATTCCCTTGAGATACTTGAAACTTTCTGTCATGTTCCTTCCTCCCTCCTTTCCTCGAGGGTATACATATTAAGCTACTTTAGTCTCTCTTCATATAGTTTCTGATGCAATCCCTGCACCCTTTTAGTTGCCCTCCTCTGGACAGCCTCTATTCTGTCTATGCCCTTCAAGAAATGGGGTCTCCAGAACTGCACTCAGTACTCCAGATGGGGTCTCACCAACTGTCTGTACAGAGGGATGACAAACTTCTTGTTTTCTACTGATATTGCCTCTCTCTATGCCTCATATCATGTCCCCTTGTTCTCGTACACCTTATTTTCAGAAAGATGCTACCCTTCTGTAAAACGTATTAAACAGACAGCTGAAGATTTGTATGTTGCAGTTGGAAGGAAGAATAAGGCAGGCCCAGGTACTATGGTAGTGAGAGCCATCAGTAAGCATTATCAGCCATATTCAGACATGGCTTTAAATCTCTGCCATTGAACTAAATGTATCATGTCTAGCCTGAGCTTCAACTCTCAGCTGGTGAGGGTTTGGTGGTCAGCTGATTGGATCCCCTGCAGTTCATTCCTATTTAAGAATCAGCTGACCAGAACCCTGTGCCTAGCCAACTACCCTGTGTCCACCATGCTGCTTGCCATGCTTTGCTCATATGTTTCTTTTCATCTTACCTGCACACGTTTTCATGCATTCCTCCCTCCTGAACTTGCTGCTTGTTTCTGGAACTTCAACACCTGCTGTAGCATCTGTTCCTCAGCTGCTCCACCACCAGAGCTCTGGAGCCAAAGACCTTGCCCACGGGTTCTCTTTGAACCATGCTCCCTTCACCAGAACCAAGTCAGGCCCTGCTGGCTCCTTGCTGCCTGGCTTCATTTGAGACAGTACTAGCTTCTGCTTATGAATTGCTTTCTTCTCACTGCAGGTGGATCCTGCATCTGGGACCTTGCTCCCTGGGTCAGTGTGAGTCTTGTTCTTTGCCTCTGATTCTGGACTTCCTGATGACTCTGCAGGTGGATTCATACCAGCTTCTACTTCTGTATTGCATTCTTCTAACTGCAGGTTGACCCTGCCTTCAGGAGTTTACTCTCTGGTTCAGTCTGAGTGCCACACTTTGCCACTGATTCTGGACTTGCTACTTAAAACAGGTGAACCCTGCATCCAGAACCTTGTCCCTGGCTCCCCCTGAGCCATTCTATGGTCCAGACCTTGCTCCCCTCCTCAGCAGTCAGCCTGCACAGCACAAGTAGGGCATTACTCCCACTTGCTGTCTGACCTCACAGATGTCCTGCTTCCTCAAGACATCCCTGCTAGTCATGGTCTGCGTTATTCCTGTCTGCATTCTTGGCCTCCAAGTGATTCTGCTAGAGTGGATCCTGTTACCATACAGTCTCCTATCTGTGCCTTGGCACCTGGCTTACATGGCTGTTCCATGCTTGCAATCCAAAACTATTATGTTTCTGCAACCTTGTAGCCTACTCGCGGACCACAGCAGTGGTCAGCTCTTGCTCCAGTTTCTTCTACTGCACTTGCTTCAACTCCTTGTAAACTACAGTACTTCTGGCAACCAAACTCCATTTGTTTAGTGCAACAGCCATTGTGAAAGAACCTCTGCTATCGATCCTATCCACTGCTGCCTAAAAATGTCAGAGTGTGCCCCCATGTCTTTGACTGGGTAATAAAGGAAGTAGACTAGGGAAGGGCAGTTGACATGAACTATCTGGATTTCAGCAAGGCTTTTGACACTGTTCAATATAGAAGGCTGGTAAACAAACTGAGTAGCCTTGGAGTAGGTCCTAAAATAATAAAAGGAGTGTAGAGTTGGCATAGTGGTAGGAGCCAAAGAGTGATAGTAAATTGGGTACACTCTGGGGAAGGCAAGTCGACTAGCAGGGTGCCACAGGGGTCAGTATTAGGCCCAGTTCTCTTCAATGTCTTAATTAGTGACATTGCAGAAGGATTTGAGGAGAAGGTATGCCTAATCACGGATGGCACAAAAATCTGCAACAGAGTAGACACACAAGGGTGGGTTGAAAAAATGAGGGTGGATCTAAACAAGTTATTAGAATGGTCATGAGTTTAGAAGCTGAGATTCAATGGAAGAATCATGCACTTAGGGCACAAAAACCCAGGGGCAATGTACCAACTCAGGAAGGAGGGGAAGTATTAACAGTCACAAAACAGTAAAGAGACCATGAGGTTATTTATGATGACCTGAAGGTAGCTAAAAAATGTGACAAGGCAGGTGGAAAGGCTAGCAGAATGCTTGGATGAATAGGGAGGGATCTCACCAACAGAAAGATGGAGCTAATAATATCCCTGTATAGATCACTGGTGAGACCCCACCTCAAGTACTGTGTAATGTTCTGGAGGCACCATCTCCAAAAGGACATAGCTAGGGTGGAGGCAGTGCAAAGGAGGGCAATCAAAATGGTGCAGAACCTACATCAGAAGCCCTAAGAAGAAAGGTTTAAGAATTTAAATATGTTCTGTCTAAAAGATGTGATGGAATGAGCGGATATGAGAGAGACATTCAAATATCTCATGGGAGTAAACAAAGTACAGGAATGGAGCATTTTCCAAAGAAAAAGATGCACAATGGAGGGAGGCTGAGAGGAAACATGAGGAAGTACTTCTTCATGGAGAGGGTGGTGGAAATTTTGAACAGTCTCCCAGCGGAAGTGGTGGGGACTAGAATGGCACAGGATTTAAGAATGCATGGGATAGACACAAGGAAATCGTAGAAGCAAGAGGGGGTTGTAAGTCAGAGTCCAAATAGGGTCTATGGTGGCATTATAGGCAGTGAATTTATGGCAGACTAGGTGGGCCAAGTAGTCCTCATCAGCTGACAACGTCTGTGTTTCTGTGCTTCTATGTCTATCAGTGATCAGGGGCACCTTCTAATGGAGAACGAAGACCTGGTGTCCATTAATTCTGTATTGACATCTAGGAAATCTAAATCCATAGAAAAATAGAAACAAACAATGATGGCAGAAAAAGACCAATGCAGTCTGCCCATAATTCCCAATCAAACTACAGGCTGTATTATCTATACAGTGTACTAGCTCTATCAACCCATCTATTCCCTCCCTACTGCTACCACATTGACAAACCACTCTATACTTCACTCTGCCCCAGCCATGCTTGAAAACATTTATCGGTTTGCACCCAGCACCTTGACTGGCAGATTGTTCCATGGTGTCACAACCCTTTCTAAAATATAAAACTTTCTAACGTCCCTCTTGAACCTTCCTCCTGTCAATTTCCACTGGTACCCCCGTGTCCTTGATCTGTTACTCACACTAAATAGTTCCTCGCAGATCACCTTCTGTATTCCTTTCAGGAACTTGATGGTCTCTATCATATCACCCTTCTCTTGTCCAGTCTCCAGCAAGTACGTGTTCAGTGCCTTGAGCCAATCCTCATGACAACTGCACTGATTGCCTTGAATGATCTTAGTCACCCTTCATTGTACTGTCAGTAGCCTGTCCTTATCTTTCCTGAGGTAACGACTCCTGAACTGAGCACAGTGCTCCAGGTGTGGCCTCGCCAATGATCTTTAAAGAGGTAGTAATTAAGTAATAAGGCACAGCAGGATGTGTCTTATTGTGTGACAACATTATGCCTCAGGTAGGCTGAATGCTGTCAACACCACAGAAGTAAAAATTTTTTTTTCAATAATTTTTCCTTCCTGGTTGCGGTCCAGGGGGCCTCTCTCAGGCATCCAGCCAGATCCTGCCCTGCCTGAAGTCCTCCAGTCTGAGCCTCCTCTCTGTTCTCCCTTGTCCCACAGCTGGCACCCCCAGCTTAACCCCTCCATGATGGGGCCTCCCCTCCTTTTTGGGTGTACTTACTCATAGACTCTGACTGTGATTGAGGGCCCTAGTGGAGGAACCTAAAAGGCCAGACAGGATGGACCCGGCTACGTGCAGGAGGGCTGGTGTCATCGCCTACCCCATGGACTGGGTTTTCCTTGTTCTGATCTCCCCCTTCATGTGTGGTGCACTCACCGATACAATGGGACATGGTAACCCTGCCTTGTATTGGCCACACTGATCACATGCTGCTCTATATGCAGCAGTGCCTCCTGGTCTCCACCCGGGGCCGCTGGCATGTCAGGCCATCCCAACCCCCTCCTCCCCGGGAGGAGAGCACCACAACAGGTGCTCGATCCTCAACCCACCCTGCCGACCCCTGTTGCTTGGGCTCACTCTAACTCCAGTCATCAGCATAGCGAGGTGGCGCCTAGCGGCACAACCCTTAGCACCACCGGGCCGCACCAAAAGTGACATTATTACACAATAACACACATTCCTGGAGTGCCTTACTGATATTATACAATGCCTCATATATTAAAAAAAAAGGTTACAACATTTTTTAAATAGATTTGTTTCTTAATTTTCTGATGTTCAAGTTTATGTTTTTTTTTAAAGTCCACATTTTCTGATTTCCCACAAGGTGGTGCTGCTGCTAGATGCTGTCTGATCTCTCATTATCCTCAAGTTTCACAGTGTGTGCTTTCTTCCTTTTGAAAGCTCTCTCTTTGCCACAGTGTCTCTCCCTCCACATCTACCCATACCTTTTAACGGCTAGCCACCATCCCCCCAGTATACGCACAGCAGTCATATTTTTGGTTGTTTCCATGAGTTAAATTGTATGTCTGTGTCTGTTGAAAGAGTGTTGTTTTGAACTAGGTATACGCTCTGATCATGAACCGGTTGTGAGCAAGGAACTGAGAAGCCAATCAGCTTCTGAGCTTCAGTTTACGTTTTAAACAAAAAGTGAGTAAATTTACTTTTCTATGGTGCCCCTCTACTGCTATCCACCAAGACCACCATACTTTCCCTCCTGAGAACGCTTACTGCAGGGTGGGACAATTTGGTCTTAAAGTCAATTTGCGCCACCACCACTGTGAGGTTTCAGAGTCATTTGGCTGGCCTGATAATGACCAAAGATTGTAGTTTTCCTCCCTTTGCTTTATCTACAAACTTACCTTCCTCTTCTCTCCCCTGTCTGAATGACTTACTCAATTGTACTGTATTTCTTCTCACTTACTTTGTATAGATTTTGCCACATGTTCTTATGCTTCTACCCTACATCCGGTTCGCCCCTGAAAAAGGGACTGCACTGTCTCAGTGGGCTTACCCAATTAACAAAATTCAAATAAATAAATAAATAGATTTAAAGTCTGGCCATTTTTGTCTATGGCTGTGAACACTGAACATATGGGGCTGAACTGTCTTTGTACTTGCTGGATCCTGATTTGCATTGAAGGACTGAATGCCACTGTTTTGGCTTTCTTTTACTTCACTCTGAAGCAAAGCAAGGAGAATGAAATAAAGTAAGATGCACACAGCTGAGAAATGTATTTGTCAATTGTTGAGGCTGAGGTGGTAATGTGAAGCCATGGTGACTTTGTGGTCAGCTGTAAATTTCTGAGACTGGTGGGGTAATGTGAAGCAACTTTGGCTTTGGGGTTGGTTGAGATGGGAAGGATTTTTTTTGTATTATTTTTATTTATAATTTATTGAATGTTATGCAGTTAAATATACATAAATTGAGACAGAAAAAACTGTCCTAAGTACATAAAGCATAGATTCTAGTCCATTACTTGGAGGGTAGAAAAGCAGATTACATTATAATACAGACAGAAACCATTACAAAATAAGTCTTATTTTTAACAGGCTATAAAAAGAAAGAGAATCCTGAAAAAATGTTTCCACTCCAAATAATACCATCTGCATGATGCTTTTAAGTAAAATTAAATGTTCTTATACATATTAAATATCATCTCAGAGTTTCTAAATCAAAAATCATTAAATCTGTTTAAATCTGCAAATCAACCATTTTCAATTTCAGATGCAATATTATATAGTTCGTTGTCTGACAGGGTCAATGACTCCAAGCTTGAATATTCTTACACACGCACATCCTAATGCACCATCATTCACATCAATCACTTCAGTTGTTACCCAAAGGAATTAAACTTGTCATGAACCTCCAAGTAAATGTTACTGCACATATAGTAGTATTATTATATAGTGTCACATTTTTGAACTCTGTACGTATTAGGATCTCTTTTATTTGAAGGTTCAAGACAAGTTTAATTCCTTTGGGTAACAACTGAAGTGATAAGTGTGAATGATGGTGCATTAGGACATGTGTGTGTGTGTGTGTGTGTGTGTGTAAGTGTGTGTGTGTGTGTGTGTGTGTGTGTGTGTGTGTGTATATCTCCTTACAACTAGATATCTTCCCCTTTGGGGGGGATTTAATTCCTATGATTTTTTATCCGGATTCCTTAGACATTTTCAGTACATGAAGTAGTTTTATTATACACTGAGAATTTATTCAAATCTGTACATATCAGGTTGCATGGTCTTAGTTTCTTGTTGGTCCTTGACAGGCAGTTTTTTGTTTGGCTCTTATACTGCCAATTTATATTATCATTTATAAATTTTTGTTATAACACTAAAGGCCTAAAGGTTTATGGAGCACAATAACCAGTCTGAGAGTATAGTTAGTAATGTTTCCAGCAAAGTTTTACGTTCCATATAAAGTGAAACTATTGCTCACCTTAGGTTAACTTTACTTTAAACCCATTGTATGCCATGTATATTTACTTTTTGTACTTTTATTTTGTGGGGCTTGTTTTTAACTTACAATTATGTCAGATTTTAGCATATCTTTAATCCGAGTGGGTTTTCCTTTTCATGAACTGCATTCTTAAATACACTGGGACACTCATAATTGGGTTATATAGCTCTCTGCTTGAGATATTCTTATCTTGCTCTAAAGGTATCTCTAAGTCATTTTTAATTTATGTGCAGTGTGCTCCCTGCTTGTTGTTATGCTCTAAGCACATTTGAACTTTAGGCCCTTTCAACTGAGGCTGAACTGGTACTATTCAGCTTCTCTGATGTTTCTTCTGTTATTTTTTAAATGAGAATTTTAAACCAATGGAAATTTTTTCTGGTTTTTTTTCCCTGCATGATCTGGCTGTTAAAAGAATGAGATTTTCTAAATAACTGTCATTACGCTTCTGAGGAAGGAATGGGTTGGTCCAAATGCTAAAGCACTTTGTTCTTTTTGTTACATCTACAGTATGTAGGTCCAGTACAAGGTATCAAATCATTTGCTGATGGATTTGTTCCTACAAGGACCAACACGGCAAAGACTTAATCTGTATGTTTACTTTTTCTGACATTTTGCTGTGCAAAGATAACTTCATCTCAGCTAGAGGAGAGAGATTAAGGGCCTTTAGCTGCTGAATGTGTTTGTAAGTTGATTTAAAGTAGTTTTTTTATCTTCCTTTTCTGTGTGTTGGATGCTGTATTTGAGGTCTGTTAACTGCAGAAGCAGTTGGGGTCTGGCAGAGGTTGTCTGAACCTTCTTTTGCTGAGCAGTAGGGGACAGGATTTACTTGCAGGATAAGCATTACATTCTTTTTCAGTCTGTGAAGGGACTAGAAGGGGAAAGGATCAGATCTGTTCCAGTGCACTAGCTTCTTCTTGTTGTTTTTACATTGTTTCTTGTGGATTTTACTTGGTAGAAGGTTATTTATTTTCTTTCTTACTACTTCTAAGCGGCTAGCAGGGTATTGTTTAAGGGCTGTTGGAATTTTGAAACCTGTTTTGGTGGCTATAAGTGGGCTCATTTGTTTGATGTTTCACTGTGTAGCAGGCTGCATTTGTGGAGGCCTATTTCTTCTGGTTTAAAACCTATTTGGTGTAATTTAAATTGGGGCTGTTTCTTTAAATTTGAGACCAATATCTTCTAATTTCAAGCCTATATTTGAAGTGGTGTTGGTGAAGCTGTTTGAATTGGAGACCTGTTTCTTTTGGTAGCAAACCTATTTTGAGGGCTTTGAGTAGAATTGTGATTTAGTTTTGTTGGCTTCAATAGCTGCAAAGTTTAGTGCATAGTGGGGGAAGGGTGCTGATGGTCTGACCAGGGGCCTCAGCTACCTGGTTGTTTCTGGAAGACTTGGGTTGGTCCCACCCCAACCCCTCACCCCACCCAACCCTGGTCCATTATTTCCTTTATACCAGGGGTTCTGACATCACTTCCTCAAATGGGCAAAGGATATGCACCTGTCATAGCAGAAGCAGAAATCCAGGAAAGGAACAGCAGCAAGTGAAGAGGTGACTGCTATCTCAGTGGAAGGGAAGTAACTGCAAATCAAGGAGCGTTCATTGTTACTTCTTTGCATTTCTATTGCATTGTGGAAAGGAGTAGTAGGAGTTTGAAGAAGGTTGTGCAATTGCTACTTAAAGTCTCTTTTTGGGTGTGGATAGGAAGGATAGGAATATAAAAGTGAATTGATCAATCATTCTAAATGTGTACAACAAATGGGTAAGGGAAATTAAGAAAAGAATGTTTTGCACTGGTAGAGGGAGAGAGGGGAGACTTGGGGGAGTGTTTGGTATCCTTCATCTGGAAGGGTGGAGGGGTCGCTGGTTGACAACACCAGCAATGTGTAGGGTGGTAGGCTGCAACAACTGCAGTGCACCAATCTTTCTGAAAATTGCCTGGAATGTGGGGGGATGTTTAGTGTGCAACCACATAGAGAAACTTAGAAAGGAGACTGAGGGCCTGCAGGAGGAACTAAGACAGGCAAGGCAGACTGGGGCTGGGTTTAGCCCAATACTGGAGGGAGGAAGGAGGGCAGATGAGGGAAGGCAATTTGAGACAACATTGGTGAGGAGAGGGTTAGAAGAAGGAAAGCAGAGATAAAGGGGCCCAGGCCAGGAAGAAAGATTGCTGGGGAAACCAGGTCAGGAGACAAAAGACAAATGGAAAGAGGAGATAGGGACTTGTGAGGGGAGGCAAAGAAGTGGCAAAAGTCATAGAGTGAAAAGGAGATAACAGGTTACTATGAAGACAGAGTGAATGGGCATTTGTGAAGGGTCTTCAGAAAATAGTTTTGCACTGTTAGAGAGGAAGAAGGAGGAGGAGGAGGAGAGAAAATGATAGCATTAGAGGAGTTATTGATAAATGCCTGGAGCAAACCAGAGTGGGGGGAAGTTCTGCTGGGAGAATTGCAACAGGGGCAAAAGGGGGAAATAATGTGAAGGAGGAAGAAGAGGAGCCAGAAATGAGAGAGGGAGATGAACGGAAGCAAGCAGGGAGTAAGAGGGGTGGAATCTTAGTGCTGGGGCACTCAATACTAAGAGGAGTCAGGTGGGGTAGCAAGGGGGAGAGGCATAGTCGCATTTGGGTGGAGGCAATGCCAGGAATGACAGTGGAAAGGATAGGACAATCTGTTCTGAAATATGCCAGAAGGGGTAGGGACAAGTCTCATTTAATTATACATCTTGGGACGAATGACCTGGCTGACAAGACAGTAGATATAGTCCAGAGGAGGTTTGAGGAACTAGGACAATTACGTGAGGGGGCAGGAAGATCAGTAACTTTTTCAGAGATACTTCCAGTGTCAAAGGCAAGCACAACAAGAAAGCTGAGAATAGAGGAATTTAATGGATGGCTAAGAACCTGGTGTTGTGCTAAAGAGTATGGGCTGTTGGGGGGGTTGGGAGGGACCTGGGAGGACAGTAGTTTCTATGACAAGGACAGACTACACTTGAGTGAGGAGGGAAAGAAAGTGTTGAAACAGAGGATGGAGGAGTACATAGAGGAAGTTGGGAATTTAAACTATGAGCAGGGGATGGCAATTGGGCAAGAGACATGTTGAGACCACAGGTTGGGAAACCATATGAGCTTGCCACCGATAACAGTGACAAAGGACAAATGGCAAGAACTATTGGTGATGCTAGTAAAGGAGGGCAGGATGGGAGGGGGGAAGGGTGGAAGGTGGTTACCCTTAATGCTAGGAGCCTTGGAAGAAAAACTGCAGAGTTACAGGTGCTCATGGCAGAGGGAGAGGTGGACATTGCAGCCATCACAGAAACATGGGCCACCTAATACAATGACTGGGACCTGTCTGTACCAGGGTACAGGTTATTTTGTAGGGACAGAGTGATTGGGAAAGGAGTGGGTATGACACTATATGTGAAGGAAGAACTGAAGTGTGTAAGGTAGGAAGAGGAGGAGGGTAGTACAGAGTCACTTTGGATGCAAATCCAGGATTCCAAGAATAGGATTCTCAGAATGGGAGTGGGGTACAGGCTGCCATCTCAGACGGAAGAGTTAGACAGGGTGCTAATGGGACAGATCAGAAGGACCTGTGAGAAGGGTAGTGTGGTGATTGTGGGGGACTTCAACATGCCAGGAGTGGACTGGAGTACCCCAACAACCAGGAACAGAAGGGAGCAGGTACTGCTGGATGGCTTCCAGGACAGCTTCCTGCTGCAAATGGTCAGTGAACCAACCAGGTTAGGGAATACCCTTGATCTTGTGCTGGCAAATGGGGACTTTGTGAGAGAACTTGTAGTGGAGGAACCACTGTCAGGGAGTGATCACCACTCAGTATGGCTCACATTGGATATGGGCAAGGAAGGAGTGGAATCTGGCACAAGAGTGCTGGACTTCAGGAGGGACAACTTTGGAAGGATGAGGGAAGTGGTAAAAGGGTACATGGCCAGAATTCAATCTAGTATGGACACTAACCAGAGGTGGGAGCTCATAAAGCTGGGGATAGTGGAGGCAACCAAAACCTGCTGCAAGGCCCAGAGCATGAAGGCTAGGTCTAGGAAACCAAGCTGGTTGAGCAAGGAGGTCATGGAAAAGGTAAGGAGGAAAAGAGCTGCCTTTAGGAGGTACAAGAAAACAGGGAGAGGGAAGGACAGGGAGGAGTATTTGATGTAATCGAAGGAGGTGACAAGGGCAGTAAGGGGAGCCAAGGCATCTACGGAACTCATGCTGGCACAAGGCATTAAGAAGGGGGAGAAGGACTTTTTTAGGTACATCAGGGAGAAAAGGAGCTGTAAGGACCACATAGTAAGGATTAGGAAGGAGGGAGGGTTGGGTGGAAGCAGGGTGCGAGTACAGAAGCACTAAATGATTACTTGCTCAGTATTTACTAAGGAGAAGAGGGGAGGACACCCAAGGGGGAAGAATGGCAGAAATGGGGGAGGGGGTGACAGATGGGAAATCATGGAGGGCAGAATTTGGGAAGGTTTGAAGGCAGTGAGGGTGGACAAGGTGCCAGGCCCAGATGGCATACACCCCAGGGTACTGAAGGAGCTGACAGAGGTCCTTGCAGGACCTTAGGCAGACCTATTTAATGCCTCACTACATTCAGGGTGTATACCTCAGGACTGGAGGATGGCTCGTGTGGTACACCTCCACAAGAGTGGCCCTAAGGATGAACCGGAAAACTACAGACCAGTGAGCCTTACATCCATCGTGGGTAAGCTAATGGAGACTATCTTAAAGGAGAGGCTGGTGACCCTCTTAGAGGCCAAAGGACTACAGGACAGCATGGCTTCATATGTGGCAGATACTGCCAAACCAACCTGGTGGAGTTATATGACTGGGTAACTAGGCAACTGGACAGTGGCCATGCAGTGGATGTCCTGTATCTGGACTTCAGTAAGGCATTCAACTCGGTGCCACATGGAAGGCTTGGAAGTAGGTTAGAAGGCACAGGGGCAGGTGCAAAGCTGGTGAGATGGGTAGGTAACTGGCTGCAGGGAAGGTAACAGAGGGTGGTGGTGGGTGGGGAGCTCTCATACCCAAGGGTAGTGATGAGCGGTGTTCCACAGGGCTCGGTGTTGGGACCAGTGTTGCTTGGGATATTCACTGCAGACATATCATTGGACATCAAGAGCTAGATCAGTCTGATTGCTGATTATACCAAGGTAGGACCAGTGGTGGACAACCTAGGGGGATGGCAGGGGTTGCAGGATGATCTTGCAAAGCATGCACCTGGTCAGACACCTGGCAACTGGGGTTTAATGCCAAAAAGTGAAAGGTGCTGCATTTTGGGATGAAGAACCCAAGGAGGAGTTACCAGCTGGTGGGAGTGCAGCTAGCCCAGACAGAGGAGGAGAAGGATCTTGGGGTGCTCATTACAGGGTCGCTGAACAACTCGGCACAATGTAGGAAGGCAGCTGCAAAGGCCAACAAAATGCTGGGTTGTATTGCAAGGGGTATATCCTCGAGGAGGGAGAAGGTGATTCTGCCACTATATAGGTCACTAGTTAGACCACACCTAGAGAAATGCATGCAGTACTGGCACCCATATCTGAAGAGTGACATTAAGTTACTGGAGGGGGTGCAGCGCAGGGCTACAAAGATGATCAAGGGGCTGGTGGACTTATCATATGAGAGTAGGCTGAGGGAGTTGAACATGTACTCGCTGGAGGAGAGGAGGGATTGGGGGCATGACTGAAACCTTTAGGTACATGAAAGGAATAAACAAGACAGGTACAGAGGGCCTGTTCAAAGTAAGGGACGGGAGGGACACCAGGGGCCATGATATGAGACTGGAGGGAGGAAGGTTCAGGAGGGAGATGAGGAGACACATTTTTACAGAGAGGGTGGTGGCTGGGTAGAATGTGTTACCTGCAGAAGTGGTATGCAGTAGAACAGTGGACTGCTTCAAAAGGGGATGGGACAGGACAAGGGGGAGGGTCAATGAAGGGGAAGGGTGGAAGGGAAGGGCAGCTGCAGAATAAGGGGTGCTAGCTGCACATTTGAGCAGACTTGATAGACCTCTAGGCCTTTATCTGCTGGCAAATTTCATATGTTCGTATGTTTGTTTCATTTTAATTTTGTTTTTCTCTTCCATTCACCTTGCCACTAACAGACATAGCTACACCTTGGTGGCTATCTTGTTTCCTGCCAGGAAGGATTTCGTAAACTGTTCTGTTATCATCTCTGTGCCTGTCCTAGATACAATGGTGTTACTGACAGGTAACATCACTATTTCTAGGGCAGTTTGACCAGGCAGAGCACTGTAATTATTCATGCCATTGTATAATACCTCTTTTCTTCTGCTGTCAGTATCCCTTCTGATACATCCCAACATTCTATTTTCCTTATTATAGGCCACATTGCACTGGCTTGATTGTTTAAGGGAGTCCCTAATGATGACTCCTAGGTCCCTTTCCTTATCTTAATGCCAAGTTTTTCCCCTCCCATACAGTACTCTGTTTCGCAGGTGCTTTACCTTGAACATTTTTGGCATTGAATTTGAACTGCCAAACCTTAAACCATTTCTCAAGCCTTTGATGGTCACTCTACATCTCTTTAATTTACTTGTCTATTTACTCTTACACAGAGCTTAGAGTCATCTGTGAAGAGACACAACTTGCCCTAAATTTCTTCTCCACTGTCACTGACAAACATATTTATTTATTTATTTGGAATTGGTGACTGTGAAGGGCACACTGAGCCAGGGCTCACTTCCAGGGAGCCAAGGATAAAAAGAGTGCATTGCTTAGATAAATACAGTTCTACAAAAAGAGTGCAAAATCATAGCATACAATGACCATGTATAGTGCAAAATGATCAAACAAATAAAGCTGGCAGTTAATCATTAAAGCAGATGTAAGTAGGACTAAAAGGAATGAAAATGGGAGAAGAGAGGAGGGGAAGGAGTCTCAGTTGGTGCCTGAGCAAGGCAGGATAGGCAGTGAAATGAAGAGAGGAGGGAAGCTGGTTCTAAACTAAGGGAAGATGGTACATGAAGGCTGATTTGCCAGCTGAGGTAGGGGGGAGTGACCAAGCAAAGGTACTATATTCCCTGAAGTTAAAGGAGCAAGAGGCAGAAGGAACAACTGAGAGAACTGATGAGAGGAAGGAAGGAAGGGACCCAAACCAGTATTTAGAGATAAAGGAGACACAGCGCATCCAGCAACAGGATGGAAGGGGAAGAATGGACAGAGGTGAGTAAAGTGAGCAGTGATGACTTTGTGAGGGTGAGTTGGTTGCAAAGAGACAAAAGGAGCTACAGAGGGAATCCAGTCTGGCCATGGAGATGGAGGGAGAAGATCCATATACCACATTCATATAGTCAAAGAGAGGTAGCACCATTTTGGTGACAAGTGCTTGATGAACCTGCAGGTAAAGCCAATTTTTATTTCTGTACAAGGTACCAAGTTTAGGATGGAGCATGGCATGGAAGGCATCTATGTGGATGGAGAAGTCAAGCTTACTCTCAAGCCACACACCAAGGTACTTGAAGGAAGGACCAATACAAGTGAAGAGCCATCCAAGATGGCAAAAGTGGGCACTGAAGTGAGTTTGGCCAGTTTTTTGCTGATGCCAAAAGCCAAAATATTGTTTTTTTAGTATTATTCCAAAGCTGGTAAGACTGGAACCATCATCAGATGTTGTGGAAGTCTGGCTGTAACAGACATTTAACATCAGTGCTGAAGGGGCCAGAAATGTACATCGCTATGCCATCTGCATATCTCTGATTATGCAAGTTGACAAAGGCTGAAGGGAGGTCATTAAGGAAAATGGAGAAGAGTATGGGGCCCAGGATAGAGCCCTGTGGGAACCCCACCTAGATGGGAAGAAGAGGTGACAGGCTGCTACCTACCTGTACTGACTGCAGTCAGCCCATGAGATAGAAATGGAACCAATCTACAGCAGGAGCTGAGAGGCCAGCATATTGAAGAGGACAGGACCAAGGATAGACCCCTGTGGTGTCCCACTTATGACCTACCTCCCTTCTGATTTGACACCATTAATCACAACCCTCTGCTGCCTCTCCTTTAACCAATTTTCTACACATCTTACTATATCCCTTGCTGCACCCAGATCCTCCACCTTCTTCAGCAATCTACTGTGAAGCTCTGAGTTGAAAGCCTTGCTGAAGTTGAAGTAGAGTAAATTCACTACATGAATCCTATCCACTACCCTTGTCACCCAGTCAAAATCAGGTGTGTAGTTCTCCACTTGCTCCTTGCCATCCTCCTATGGAGTGGAATTATGTCTGCTACCTTCCAGTCATTTGAAACTAACCTTATCTGTAACGGGTTATTGAAAAGTCCTACCAGGAGTTCAGCTAATTCTGCTGCCACTTCTTGTATTACCCTACCTACTTGATGTAGCCTAACAATTTCCCCTACTTTTTTTTTCTTTATTCCCTAATATACATGAAACATTGCTTTTCCCCACTCTTTCCCCCTCCACAATATGCAACTCAGTGTCTGCTTTTGGCTCCTTAACCTCCCCTTTGCTTCCTTATTTCTCAGTTGGTGTTCTTCCCATCCTCCCCCTGCATTTTTTGTACCGAGTGAATGCCCTTATGTCCCTCACTGCTTCCCTGACCCTGACCCTTATTGGCCTCTTGTACCTGTTACTTTTGGTAATCTTTCTTATGCATAACTTAGATGCCTCAAGAATGACCCTCCTAACTGTCCCCATCTTTTCTTCATGCCTTCAATGCTCTCATCTTGCTGAAGTCCACCCTCGTGAAATCAAGGACCTCAGCCTTCAATTAGTACTTTCCTAATATAAAGACTGGACTGCAGTGAAACTTGATTTCTGCCCTGAAAGAACCCGGGGTTCCATTTTCAGCCACATGGAAAAACAAACTCTGGTTAGAGCCACAGTCTACCATGTCATAATGTTGTACACTTAATAGCGTATGACATTAGCGCTAACCCGGAATAGCCCTTCATAAGACAGCGATTAGTGCAATACTGCGAATATTGCTGTACATGGTATTGCACCACTCGCACTATCCCAGGCAGAGTATATGACCTCTGCTGTGATGAGGGTTCTATTGAGCAGCTGCCGTAGCTCAATGAACTGAGACACTGCAACAAAAAGCCCAGCTTCTGGGACTGGGTTTGATTCTCGGTCCCAGAAACTTTTGTGTGATTTGGAGGTGACCCCCCCATTAATGTGATAAGAGATTTATTTCAAAGGCTTTACGAGTAAAGACATACTGCACTAGTAACAGCTCATTTTCAGATGTGTCCTTGGGGAAGGGGAAAGGAGAAAAGATTACAGATGCAAAAATGCAGAATATAAAGTTCATAGAAATGGAATACATGTAACAAAGATAAAGAGTACAATTACTGTATGTATAAGAATAAACTGACAAAAACTATTTACTGAGCAATAAATTGGGGAACTGATCAAAGAACAAAAATAATTATCAACTAATCAAAATTATGTTGTTCTTATACCTCTCTTCCCCTCCCCCCGGATGCATCTGGCAATTTTTCAGCTCAGTATGTCTTTCCTGGTGAAACTTTTGAAATAAATATATAAACAAATCTTGTAAAAGTCCTACATTTGCACCACAATAGTAGAAAAAACAAAATCATAAACATCAAAGTAATGCAGTGAATAGTGTTTTTGGTTCTAGACATACACACCCCCTAAATGTGCACAATACACACACACATCCCATATAGCTATACACACACACGCACACACATACACACACAAACCACATATAGCTGTTACACCCACCCTCACAACTCTCGGTAAATGATACTATAACCCAGGACCCACTGCAAATTGCCAGTGCCTTAAACTCCTCCTTCTCAGACCTCAGCAGTGTGCTCCCTCTAACTTCTTTAACCCCCTCCTCTACATGCTCCTCTCCTCCATATGTCCTCCCCTCTCCTGCTAACTCACCGCCTTTCAGGTTTTGGGTAATATCACTAAGACAGACAAAGACCTACATCGCTAGAGTCCTGGGTAAGAGTTGCCGCAGTGGGGATATCCTAGATTTAAATCTCTTCCACCTCACTCTCGACGTTGTCTTAGTCCATCTCACTAAAATTCTTAACCTCTCCCTCTGCCGTGGAGAGTTTCCCTCCCCTTGGAAATGGGCAGTTATAACCCCAATTTTAAAAAGCGTTAGAACATATCGCACCTAATAACTATCGACCCATCTCCATTCTTCCCCCACTCTCCAAAGCCCTTGAAAAAATAGTAGCCAGCCAGCTCACCAAATACTTACCAAAGTATAATCTCTTGTGTCCCAAGCAGCATGGGTTCTGTGAGGGTCACAATAGCACCACAGCCCTACTGGAATATACCTCCTACATCCATAAGGCCCTAGATCATGGGCACATAGTTGGGTTGGTCTACATCGACCTAACTAAGGTGTTTGATACTGTCCATCATGCCCTTCTCCTAAACTTCCTGACCACTGTGGGGCTAACTCCTGAAACTATGTCCTGGTTTGAGAGCTACATAAGTGACAGGTCCCAGCAAGTCAAAATTGAGTCTACCCTCTCCTCCAGCCACCCAGTTCACTCTGGGGTCCCCCAGTGCCCCATCCTGGCCTCCCTCCTATTTAGCCTCTTTTTAAACTCCCTGCCCAGTGCCTGCTCTGGTTGGTTACTTCATACACCAACAACGCAGTCATTTTCTGGAGCCACCCTCAACCTCTAGCCCTTCAGCATGCCCTCCAGAAGTCCTTCACTAAAGCAGAAGCCTGGTTTACTGAGCACCGGCTAGTACTAAACTATTAAAAAAAGCATGAGAATGATTTTCGCTCACCACCAGAACCCACATAGTGACTCTACATTGCTTGTCCGCACTTCCCAAGGCTCTCTGCTAGAGCAGGTTAACTCCTTCAAATACCTGGTTATCACCCTTGACTCCACCCTTACCTATCATGCACATATTCACCTCCTCTGTACCGCCATCAACTCCAGAATTGGACTTCTATACCAGCACAAATACTGTTTGCCTCCTTTGCCTCACTGTGTTATCCTCACTCCTCCTCCATGTTTTGGACTACGGGATTGTGTTCTATGGCTCAGCAGATAATACTGCCCTCTGTCGAATAAAAACTGCACTAAACAAAGCCTGTCACCTGGTGACAGGGTGTGATAGACTGATCTACAAATGTGATTGCTACATTTTCTCCAGCTGGCTAAACTTTGAGGGCTGCCTTAAATATCATACATGCCTCCTGGCTAAAAAAATTAATTGCAAACTCTCCACGCCTAGCCTACATAGCCTTATCCAGCTCCCCCCCAGCTAAGAGTCTCCAGGAGTACCTCCAAGGCCACCCTCCTTGTCCCCTGCTGCAGGGCATCCCCAGATCAAAGAGCCTTTTATCATAGAGCCCCTTACTGGCTAAATGGCCTACCTGAAGCTATCTCCCGCAAGACAAAGATAGGCCTCTTCAAAACCACCCTCAGGGAATTTCTCACTGAGAGCTCGATTTGTAACTACTCCTAGCATCCTTCCATTGAATCAGCCCCTGCTTTCTTTTTCCCCCAACTCTAACTCATAGTGTGCTATATTAATGGACTGTGTAATATGCACCTTATCTCTGCTAGTCTACC
This sequence comes from Neoceratodus forsteri, assembly GCA_016271365.2. Taxonomy (NCBI): domain Eukaryota; kingdom Metazoa; phylum Chordata; order Ceratodontiformes; family Ceratodontidae; genus Neoceratodus; species Neoceratodus forsteri. Next base: position 1,097,615,090 of record CM057450.1, on the reverse strand, counting down.
ATCTGTATTATCCCTGCATTGTAATAATTACTATAGTGGAACAAATGGCTTATTACTGCATCTCCTGTTTTTTACTCAACTCTGGGTTGTCTCTATCACAGAACGTAATACGAACCTGTTATACTATTTTCGCCTCTGTAATCTTTATGTACTTTATTGTTTGATATGCAGCTTTGTTCATTCTCTTTGCAATGCTTGTATACTATTTTGATGTCTGCCGCCTTCCGCTAGTGCAGAATGCAGCAGCCAGGCTATTGACTGGTACAGCTAGAGACAGCCATATAACGCCTGTGCTCCGCAGACTGCACTGGCTTCCAGTGTGGTGGAGAATCACCTTCAAGGTCGATTTGCTGACCTATAAAGCCCTACACTTACAGGGACCTAGTTACTTGCAAGATCACTTTCACCCTCACTGTCCCCTCCATCCTCTCCAATCTGCCGATGATGGATTGCTAGAGATTCCCAGGGTCTGTTTAAAGATATCCGGGACTCGGTCTTTCAGCTTTGTGGCCCCAACCCTGTGAAATTCTCTACCTCGTCGGATATGACATTTCCTGACCATCCAGGTGTTTAAAACTGCACTTAAGGCATATTTATTTGAATCAGTAAATGGTGGTTTTAATTGATAGTATTTTAACAGTGAATTTTAAATATAAGATTTTATTCAAATTTGAAATAATTTATTGTATTGTTTATGTTATGTACAAGTGCCTTGGTTGTAGAAAGGTGCTTTTTATAAATAAACTATGATTGATTGATTTTAACTGATGAGAAGCCTTTGCAAAAGAGTCTATGACTCAAATGGTGTAATTCTGATTTCTCAATAAATAAATAAATAAAAATAAAGGTTTAGCACACACATAGGGTTTGACTGTCATTAGCAGGATACAGCAGCTACAATATTTAATTTTCAGTGGGGTCCTGTTTTTACACATTTTTCCACTGTATTTAGTAGAGCTAGCACAGGTAAAATGCAGAATCTCATTTTTCCTGGGGTCCTGCTTTTATACATTTTTACAATGTAATTACCCAGGACAGGTCAGTTAACATGCAGAATCTCATTTGCAGTGAGGTGCTGATTGTACCTATTGTAACACTAACAGGTTTGGGATGCCCTAAATGAGTTGGCTCCATCATAGCCTATATGTTTTCAGTGACCAGATATTGAATCTCTCTTAGGCTAGCAGGGGGATGTGAATTGTGCTGAGTTCATATTTTAGTGCCTCATTTTTGCTTTGGGGGGCTATATTTAAAAATGCGTGGGGCTCTAGCACTTTGCTCTAAACATGTTTGCGTATGGAAAATTTAGTGAACTGTGTTAATTTGCACTCAGGAAAGGGACTTTGCAAAGGGTAGCCTGGTGCTTTTTAATATGGGGCCATTACTCTGTGTAGCTCCAGTTTATAATTCTAGGTTTGTCTACCTATTTCTGTTTCAAGCTTTTAGCCACTGACTGTATTGTTTTTAGCCAATGACTGCCATGCCAACAACCTGGGTTCAAGAACAGACCTGGCTTGCTTGGGGACTGACCTGGGAGGGAGGATGGGCATCTGTAGGACAGGAAGAGGAACCTAGGTGGCAGCACCATGGGATAGCATGGGAAGGGACCCCGTACCTGGATGCCTGAGGTGTCTCCATGGAGGCTGAGTACACATATGTCTGGGCCCAACAGGGCAGAAAATAGGAGGAAAAGCACTCAGATTGCAGAACAATGATGGTCTGCTCTTTGCAGGCCCCACACTGATGACTAGGCACCTATGATCCAAGGTCCTGTAACAGGACCATCAGAAAATGTAAGTCCCAGACAATGTGGGTGATGGGGCTAGGAAAATGGCCCACATTTATAAAATGGGTAGGAAAAAAGAAGCTCATCTAGTGGCCAAAGATCATCAGATGACCGTGGGTATATCAGAGTGCAATCGCACACCTGCTCTTTTACCCCCCTCAAAAACAATTTAGACATTTTATAAGATAGATAAACCACTTTGAGGTGTGGTGTCATGCTCTGATATAGGCACACCTTAGAGTGGTTTATCTAGTACATACACACAAATGCTATTTTTGCATCTTGTAGTTGTTAGTTTTCAGACAAATTCTCATAGACTTTTTTCTGTCCACCTGATGGAATCTTGAATGAGTTAAATAAATGTTATTATTTTATCAAGGCCCTGATCCAGCAACCCAGTAAATACATATTCAGTATATCATATTATAAAATGCCAAAAACAGTCTTCTGTTTGCAGTTGTTTGATCAGCAATTTTATAAATGGTATAAATCCAGAAACAAATGATTTGATACATTTTATTGGACCAACATGGATGTTACAGAAAAGAACAAAGTGCTCTAGCTTTCGAACCAACCAGGTCCTTCTTCAGAAGCTTTGTGGCAGTTATTTCAAATATCCCATACTATTAACACCAGATTATATTGAAAAAACAGAAATAATTCTCATTGGTTTAACATATACATTTAAAACATAACAGAAGATTACATCAGAGAAGCTAATTAACACCAGTATGCCTTTAACTGAGGAGCCTCAGAAGGGCAAAGGTTATCAAGAATTCTCTACAGCCAGAGAGTTCTTGTCATATAAATTTTAAAATGTCTCCGTATGCCAATAAAGCATTCTAGTGATAACAAAAAAAAAAACAACCTTGGGGTGGCATTCTCTCTAACACATGTAAGATGAGCTTACAACTTACATTCCAATTGTCCTGGTATATTGAAGAACAGATGATGAGAGACAAAATCCTGAAATTAGGTATAACTGCAAGTTCAAAACAAGCCTCAAATTAACATACACATATATTCATGATGCATGATAGTATCACTTGTAAGTGTAAGTGCCAAATAAAAAAATACAAAAATACTTGTCAAGGACCCCCAAGAAAATGAGACCATGAGCCTGATAAGTGCAGATTTCAACACAGAGTCCATGTATAACAAAAATGCACAGAATCAGTCTAAGGAATCTAAATGAAAACCCAAAGGAATTCCACCTTTTATGAACCCCCAAGTAAATGAAATATGTATCTTAATATGAGCAGATTTAAAAATGTGACAATGTACAATCCAACCACTGACAACTAGTAGAAGGAAGTAAATGTACACTATATGTGAAAACTAAGTGTCCTAGCCACATAACAATTGCCCCATGCCACGCTCCTCCCCACACATATGTGTGTACATACACCACACCACAGCCCCCACACACACACCCCTGTACACCCCACACAACCACAACACACAACAAATATAACAAACACAATCCACACACACCACACCGTACACAACAAACAAAACACACATGCACACACAGACACACACAATACCCACAACACACAAAAACACAACCCATACCAAACATACACAAAACCCACACATACATACATACATACATCAGTATACACACACACTCAAACGCACTCACCACAGTGTTAAGGTGAGAAGTCAACATGTAGATAACCATAAACTTACAAAATCAAAGGCCCACTGAAGAACTAAAGTATTTATGTCCATTCTTTAAAGTAAGGTCTGTGTAAGTTTAAGTGAATAATGTGTCATATAACCAACATCAATGTTCAGTCCATCCACCACCATATTGAGAAGTAAATAGTCTAATTTCAGAAGTCCGTCTCGTTGTGTATTGTTGAATGTCTTTTAAGACCATCACAGACATATTCTGAGATTGAGTAGTCATCCTGGAGAAGTGCTGGGCTACTGGTTTCTCAATCTTCTTGTGATTAATAGAATGTCTGTATGAATCTTTCTAGTGCGAGTTGTTGGCTTGTCTCCCCATATAACCTGTGTGAGGACATTTCTTGCATTGGATAAAATAGACCACATTACTTGATGTACATGTATAATTCCCTGTATCCTGAATAGTCTGTTTTTGTGATGTAACCACACAGTCTGAAGTGGAAATGAGGTTACATGTCTTACATGTCGTTGATGACAGGGTCGGTACCATATGTGATCATGGTATTCTGTTCCAGTTCTGTTGACTCTAATAATCAGGTTGGCTCAAATTAGGTGGTTGTTTAAAGATAGTAGTGGTAGTTCTTGAAAATACAGTTATGGTTTCATCCTCACTAATTATTGGATGGAGATCCTTAATAATCTTACGTAGGAGTTCAAGGTCAGGATGGTATGTGACTACTAAGGGTAATAATCTTACGTAGGAGTTCAAGGTCAGGATGGTATGTGACTACTAAGGGTATTCTGTTGGTAGTCATCCGTTCCTTATATTGCAGTAGCTGTTCTCTTGGGACCTGTGTTGCACATTCCACTTCTCTGTCAATTTCTCTGGATGAGTGTCCCTGCTCAATAAAAGTGTTTTTCAACATCGCCAGATGTGTGTCTCTGTCTTCCATTTGAACAGAGGCGTGATACCGAGTGCTTGACTATATATGACAGATTTCTTTGTGTGTCTCAGGTGATTACTTTTCTCTGTGTAAGTATCTCTGTCTGTCTGTTTGTTTCCTGTAAAGACAGGTATGCAGGGTTCATCCCTTAGTTATGTGACAGTGGTATCCAGAAAATGTACACTGGTGGCAGAATATTCCAGGGAAAGTTCTTATAGTTGGGGGAGGTTATTAAGTTCCCAATGAAAATCTTTATGTGTCATGTTCCTCTGTCCAAATTATAAACAAATCATCAATGTTATGGAATAACTGAATGATTTATGTGTACAGTGCCTTAGAAAATCTTCTCCAAATTTGCACAAAAGATTAGCATACTGTGAGCTATCCTGGTTCCCATTGCTGTTCCCATAGTTTGAACATACTGTTTACATTGAAGCTGAAGTTGTTGTGTGTCAGAATTAATTCAGTGTTTACCCACAACCCAGGGTCAATGTTAGTCCACTTTTTTGTCATACAGGTATTTGAAGCAGGCTGAAATGCCATCTGTGTATGGAATATTAGTGTAGAGGATGGTTACATCCATTGTGGCTAAAAGGGTATCAGGTAGTATGTCCAAACCAGAAAGTTTATGCAGGAAGTGAGTAGTGTCCTTGATGTAATTATCCTTTGTATAACCAGTGGTTTGAAAATAGTTTCTACAGACCCTGATATCTCCTCTGTCAGGGTGCCATTACTAGAGACTGGTGGGTTCACCAGGATTACCAGGTTTATGTATTTTAGAAGCATTTAGAATGTCCCTGGCTTAGGTTCACTGGGGATGAGGTCCTTAGTTTGTCTTGGACATGCTTTGGAAATGTTTCAATTAACTCCTTAGTTCTCTTTATATTATGTAGTTGGGTCATTCTCAGTACTTTTAGTAAGTAAGGTCACTTAGCTGCCTGTTGCTTCCTTAATGTAATTCATCTGACCAATATCACCATTGCCGGGCCTTTATCAGCTATTTTATGACAATGTTATGGTTTGATTTTAGTGTTTGTGTAGCCTCCATTCCAATGGAGAGAGGTGTAACGGGCCTGTTTCGCTCTATTAAGAATCTCACCAGTAACTCTCTGGCTAAAGTACTAATGTATTTGTCCAGTTTCTTGTTATGGCCACTTGATGGGGTAAACTCATATGGTTTCTTTTTCTTATCCATAATATTTTTACTGTTTGTGATTTCTTCCCTGTCTGTGATTTCTTCTCTGCCATGAAAAAAATCCCTGAGTCTCAATCTGCAGAAGTATTCCTCCATTTCACCACAAAGCTGTATTCTGTCCAGTGGTTTAGTTGGGCAGAAATTGAGGCCATTAGAAAGTACATTTAATTCCCCAGTAGTCAGTGTGTGGGTGGACAAATAAACAACTGAAAGGTGCCCATCTGTGTGGCTTAGTTGTTCAGTCACTCTGTTCTGTTCTTCATAGTTGTTAGGAAGTATGGTAAGTGTTTTTTTTATCACTAGAATGCTTTCTTGGCATACTGAGACATTTTAAAATTTATGTGACAAGAACTCTCTGGCTGTAGAGAATTCTTGATAACCTTTACCCTTCTGAGGCTCCTCAGTTAAAGGCATACTGGTGTTAATTAGCTTCTCCGACGTAATCTTCTGTTATGTTTTAAATGTACATGTTAAACCAGTGAGAATTATTTCTGTTTTTTCAATATAATCTGGTGTTAATAGTATGGGATATTTGAAATAACTGCCACAAAGCTTCTGAAGAAGGACCTGGTTGGTTCGAAAGCTAGAGCACTTTGTTCTTTTCTGTAACATCCATGTTGGTCCAATAAAAGGTATCAAATCATTTGTTTCTGGATCTGTTCTTAAAAGGACCAATATGGCACCTACAACATTTTTTTGCATCATGGAAGATACCGAAATTCGCCACAGGACATGGCAGTTGCATAACATTAAGAAGAAACTAGCACAGCTAGACAGTGACATCTACTTTTTATCCCAGTGCAAAAGGAATAACATTATCCCTAAAGGTCTAGCTATTTGGAATCCACTGAGAAACACAGATAATTCTACATATGCTGAACAACTTTGTCGTAGGACCTCTGAGAAATTGAGAAATCACAGAATCCACAGCTCATATGCCAAAAAAGCATCTTTGAAGAAACAGTTTAATGAAATAGCTGCAACACTGGAGAGGATGTCTGGTTAGCCTCTTCCAAACGTCTTGCATGAGATAGACATGAACTACCAAAGAACCTTAAGAAAAGCCATGCTCATTAAAAAGAGGAAGTTAAATGCCCTTCAACTTACCATACTTCTTAACAACCATGAAGAACAGAACAGAGTGACTGAACAACTAAGCCACATAGATGAGCACCTTTCAGTTGTTAATTTGTCCACCCACACACTGACTACTGGGGAATTAAATGTACTTTCTAAGGGCCTCAATTTCTGCCCAACTAAACCACTGGACAGAATACAGTTTTGTGGTGAAATGGAGGAATACTTCTGCAGATTGAGACTCAGGGAATTTTTTCATGGCAGAGAAGTAATCACAAACAGTTAAAATATTATGGATAAGAAAAAGAAACCATATGAGTTTACCCCATCAAGTGACCGTAACAAGAAACTGGACAAATACATTAATTGCTTTTGCCAGAGAGTTACTGGTGAGAGTCTTAGTAGGCAGAAACAGGCCCATTACAACCTCTCTCCATTGGAATGGAGGGCTATACAAACACTAAAATTAAACCTAACATTGTCATATAAAAAGCTGATAAAGGCTTGGCAGTGGTGACATTGAATCGGATAGATTACATTACGGAAGCCAACAGGCAGCTAAGTGACCTTACTTACTACAAAGTATTGGGAAGTGACCCAACTACAGAATATAAAAGAGAACTAAAGGAGTTAATTGAAACATTTCCAAAGCATGTCCAAGACAAACTAAAGGACCTCATCCCCAGTGAACCTAAGCCAGGGACATTCTACATGCTTCCTAAAATACATAAGCCTGGTAATCCTGGTAGACCCAAAGTCTCTGGTAATGGTACCCTGACAGAGGGGATATCAAGGTTTGTAGAAGCTATTTTCAAACCGCCGGTTATACAAAGGGATAGTTACATCAAGGACACTACTCACTTCCTGCATAAACTTTCTGGTCTTAAGGACTTACCACCTGATACCCTTTTAGCCACGATGGATGTAACCTCCCTCTACACTAATATTCCACACACAGATGGCATTTCAGCCTGCCTCAGATAACTGTATGACAAAGAATTAGACCCCAACATTGACCCTAGAGTTGTGGGTAAACTCACTGAATTAATTCTGACACATAACAACTTCAGCTTCAATGGTAAACATTATGTTCAAACTATGGGAACAGCAATGGGAACCAGGATGGCTCCACAGTATGCTAATCTTTTTATGGCGAATTTGGAGGAGGATTTTCTAAGGCACTGTACACATAAACCACTCGCTTATTACTGTTACATTGATGATTTGTTTATAATTTGGACAGAGGCACTGACACACTTAAAGATTTTCATCGGGAACTTAATAACCTCCACCCAACTATAAAGCTTTCCCTTGAATATTCTGCCACCCGTGTACATTTTCTGGATACCACTGTCACTGTTAAGGATGGAACCCTACATACCTGTCTTTACAGGAAATGAACAGACAGACAGAGATACTTACACAAGAAAAGTAATCACCTGAGCCACACAAAGAAATCTGTCATACATAGTCAAGCACTTTGATATCACCGCCTCTGTTCAAATGAGGAAGACAGAGACACACATCTGGCGATGTTGAAAAACACTTTTATTGAGCAGGGACACTCGTCCAGAGAAATTGACAGAGAAGTGGAATGTGCAACACAGGTCCCAAGAGAACAGCTACTGCAATATAAGGAATGGATGACTACCAACAGAATACCCTTAGTAGTCACATACCATCCTGACCTTGAACTCCTACGTGAGATTATTAAGGATCTCCATCCAATAATTAGTGAGGATGAAATCCTTAACTATATTTTTCAAGAACTACCACTACTATCTTTTAAACAACCACCTAATTTAGCCAACCTGATTATTAGGAGTCAACTTGAACCGAACAGAATACCATGACATCATATGGTACACTTCTCGTCATCAACGCACATGTAAGACATGTAACCTCATTTCCACTTCAGACTGAGTGGTTACATCACAAAACAGACTATTCAGGATACAGGGGAATTATACATGCACATCATGTAATGTGGTCTATTTTATCCAATGCAAGAAATGTCCTCGCACAGGTTATATGGGGGAGACAAGTCAACAACTCCACACTAGAATGAATTCACACAGACATTCTATTAATCACAAGAAGATTGAGAAACCAGTAGCCCAGCACTTCTCCCAGGATGACTACTCAATCTCAGATATGTCTGTGATGGTCTTAAAAGAACATTTCAACAGTACACAACAGAGATGGACTTCTGAAATTAGACTTATTTTACTTCTCAATATGGTGGTGGATGGACTGAACATTGATGTTGGTTATATGACACATTATTCCACTTAAACTTACACAGACCTTTACTTTAAAAGATGGACATAAATACTTTAGTTCTTCAGCAGGCCTTAGATTTTGTAAGTTCATGGTTATCTACATGTTGACTTCTCATCTTAACACTGTGGTGAGTGCGTTTGAGTGTGTGTGTATATACCGATGTATGTATGTATGTATGTGTGGGTTTTGTGTATGTTTGGTATGGGTTGTGTTATTGTGTGTTGTGGGTATTGTGCGTGTGTGTGTTTTGTTTGTTGTGCGCAGTGTGGTGTGGTGTGTGTGGATTGTGTTTGTTATATTTGTTGTGTGTTGTGGTTGTGTGGGGTGTACAGGTGTGTGTCTGGGGGTGTGTGTGGTGTGGTGTATGTACACACATATGTGTGGGGGGAGCGTGGCATGGGGCAATTGTTATGTGGCTAGGACACTTAGTTTTCACATATAGTGTACATTTACTTCCTTCTACTAGTTGTCAGTGGTTGGATTACACACTGTCACATTTTTAAATCTGCTCATATTATGATGCATATCTCATTTACTTGGGGGTTCATAAAAGGTGGAATTCCTTTGGGTTTTCATTTAGATTCCTTAGACTGATTCTGTGCATTTTTGTTATACATGGACTCTGTGTTGAAATCTGCACTTATCAGGCTCATGGTCTCATTTTCTTGGGGGTTCTTGACAAGTATTTTTTGCATTTTTTTATTTGGCAGTTACACTTACAAGTGATACTATCATGCATCATGAATATATGTGTATGTTAATTTGAGGCTTGTTTTCAACTTGCAGTTATACCTAATTTCAGGATTTTGTCTCTCATTATCTGCTCTTTAATATACCAGGACAATTGGAATGTAAGCTGTAAGTTCATCTTACATGTATTAGAGAGAATGCCACCCCAAGGTTGTTTTTTTTAATCACTAGAATGCTTTCTTGGCATACTGAGACATTTTAAAATTTATGAGAGAAGAACTCTCTGGCTGTAGAGAATTCTTGATAACCTTTGCCCTTCTGAGGCTCCTCAGTTAAAGGCATACTGGTGTTAATTAGCTTCTCTGACGTAATCTTCTGTTATGTTTTAAATGTATATGTTAAACCAATGAGAATTAGTTCTGTTTTTTCAACATAATCTGGTGTTAATAGTATGGGATATTTGAAATAACTGCTACAAAGCTTCTGAAGAAGGACCTGGTTGGTTCAAAAGCTAGAGCACTTTGTTCTTTTCTGTAACATCCATGTTGGTCCAATAAAAGGTATCAAATCATTTGTTTCTGGATCTGTTCTTAAAAGGACCAATATGGCACCTACAACATTTTTTTGCATAAACGGTATAGGTTATTTTTGCTACATCTATGTCAGTCCAATAAAAGATATCAACTCATTTGCTTCTGTATCACTTATGGTTTGTCAGCAGTTAATTCATTAGATGAGGTCTCCCTGGCCAAGAGTTTGACTGTTTCTCCACCCCTCCCGCTAACACACACACACACACACTCTCTCTATCTCTCTCACTTACCATAAGAGATCTCAGTAGCTCTTATCTATTATGTTTGGGAAGCAGGCCGCAGCCCTTCTGTCAAAAAGAAATGTGTGTATTTATTCTGGGTAGTTCACTGAAGACCTGGCATTTTATCAGATAGGTCTTGAGAGGTTAAAAATGTGTAAATCTTTACAAACTTTGCTGGGAAAGGGTGACATTTATAAGGTATGAATCTTTCTTGAAAGATATTCATCCTCAACTGATGTTAGTAGCAACAAATGTTTAAATGCTAATCATTTAAATGTGAAAGCTGTTGCATTTCGAAGGGGGTAAATAAATCTCCAGTTTAATAGGCAACCAATATTTAACAAGCTGTTTCAATTTCCTAATGGCCATCAGATAAGCAGCTTGGAGTTATGTCTCCAACATTATGAACAGAAAGAAGAGATTATTTCATTTTAGTTGTCATAGTGATTTGTAGATGTGGAAGGATACATTGAAAAGTCCAGAAAATGTGTTCCACGAAACTCCATTTTCCACCTACAGCCATAAAAAACAGCACTGAGAATCAGTTCACAGGTCACATAAAAACCACAATCAGTATGGACACATGAAATAAATCATACAAGAAGAGAAGTAGATGGGTTTTATATTCATATTTATTATAAACTCCACACAGAAAGAAAGCAGCTTACTAGATTAAAAAACATGGCTTTGTCATTGATCTTTAAACTTACCCTTGTTCTAGAAAAGTTTACTGATATTCTTAATAATGTTAGAGCTATTTCTGGCATGCAAACTATTAAATCATTGAAATAATGTGATAGAAACATTTCTAACATTAAATATATGGGGCCCACTACATGAAGACATATTGTTCTTTAAAATAAGAAAGTGTTACACATTCTGGCCTTCTGGAATAACAAAACACTGCCATGGATTAGTATGCACTGCAGTGATTTTAAAAATAAAATAAAAAAAATTAATAACTACAAAAGAAAAGGCTGATAAAAAAGCATGCTTTTATTCAGCATAACAGCATTACAGGAAAAATATTGATAATAAGCACTGCATCCCTGTCTGGCTTACAGTAATACATCCAGCTCCAGCCAACCCCCACCCTGATCATCTAATTTGTGTATCATATATTTTATCAACACAAACTTTACTGCTGAAGATCGCAGATCCTCCTCTTGGAAAATATTAGCTGATGTGACTTTATTTGAGATGCCACTTATAATCTACTTATGTTAATGCTGTTACAGCAGTTATCTTCAGAGGTGTGTGTGTGTGTGTGTGTGGTGTAGTGGTGGAAGAAGTGGTCAAAATTCACTCTGTGGAGTGATATGTTGAGTAATGCAGAATCCACAAAGTAATTGGCAAAGTGAAGTGGAGTACTTCACATCATAATGAGGAACGCGAAGTCCATTTAAACCAATGACTTTGTGTTATTCCTCCTTCCCCAAACCACTTCTCCACCATTGATTTCAATGTACTTCACTAACGTTGCCTTGTAATTGCGTTTCAAAGTGAATTCTGCAGTGATTTATGGGATTGCAGGTCACATGGGCTCTAGATTGTTCTGCACAGCCTCAGTTCTGTGCAGTGTGTGTGTAGTGGTAGCTGGAGACAGTTTGCTCTCTGAGCTCTGCAATCCAAAACCTCTAAAAGCTGTTAAAAAGCCTTTTTGAGTCTTTTTTTGCTCAAAATATAGTACATTGATTGTTGGAAACCCTCCTGTGCACATATCATCGAGTGTTTATTGTTTGTATGTGGATTTTGAATGTTAATTTAGAACATTTAGTCTGTGTACTGTGTACTGTGAAGTGTGCATTTGGGGAGTGCCGTATCTGTGGTGTAGGTAGATTAACCGGGAGAAAAAGGCAGTATTTTTGTTTTGGTTATATTTTTCTTGTATAACTGTGTTAATGTACACACAGTAATATTTTCAGTAATTCTTGAAATTTGTTGCTGATTGTTGTGGTTCAGCAGTGTATAGTTTCAGTTTGTTTAACTCACTGTCTCCTAGCTGACACCTGTAGGCGTCACTAAAATACACTGGTGTGTCCTGAGAATGCCTACAGAAGTCGGCTACTAACTTCCTGTGTGCCCTAGCAACGTCTGGAGAAGTCACTTATATATTTTAATATATATGTAACAGAATATAATATATATTTCACTGCATAGCACCGTTGAAAAGGTAATTCTGTGCTGAACAACTTTGCCACTGATCTTCTGTGTATATCATGTACACTTTAGGAGTTATTCGTATTTGTTTATGGTATGGTGTCTATGGCTTATGTTGCCTGTTTTAGAGAAAAAAAAAATTTTGCTGTTTCAACCAGCATAGAAAAAAAACAAAATTACATATTATTCTTTGCATACCACTACTGGAAAGGTAATTTTGTGCTGAATAACTTTGGCACTCATACTTTGTGTCTATCACCTACGGTTCTTGAGCTATTAGATTGTGTTTGTGGCATGCTGACTATAGCTTGATTTTGCTTAGAAAGACCCAGGATTTACCATTAACAGTATACAGGAGAAAAGTGGTGCAACTTCAGAGAGCTTCTGTGGAGGCAATGAGTTAAAACATTCTGGTTATATTACTGAAGGTTTTCAATTTGTTTCACATTACTTGTAGTGTGTGTGTATGTGTGTGTGAGTGTGTGCGATGCGTGCCATCAAATCAGACACATTTTATTGTGCCACAGAGTAATTACAGCAGTGTGAACCTGCTATCCATCAGACCTGCATGCATTTTTAGTACAGCTTTGTGGTATCTTTACTGATAGTGGACTGTTATTGCCGTGCACTACCCCCACAACCAGCAAAAGTTATTCTTTTCAAGATTTGGATTTGTGACTTGTGAGCACAGGCTAGGTGTTGTTGTGCCTTTGCATCTGCATTTCTTGAGTCCACAGCATAATCTTAATCTGTCTGTGCATTTTCAGTGCACCATTAATTTTGGGAGACTTTGCATTTCTTGTTATGCTCTCATTTCACTTTGTCAGCACTGGGGAATTTTCTGGGCAAAACACAGTAGCATTTTGGGGATGCACATTAATTCTGGTGACTGTGTATGACCACTGCAAGCATGACTGAGTGTTTCATTAATTCCGGGAGACTTTGCATTGCTTATTGTGCTTTCATTTCACTTTATCAGCACTGGAGAATTTTCTGGACACAAGACAGTAGCATTTTGGGGATGAACATTAATTCTGGTGACTGTGTATGTGGGGTCTGCCAATATTGTTGTCACTTTGCCTTACTTTGTGTTAAGGTGGAATGACAACATGAATTAATAATTACAGGGTGAAGTGAGCATTTCATATTGGCCACTCTGTATAGTGGAATGACAATGTGTAGTGCCCACTTTGAGAGCACTTTGCCATCGAAATTTAAATCCAGTGCATCTCTAGTGTAATGTCACTATAAACTGGTCCCCAATTGATGTAGGGACTCAAACTTTTGCTTAAATGTTATTTTCAAATTCTATAATAAGCAGGATTATCATTGAAGCTTTTCTTTGAAAGTGTGTATTATGTGTGCACATTGTTCCTTGTTGCCATGAATCTGTCTACAAGTCCTCCCCCCAAAAAAGTGTTGTTTAATATTTTTTCCAAATATTTGTTCCCATGTTAAAACATTGTAACTAAATAGAATCATATGTCTTTTTTTATTTACATGAACTGAACTATAGTTCTGGATGGTAATGAAACAATATTTTAAGCAGAATACCTTTTAGACTAATTTGTTGGCTTTTAGGTGTTGGTTTTAATCACAGGTGGAGGGTGTTTGTGTGTGCCTGTTTTTAGGCTTTGTTCATCCACAAGTCATAGCTATGTGATAAAATCTCCTTTCTAGTTCATAATTTTTTTTCCCTTTTTGTGCTTGCTTGCATGCATGTGCAAGAAACATAGTGCGATGATCCAAAATGCAGTGCCATACAGTTGAAAGGGAGAGCACCGCTTCAGTGAGCAGCGCTCCCCCTCCCCCCACACACACACACACTCGTGCGCATGCGCATATTGCATGCCATGCGCGTACTCCCTCCCCACGCATGCACTGTATGGCGACGGGGTGCCCAACTCCCGTCAGCTTCACGGTCCCCCAAAACAAGCTTTCCAGTTGCCATGCTGGGAGCCCACCTGGTGTGGCAAAATTTTATTGCTGATGGGGTGCCCAATCCCTGTCAGCTCCAGGCCCCAAAACAGCCTTCCAGCTGCCATGCTGGTAGCCCACCCCAGTGTGGCAAAAATTGTTATTGCCGATGGGGTGTCCAATCCCCCATCAGCTCCAGGCCCTCCAAAACAGCCTTCCAGTTGCCATGCTGGGAGCCCACTTCAGCATGGCAAACGTCCCATGTTGTCTTGTGAAAAAGACCTGTAAATAAGAAAGCGGTGCCTCGTAGTCTCCCTGCCCCCACCGCACCCACCCCCACGCACCCCTGCCTCCCCACACCCCTCACCTCATACTTACCTCCAGAGTCCGGCGCGATGATCTTTGGTGGACTGGGAACATGTCTGCATTCTTCAAAGCTGACCGCGAACTGAGGAAATGCCGGAAAGCTGTATAATGTAATAAATAGGTTTTTTTCAATTTTGATGCATATCTCAGGCATTTTTTTTGAATTTTAGCACCAAATTTTCAACATGGGGTTTTTGGGACCCCTCCTCATGAATTCTTAGAAACATAGAAACATAGACTTTGACGGCAGATAAGGACCGCTTGGCCCATCTAGTCTGCCCATTTCCCTACCTACAGGATAGGCCGTATATCCTAGTTAACCAACAACCTATTTCTTCCTACTCCCACAAGAATTGCCTTATGTCTGTCCAATGCATTCTTGAATTCTCCCACAGTTTTAGACCCCACAACCTCCTCAGGAAGGCTGTTCCATGCATCCACTACCCTTTCTGTGAAATAATACTTCCTCACATTGCCCCTGAACCGCCCTCCTTCTACCTTTAAATTGTGTCCCCTTGTTCTTGCAAGTCTCTTTTTCTGAAAGATGCTACCCTCTTGGACTTTGTTGATTCCACTGAGGTACTTAAAAGTTTCTATCATGTCCCCCTCCCTTCTTTCCTCAAGGGTATACATATTAAGCTCCTTTAGTCTCTCCTCATATGGCTTCTCTTGCAGACCCTGTACCATTTTAGTTGCCCTCCTCTGGACTACCTCTATCCTGTCTATGTCCTTGCGGAGATGGGGTTCCAGAAATGGACACAGTACTCCAGATGGGGTCTCACCAACTGTCTGTACAGAGGGATAACAACTTCCTGTTTTCTGCTGCTGATGCCTCTCCTATTCATCCCAGTATACCCCCAGCCTCCTCACTGCCTTCTCACATTGCTTGCTAACCTTAAGGTCATCTGATATGATTACCCCTAGGTCCCTTTCCTTTTTGCTGTTGTTACTTCCCCACCCATTGTGTATTCTTCCCTGGTTCTTGTTTCTAGGTGCATTATTTGCACTCTTTGCATTGAATCCTAGCCGCCATACTTCGACCATTCCTCCAACCTTGCAAGTCCCTTTTCATCCTTTCCACACCTCCCTGTGTATCAACCCTGTTGCAGATCTTTGTGTCATCTGCAAAAGGCATACTTTTCCTTCCAGTCCCTCTGCAATGTCACTGATGAAGACATTAAAAAGGACTG
This sequence comes from Neoceratodus forsteri, assembly GCA_016271365.2. NCBI lineage: Eukaryota > Metazoa > Chordata > Ceratodontiformes > Ceratodontidae > Neoceratodus > Neoceratodus forsteri. The sequence goes on along the minus strand of CM057450.1, from coordinate 1,097,599,033 downwards.
GACCCAATACTGAACTGCGTGTACCCCACTAGTAACCCCTCTTTCTTCAGAGTGGACTCATTTACATTACCTTCTGTCCTGTTGTGCAGCCAATGTTTTACTCAGGCTACCACCCTGGGACCACTCCCAGGCTGGTTAATTTGACTATTAATCTTTTGTGGGACTGTGTCAAATTCCTTCTAAAGTCTAGGTAGGCCATGTCCACAGCCCTCCCTGGTCTACTACTTTGGGTCACCCAGTCAAAGAAATCTATTAGATTCATCTGACATGACCTTCCCACTGTGAATCTATGCTGCCTTGGGTCCTGTGCTCCACTGGCCTCTAGGTACTCAACTATTCTTTCCTTCAGAAGTGACTCCATCACTTTCCCTACCACAGAGGTCAGACTGACAGGTCTCTGAGTTTCCTGCCTCTGTCTTGGTCCCACTTTTGTGAAGGGAAATCACATCCACTTCCTCCAGTCCTCGGGTACCACACATCCTCCCATGATTTATTAAAAAGAGTATCCAGTGGTTTCACTAGTTCCTTCCTTAATTCTTTTAGAATGCTGGGGTGAATTCATCAGGACCCATTGCTTTGTCCACCTTCAGTTTTAGGAGTTCTTGCAGAACTTCTTCTTCTGGAAAGGACTGGGATCGACCCCTCTATCAAGAGTGCTTCTATTAATTGGATTAGGCACTTCCTCCTTTTGTGAATACTGAGCAGAAATATTCATTCAGTATCCCTGCTTTTTCACTGTCCCTCTGCCCACCCAATCGCTCATTCTATTCAGCCTCACTATCCCTCCCTTTGTCTTTCTATGCTCGCTGATGTACCTATAAAAGGTTTTATCCCTTCTTAACTGAGTTGGCTATCTTTTCCTCAGTTTGGGCCTTTGCTATTCTGACTTCCCTCCCTGCTCTCCTTCTGCCTTAACTGGTACAGCCTCTGTCCTGCTCCTTCTGTGTTTCTTATACTCCGGAATGCTATCTTTTCTTCCTGACTTTCACAGCCACCTCTTTTGAGAACCATAGTGACTTTTCTTTTGCTTTGATTTGTTTATTTGCTTCACACAAAGGCTTGTTGCCTCTGTGATGGCAGTTTGATGATTCCCCATTGTTGCTCCACACCTCCTTCTAGCCTGTTTGCTAGTGCTTTTTGAGGCACTCTCCCATCTTGCCAAAGTCAGCCCTCCTAAAGTCCAGTACCCTCACTTTGTATGGCTTGACTCTGTAGCTGAGTTTAACATGAACCACACTGTTTGATGGTCACTTGTCCCCAGATGGCAACTCCACTTCTAGATCTGAGATCCTCTCACTGTCCCTGCTTTGAGAGTATGAGGTCTAAGATTGCTCCCTCATGAGTGGGTTCTGAAACTAGCTGTCTAATGCCTGCCACCTGTAGGGCATCAAGAATGGCCCTGCTCTTGGATGTGGCTGCAGCAAATGTGCTCCAGTTAACATCTGGTATATTCAGGTCTCCAATCAACAGTATCTCCCCTTTGTCTGCCATTCTAAGAATGCCTTCTATCATATCCTTGTCCATTCCCTCCCACTGACATGGGGGTCTGTACACAACCCCTGTGTGGATTGTGGTGCTCTTTCAATCTCCAAGGTGACCCACAGGTGCCTCCTCTCCTCCTGTTTACTCTTTTGTTCAGTTGCTTTTATCTCTTCCTTACATAGAGAGCTACTCCTCCCCTCTTCCCCTGCCTGTCTCTCCTGTAGGTTATGTACCCTGGTATGTTAACATCCCAGTCATGGTTCTCTGTGTACCATGTTTCTGTGACTGCTACAATATCCAGGCATCCCTCTTCCATCAAGGCCACCAGGTCATGGAGCTTGTTGCCCAGACTACGGGCATTGGTACTCATTAACCTCCATTTCCTAATGGCCTTACTCCCTTTTGCCCCATCCCTGTCCTTCTTGCCTTTGTCACTTTCTCCATTTATCCCTGCCCTTCTCCCTATCGACACCTCTATGTTGGTGTTTGCTGCAGTTACTACCATGATTATTTGGGGACGCTAGGATTTCCTGTTCCTTTCCAGTGCCTCCCCTTGGCTAGTTTAAAGCTTGTCAATGAAGCATTTAAACCTATCACCTAGGATCCTGGTTCCCTCCCGGACAGATGCAGCCCATCATGCCAGTATAGGCTTGCATCACCCAGGTGGACCCCAGTCCCCAATGAAGCCAAATCCTGAGCTCCACACCAGTTTTTCAACCACTGATTGAACCATGGTGCGGAACACCCTAGCTCTCCTATGCCATAGATGGGCAGCACCTCCGAGAAGGTTACCGCGTGCTACTTGACTAAGGCCCTCCCCAATTCCACAAACTCTTCCTGCACTCTAATCCTTTCTTAGCCAGGTAATTTGTCCCTAGGTGGACAATGACATCCAGCTCCTCCCCTGTGCAGCTGTTCCGGCAATCCTGAGGATTCGCGCCCTGTCCCTCCAAGCCATGGCGCCAGGCAGGGACCTTACCTCCCTCTCCCCTTCCTCCCCCAGTTCTACCTTCCTAACAATGGATTCCCCCACCAGGAGTTGTTTCCTTCCCCTGCAGGGTCCCCTGCCACCCTTCTGTGGGTCTCCTTTGTGGAGGTTCCCAGCATCCTCCTTGGTCTCCACTGTGGGTGCCTTCATAGAGGAACCACACTTTGCCAGAATGGCATAGAATTGTGGAGAGGTACAACTGGAGGGATGCACCTCTGTTCCACCACCCTCACCCTCCCTGAGCCCACTGTGGTCCAACCGCTCCTCTTTCTTGGCAACCTCTGAACTGTCATGGTGTTAATCAGGCACTAAGGGTGATTTCGCTGTCACTGCATGAAATCACCTTTCAGGACCGATTAAGGAAATGACACTGCCAGTGTTCATAAGGTGGGCTTTCAAAAAGTCTATGTTGCAAATTTGGTGAGAAATTCCTTAAAATGACTGTTTTAGAGTGTGCATTGAGCAGTTCCTTCGCACACTCATAAGTTCACAAATTTTTAATATTTGTGCTCTGAATTTTCAACATTGCCATTTTACCACACTTCCTTATGAGCAGTACAGCTGTCATTTTTCACATCTCGCCCAAAATGTGTTTCCACGCATGTAGCGCACAATGGCGCAGTCTGTGTGCTAAATCAATGTTTGGGACACATTAAGAAAATTACAATGACACTGTTCATGAGCAGAGGTCTTAAAATTGCTATGTTGAAAATTTGGTGAAAAAATTCCTACAAATGATTGTTTTACGAGCGTGCATTGCACAGTTCCTACACACGCTCGTAAGTTCACAAATTTTTAATATTTGTACTCCAGATTTTCAACATTGCCATTTTACTACACCTCCTTATGAGTAGTACAGCTGTCATTTTTCACATGTCACCCAAAATGTGTTTCCATCCATGTAGCACACAATGGCACATTCGGTGTGTGCAATCAATGTCTGGGACAGATTAAGAAAATCACGGTGACACTGTTCATGAGCAGAGGTCTTAAAATGGCTATGTTGAAAATTTGGTGAAAAAATTCCCCAAAATTACTGTTTTAGGAGCGTACATTGCGCAGTTCCTACGCACGTTAGCAAGTTTGCAAATTTTTTATATTTGCACGCCAGATTTTCAACATTGCCATTTTACCACACTTTCTTATGAGCAGTACAGCTGCCATTTTTCACATTTCACCCAAAATGTGTTTCTGCACATGTAGCGCACAAGGGTGCAGTCAGTGTGCGTAAGCAACATTTGGGACAGATTAAGAAAATCACAGTGACACTGGTCATGAGCAGAGGTCTTAAAATGGCTATGTTGAAAATTTGGTGACAAAAGTCCATAAAATGACTGTGTTACGAGTGAGCATTGCACAGTTTCCACACACCCTCGTAAGTTCATTAATTTGAAATATTTTCAGTCCAGATTTTCACCAGTGTCATTTTTCCACACTTCCTTATGAACAGTACAGCTGTCATTTTTCACAACATGGCCAAAATGTGTTTTCGCACTTTCAGCAAAGAAATGCATGGTCACTGTGGGAAATCATTGTTCGGGACAGATAAAGAAAATCACAGTGACACTGTTCATGACTGGAGGTCCCAAAATGCCTGTGTTGACAATCTGCTGTAAAAAATCACCAAACTAATTACAGTACAGGTGTGCGTTGCACAGTTTCTATGCACACTCGTGACTTCACCAGTTTTTTTAATAATTTCACTGCAGATTTTCAACACTGCCATTTTTTACACCTCCCCATGAACAGTACAGCTGTCATTTTTCACATCCTGTTCGGAATGTGTTTTTGCACCTGTGGTGACAAATGCCATAGTCGCTGTGCAAAAGCAGATTTCAGCTAACAAACTGATATTGCCACTGTTCATGAGGTGGGAGTTACAAAAAAAACATGTTGAAAATTTGGAGTGAAAATACCAATGAATGCCTGCGACGTTAGGGTTTCCGACCATAACACCCCACCCAGTAGAGAATGACAGGCATCAGGGCTGTGACTTGGTATTGTCGCCTGCATTGCTCATGCCATTCCACACCCTGCAGCCCCTGAGAGTCATTGAGGTGTGCCTTGGACCCTTCGGCCCCAAGGTTCACCCCATTCTCCTATACTGCATCCATCTCACTGTATTTCCTGATGGAATGGGGTGAACATAAGGGCCAAAGACCCCAAGGCACACCGTGACACTTGTCAGTGTCTGCAGGATAGGGTGTGGTGAAATGGCATGCCTGTTTTGCCTGATGACCCAAAGGCACACCCCAATGCCTGTCACTATCTGCAGGGTGGTGATGGGGTTGGGTTCAGTTCAATACTTCACTGCCATTCCTATTATGTATCTCTGTAACTCCTACACTATCAATGCCAATGCCAGCAAGCAAACATTCGGCATTGACAAATGCTGTTTTACATATATTAAAACAGAATAAAGTTTGATATATTTGAAGGGGATAGGAAAGAGTAATAGGTAGTTTTTGTATTCATAAATGATAGTTTATAGGTAAAAAACATATTTTAACCAGTGTTGCACGTGTTTTCTTTCTATTTTATAAAGTTTATGATTTTTACCTGTTTCTTGTTTTGACTGCCTTAACACAAAGTTCCTTTGGCTGATGGCAACATAAGTTTGTATGATGACCTCATTGTCTGTACTGGTGGTTTGCACCTGATCGATAAACATACATGGAAGCAGTTTGGAAGACAGATACACTACAGTATCTTAAATGACAGTTCCATATCAGTGGCAGAAAAACAGTAATGAGCATCATATAATATGATACTAACTTTGTTTTTTTTTCTCTTTTAGATATTTTCTGAAGAAGCGCTATGGTCGAAATGTAGATTTTTAACTCTATTTTCTATTTTCAGCATGCATTTAATATAACCATTTTGTTTTGCATCATATAATATGTGTCTCGTTCCTTTAAAAAAGGTTCTTAATTTTTTTAAACAGCTCCTGTAAGTATTCTTAATGATTGAACAGATTCATAAGGCTGTCAATCAGAATGCCGTTCACTGCATATACAGTTTCTTATTGAAGCAGAGGGATTACATTTAGTTGTGCTATTTCTGAATGCAAACAGATCTATGTGTCAGTTTACTGATATTTCTGTAATTCAGTGTGAACGTATAATTTATCAGCTTTCAATGCGTAAATAGGTTCATGTGGTACAGTGTTTATATCAAGTTCTGGCTTGATAAAAAAAAGCAGATGCAGGAATCATAGTTGATAAAAGAGCTCATAACAGTACAGCCCTTATGTTGTGTTTTCCTTAAAAAAATATTGTAGCACATTACTTCACCATTGAGGCATGTCATTTCTAACTAAGCTGGTTTCCAATCATCATAAAAGGATTTCTGCTATGCCTCCTCCTGACTCCCAGCACAAATCAGCAAATGCCTTCAGCCCTGACATCCTGTCCTACAACATCATACATTATATCAGCACCATTTATCACCTTAGTCATATATATATATATTTTCTTATTTGTTCAAAAGCAGACCTTATGATGCACTCTGGTGCAAGGCTCATTTCTGTTGTATGAATGTGCCCCATATGATCACACTGACCTTCCACCTCCTTACCATCCTTCTCCTCCAAGTGGCTTCCAATCAATCTAATAAAGTCTTCTGAAATCATGGATGTTAAACATGAAAAATGGTACTTAGGGACAGGGATTTCATTATTTGAACAGAGGAATCATCAATGCACTCTGTTTAGCTGATTTCTTCCACTCTTCTGCTCCCGTCAAGTAAACCGATGCCAAGAGTGGTCAGAAGACAGTCCTCTAGGATTAAAATGACTGCTTACGCTACCTTATGACCTATCCTCATCTGGTTCAGGTAATCACCAAAATAAGAACTTTGCTACAGTAACTTGCTATATTATATGCTGTATTCTAAATTAAACTAATTTAGTATGCCCTTTCCCCACATTTTACCAAAGTGTCTATCTAAACTGCACTTCTGAAACACACTAAACCACTGTGGGGACATGCAACACACTGCAGTGATTCTCTTGCACCCTATAACCATCCCTCTGCCCTCACTTTCCAAACCCAAAGGAATAAATAGAAGCATTTAGATTACAGCATAGCAATTAAGGTTTTTTTAGGAGGGGTTACCAACACTTTAATAATGAGAAGAAAGTGACCGTGAATTAACAACTGTCAAGGACTCTGTGACCAGATTATATTGTAATTCCTTGACAGTTGCTGTTCTTTAAACCCCTGCCTGCCAGATCCCTAAATGCAGACATAAAAAAAGGGACCCTGTTATGAGCAATACACCATACTGTATATTGTCAGGCATCACCCCCCCCCCAATTATATGAGTAGTCAAACAGCAGAGGCAGAAAAAGAAGTAACATAATTTTAAAACATATGCCATTCATCCTGTCCCCTCCATATATCAGAGCCTTAATGGTGGATATCATAGCCTTCTTGTTGGTCCTTCTTCCACCCTACCTCCCCCTAGATAGCAGTCTTCTGGGATTGAAGTACAGTAATTAAAAAAAATAATAATAACATACAAAAAATAAAAAAAAAATATAAAAAAAGCACTGTATGACATCATACCTGTGATATTTCCAACTTGCTTAAGAGGGAGAATTGGGTCAAATTAGTAGGGAGATTGGCCTGCTAGTAGGGAGATTTCGTAACATCACGAGTCTGTCCTTAAATGGCATCAAAAACAAGAAAAAAAGCATTTAAAAACATTTAATATATTTTATTTTGTCAAGAATAAGCACTAAAAAGAATCAACAACTACTTATACAAAGTTATTAGATATACTGTACATCATTAATTTTCTTTTTATGTATCTTTATCTGCCAAAAAAACATGAAAAGGTATTTCTGACAGAATTTTACTTAAGTAGGAGATTTTGTTTCCCTGGAGGGAGGATTGGAATTCAGTCAAGAAATCTGGAGACTCCTGGAAAAAGCAAGAGATATCACATGTATGTGACCAATGTTCCAACTCCTCCCTGTTCAGTACAGGTTATTGTCAACAAAAGAATTCAGCTAACTTGCCATACTGTACTGTATGTAGTATTATAAATACCACTTTCCCTGCATTTCTCTGCAGTATCTATCTACACTGCACTTGTAAAGCACACCTAAGCACAGCAGAGAACCATTACACAGTGCAGAGATTTTCCTGCAACCTACAGTATACCTACTTCTTCTGTCCTCAGATCCCAAACCCTAAACAAATAAACAGATGCATTTAGAATTCAGTATAGCAAGGCAGAAGAGTGTTTCTGTTTTTTTTTTGTGGTTTTAAGATTGACTGACTTGATAAAATAAACCAGTCTAGATCAACGTATTTTGTTTTCTCATTTGCTAATCTTGCTGTTAATTTTCATATTCCTTAAACGTGCTGCCAGTACCCAATACATATCACATTACACAATCAGTTATGAGTCAAGCCGATCTCCAGATATATTCTCCTGTTTTCACTTAACATCACTATTTTATTTTTCAAAGTAAAGCCCCTATATGTTAATCTAGTCACCAAAATTCACTACTTGATACCTTGCAACAATATTTTCTATTGCAATTGTTTACCACTGTTTGGAAGCCCAGATTAAAACTGCACTTGCCTTTTTTTTATTTCTCATTCCTATTTTCTTGCTCTATTGATGGTAAATAGTAACAGCCTTAGAATGTGATAGTTGTAAACTAATATAACAATTTATTCTACTAATGTGTCTCCTTGTTTGTGGGTTGTAGCAAGATGCTGCATTGGTGTGTGTGTGTGTGTATGATTGGGGGGGGGGATCCCCAAGCATAAGTAAGAACAATAAACCAACAGATGTTTTAAACTAAGTGCCAGAGGTTAGGTATGGTGGACAAGACACTACTCAACTAGCATCAGATTTTATATGTACATGGATTCAAATGCTGAGGAAGTATTTAATAATAATCACTAAAATAAAAAATGTCGGGCACACACAAACCTCTTTAAAAATTCAAGGAATGGTACTACTGAATCTTTAATAGGTTTATCCCCACAGTGGAAAGGTTCTAATCTGAGTCAGCTGGATTAGTGTTATTAGCATGTTTCTTTTGATGCTAGTCTCTTTCTTACAGTAGTTGTTAAGCAAAAATTGACAAGTCTCCCCATTCAATAAGTACATGAGTGACAGCTGGCAAACATTTAAAGTTGTGCACAGGTATTAGTGGATTTTATTGTTTTTTTGCTATTCTCAGGGATATTACTTGGGTAATTAAACATGCACCTCATTGTTGTGGCTCCCTACTGAGTGAAAGTTTACAGACCCACAACTCTTAAGTGTACTGTTGAGTGCTTTTAGATTGGACTACATTGGGAACACGGGGAAGTTAAGGTTGGCAAGGTCCATGTGGGTAATTGATATAGTGCTACTCGTTCTTAATGCATGCTGTGTAACTGTTCTTTGAATTATTGCACTAGTTTCACCACCATTCAGAAACCCAAATAAAACTGCACTGGACACACCAGTGAGGTTTACAAGGTTTAAAGATTTCCAAGCTGTCATTCATATGCATATTGAATGGGGGGGGCATAATATTTATTGCTTAACAACTGCTAGAATAACAGACTAGTGTCAAAAGAAAAATGCTACTAACACTAGTCCTGCTGAGTTTGGTTGGATCCTTGCTACAGTGGGGATAAGTCTATTGAATATCCAGTATTTCATTAAATGTTTCATTGGCATTTGAATCCATATACATAGGAAATCTGATGCTGAGTAGTGACTTGTCTACCATACCCAACATTTGCACTTATTTTAAAATGTATGTTGGTGTATTATGCTCTTACCTATGCTTGCCCCACCCACCCACCCACACACACCATTGTGGCATCTTGCTACAACCCACAAATGAGGAGACACATTAATGGAATAATTTGGTATGTTAGTTTACAACTATCATATTTTAAGGCTGTTGTTATTTATGGTTACTACAGCTAGAAAACAGGAATGAGAAATAAAAAAAGTCAGGTGCAGTTTTAATCTGGGCTTCTAAACAGTGGTGGAACTAATGCAATAGTAAAGAGTCTTGCAAGGGATCAGAAAGTGAATTATGGTGACTATATTAACTAAAATAAAATACTGATATTAAGTGAAAACAGGTGAAACTGATCTGTAGATCAACTTGTCTGATAACTGATCAGCTGAATGTCATATGTGCTTGGTACTGGCAGCAGGTTCACTGCTGTGGTAAACTGCTGACCGAATGTCCATGTTGTGGTACTCTGCAGGGGACCATGGGGTCAGCAGTATTGCCATAGCGTAGTGGGACCCTAAAACTGCCCTGCTCACTACCTTGCAAACCACAAACTGACAGTTTGCTATACTGTAAAAGAAAATAAAAAATAATCCCCTTCCTCCCATCTGCATCCTGACAGAGCACGACTATGACAGAGATTACATCCTCACCCCCCCATTTAGCTCTCCCCCAATAGATCCTGCTGGAGTTACTGTAAGCTTTAATTAGTTAAGACTTCCCCACCACCCCCACAGATCCCTCCCATCTGTATCCTGAATGAGATTAATTGTAATACATATAAATTCCCCCTCCTCTCTCTTGGTATGCCACTCTAACAGCAACATTTCTAAGGTGACATGAGTTGATATCGACTACAGTGCCATGCCACCGTAGAAGTGCCGCTGGAAGAGAGCAACCACTTTCCTCAACTTGCACCTCCTCCCCAAAACAACTCTGACCTGGAGTTAGAATCCATTAGTTTGGGGGGTGCAGAGGTCAAAGCGCCCCTTGTGGGGGACTTGGGAGTGAAGTCACACCGATGTTACAAATGGTCCCAAACCATGCAGCTCCATGCCAACTGCAACTTGCAGTTGACATGAAGCCCATAGCCATAATGCTAGTCAGGACTTTTTTGTCACGCCAGCATATACAACCCCTCTCTCTTCAGCTCTTTCCAATCTGGTTCCGGATGGAGCACTACTGTTTTAAATTCCCCTCACCCTCCTCACTCTGCAGCCCCCTGCACTCTGTGTCCTAATCCTGCATACTGTAATAAATCTCAGTTCTTCCAGCCAGCCTCTGCTGCTCCATGCCAACAACTCAAAGGACCAAGCAGATACCCAAGTGAAAATCTATTTGTAAATTATCCTCGCACCTCCCAGTGCAGCTCCTTCCCAATAGATCCTGACTGAGCCATGCTGTATTAATTTTAGCAGCACCCCCTCCTTCCTGTGCAGCTCCATCCCAATGGATCACCATTGATACATGCTTTCGGAAATTTTTCTCACAACTCCATCTGCAGCTCCCTCCCATCTATATCCCAATCAAGCGCAACAGTGATAAATTTAAATTCCCACCACCTCCCTTGATAGCCCCCTTCCCAAATTATCATGAAACAGGACCTTGACCGGGAATTTATTTAGAAATACATTTCACAGAGCCTTACTGTACAACATAAGAATAACAAGTGCAGCCTAGTCCAAAGTAGTTCAGCCACAGTAACTCACAGTGTGCAGCAGTTCTCAGGCTTTCACTGCTGTGATAAACTACTGACTGAATGCCCATGTCATGTACTCTGCAGGGGACCATGGGGTCAGCATTATTGTCACAGCATAGAAGGATCCCAATAAATTATATGAAAAAAAAGAAAATCCAAGCAACTGGATTTAAATTTCACCTTCTTCCCCCTTCCTCCCAATAGATTCTGAAAGAGGTATACTGTAATTAAATTCCCCCTACCCCCCACTTCAGCTCCCTCACAACTGAATCCTGATGGAGCACAGTTGCAATAAATTTAAATTCTTGCCACCTCACTCAAAAATCACCCTCCCAAACAATCCTGGAACAGGACCTTGACTGGGAATTTATTAAAAGATACATTTGCAGAGCCTTATTGTACAACATAAAAAATAATAAGAGCAATCTACTCCCAAGAAAGTCATTCGCAGTAACTCAGAGTGTGCCTCGGTGATCAGGTTCATACTGCTATGGTACACTGCTGACCCAATGCCCATGTTACGGTACTCTGCAGGGGACCGCAGGTTCAGCAGTACTGCCGTGGCATTGCGAAATCATACAAATGTTAAGAAAAATCCAAGCAAGCTGGGACCCATCCCTTTAATGCACTTTTGCCCCAATCAAACTGCCTTGCTCCCTCCCTCTCCAACCACAAACCAACAATTTGCTCTACTGTAAAAAAAAAAAAATAATCCTCCTCCTTTCTCTGCAGCTCCCTCCCAATGGATCCCAATAACAGTACTGCCTACCAGAAACAAGCACTTTAAGATAAAGATGTCACGATGTCTTGCTATCTAATTGGAATGAGGCCCTTTGTGTTACATTGTGTTTCTGCAAGATCCTGCAAGATATCATTACACAAACTGTGAAAAGTGCTCTTCATTGTGGTGAGCAGCACTGTAATTGGCATCCCTATGGAAGACTGTAACTCAGTATCCTGAAACTCACAGGACCAAGTACAGTCTCCCGACACATGTGCACATGACAGCTTTGCTGTCCGGACACACATGCCCAACAGGAAGTATAGGGGCAAGGTAGCAGATATGAAGAACCGCTACCCTACCCCAGGCAAGCCATGAGAAGGAGCAAAAAATATACAGAAGCTGGCCGAGCTGCTCCCATGGCATGGAGGGCTAAGCCACCAGCAGCTCAGCCAGCATGGTGTGGCAGACCTGGGCTTTGTTCCTGGTCTCCAGAGTGAAGTTCTCTTTTTTCACCCCTCCCTCCCATAACTTATTTTTTTACTCTGAGGTCCGCTGCCCCTCAGAGTTGGTTATTTAAGTTATGGGGGGGGGGTTAAGCACCCAACATTAAACATAAGTAGTGTTGGGATCCCTCATGTCAGGATATAGTGTATAGCAGGATACTGAAATTCATTCTCCTGAACTCGGTCTTGTAGAGTTCAGGATACTAAGTTTCAGTATTCCGTATATAATCCTTGTAATTAACTTTCTGGAGTTTTAATTTTTGTGTAAAGAGTTTAAACGGATACACATAAAGTCAGTTAGATAAATTCATGCAGGTATTCAAATGCATTTCACTTTATTTAGGGCATGCTCTGCAAAGTGCTGCATAATATGTTTCTAGAGGGTCATGAAATTTCATCCATTGTGCATCTCAGGCATGAGGTTTTTACCAAAGTACAGGAGAAATTCACTGTGGCAATGTTTGAGGTTAGGGCTGTCCACAGGACTGTACCACAGTAAGTACAGCTGAACTAATTCAGTCCAGAACCAGCAATATACCCTGCAATCTTTAAATTAGTCTTATAATAATTATTTCCTTGAGCTACAGTGTGGAACTCTGGCAAAAGGGGGGGGGAGTGAGTGGAAGACATGCTGGTCATGATCAGGGCTCCCTAGCTATGGGGAGGGGAAAGATTTGGTTCTGGTTTTGAGCCATTCTACAGCAATATAGCCACAGTTCTAAATGTGCCACTTTTAGCCATTTAGGCCACATTACTTTTTATGCTGCCATATTTTGTGAAGCAGAGAGCCAGTTACTGTGCTCCTTACTTAGTCACATTTTCTCTTACAGAGGAATTTTGGTCAGTCCAGGTCCTGGCATGTCTTGCTCTTGGCTACTCTGTACTTCACAGGTTTGAACCAGAATGTAAAGCTGCCAACCACTTTTGTATTGAACTGCACGGTTAAGTACTTCATTTCTGAGACTCAACTACATTTGTAACAACAGCTACAGTACCGTATTTTTAGTATCTGCTTGTGTGCACAAAAAAAACCTACACTTTATTTTCTGAGCCAGTTTTGGCTACCCTATTCATACAAGAAACTTCACTTCTGGAAAGTTCTGTGTTGAATGGTGACCAGCACCACTGGAGAGACCACTACTCTGAAAATGAGTTGAAAAAACACAAATTACACTTCCTTTACACATAGGAGTTTCATGGAGTGGTTCACAGTTTGACGCTAATCTGAAAAAATCCCCATTATAGTTTATATTATTCATCTGATCCATGAGCTCTTTAAATACTAGTGATATTTAACACAGTCCACAAGCTTTTTAAATGCTAGTGTATTTTGAATAATGCCTTAGCTTTCCTAAAGCAGACACTGTAGCTATTAAATAGAATTGTGGGTTATTTTATCCCTTGTTTCTGACCCTCTGGGTTTTGGGTTACTGCTCACATTTTCTTGATGGTCCAGCACAATGTCATGGCCACTAACCAGACCACCAAGACTGATTACTGTATAAAACTGCCCAAAAGAATGTCCCATATTTAGATAGCTGTGTTCCATTTTAATTGCATTATGCTAAGAAATTGCACTTCCCCCCACATTGTTAGTGCATAATTCTGCATTATGGTGCATCATTCTGGTGGGCAGTACTAAGTGTTCTTCAATAACCTTTGTATACCATTGTTATTAGTCTTTACAGGTTTTAAAATGTTTTCAAATGTGTACTGACCAAATGGCTGGGGCTCTAGAATGCAGTACCGCCCAACAGGATGATGTGCCTTAATGCATAATTCCGTGCTAACAATGCCGAGTTGGAAATTGCAGTTACACACACACACACACACACTGTGCCAACTGACTCACAACCTCACCTCCACTTTCCTCATATGATCACTACTGTACATTGCAGTATTGAATTGCTGTGTCTCACTGAATTATATAGAACAAATATCCATGGCATTAAATCTCAGGTGCAAGAGTTGATACAATGCACTAAAAACAAAATCATTCTGGTGACAATATTTAAAAACCTGTTACGATCTATAGATATGCTATTAGAATGGATTTCACCCAATTGCCTTGTTGACAGTTGATTTATGTTTCAAGGAACAAAAGTCATTAAATGAAAGGATAAAAATCCCCACTCATCCAGCTGTACCTAGGTCTGTAATATTTTATTAAAGGTTTCTGAAGGTATTATACAGTATATTGAGGAGCTGCCAATTCAATATAAAACACCTGTATGAGTAATATGTCACTGCACTGCCAAACCTTTTATTTTTATTTATTTTTTAGAGGATAACTGCTGTATTTGGTGTACTGTACATATACCAGTGCACCATTACCCATTTACATTATTGTAAATACAGTAAATACCCACATATTGCAAATACATCAGTATTTTTTAATTTACTTTTTATATACCGTACTGTACCTTGATTTCCTTTCCTACTTCCCCACAAGAAAAACACTGTAATGTCAAATGAAAACACTGCACACGTCTATACAAAAGAGTTACTGCAGTACAAAGTAAATACTATAAATTATATCAGACACAGATGGTGATACATTATTAAAAATGGTTGTCTTTGATGTTTGAAACACTGAAACACTTTTAGATACTAAGTTGCAAATCACTGATAATAAATACTATACATTGTTGCAAAGTGTTTGCTTTTCTAAGATAACCTTTGCTACACTGTATTACAGTACAGCACCTTGCTGTGCTTAATACAATATATACAATATGCTCAATTTGGCTTTGAACATATACAGAACAGTTTACAGATATAATGCTGCCCGTCACCTTTTCTTTTCAGCCTGGGTTCAGTCAGTGAGGCTCATTGGCTCTATTATTATTATTATTATTATTATTATTATTAGTTACAAGGTTAGCCCTGGAAGAACAACTGTACACCAGGTTGATTACAAGTTTAGTACAGTCCAGAGGGAGACTAATCTGTGTGTAATAGGGATATCAAGTCAGTAAAAAAAAAGGTTGTACCTTTCCATGGCAGAAGAAATGATTGCATTCATTTCTGGGCAGAGGATCTGCCTCCAAGATCACCAGCTCACCAGCTCACTTTTGCACATCGCTCAGGGTTACAATGTATGCAGAAGTCAGAAGTGTTGTAACACTCCCATACTGAATTCATGTACTTATAGTACTTGAACTATTACCTATTTGTGAGTGATGTTATTCAGTTTTACATGGGCATATTAATTATATTTACAGTATCGTAGAAATCAAAAAAATCTTAGCTGGTACAGTATGTAGGGTATGCCAGTTCTTTTAAAACTAATGCATATGTACAATGCATAGTCACTCAGGTTTGCATACCTTGCTATAACATATCACCACACTGGCTGCCATCTTTTTCTAGAGTTAGGCATTTTTTTTTCCAATATATACAGTATATATTTTTTAATAAACTGATCATTGTGCTAAAATTGAAGATCCAGTGTTCGATACCATGAGAGAGGAAAAGGAGATTCCTCCTGTGTTACACAATACTTTTTTGTTTGTTTGTTTGCTGCAGAATGTTACATTTCTCACTGCATCTCTAGAACCTGAGTGCTATTGTCAGAGCCAATATTTTTTAAAGGTTAGAACGAGTTGTGCTGACAGCAGGAATAATGTTTACTGAACAAATATTTCAGTGTCACAAAAACAACTTTGATGAGATACATGCAAAATGAATTAGTGAGTGAGCTAGACAAACTTTCTGATCAGAAAGAGTCCAATGGTATGAGAAATCCCCCTTTTACATTTACACAACACCTTGACCTCCCTATAGTCTATGATTAAAACCCACTGGATTTAATTTGCAGTTTCTCCCCTGCTGGGATGGCCTGCACCTTAGTCGAAGGGGTAGCTCTTTGCTGGGTAAGAGTATTACAACCATTATAAATCAGAATTTAAACTAAAAAGGATGGGGGAGAATGGGACGTTGCCCAAGTCTCTAAAGCACAACTTAGCAACCTCACCTGACAACATATGTAAATTTCAGTTTAAATGCAAGGTCACTTAATCTACTTAAATTGGGGAAACTTGAAGCTAAAATAAATATAATGAATGGGTGTCATTGCAGTGACTGAAACCTGTGGACTCTGCATCCATATGCTCTAGAAATATTCCCAACTATAAACTTTATTATAAAACCACCTTGATAAGCATGGTGGTGGAGTATATTTATATTAGGAATGACATTCCTTCTTATGAACTTCATCTTCCTTCTTCCACTGAGAATCTCTGTTAACATTCAATTAAAAATCAGTCATATTACCATAGGAAATTGTTATAGACCTCCATCAGCAAATATGGAATATATCTCTAATCTCCTTGAAGAAATTCCCAAAATGGCAGATAAGGGAGATGTTATCATTCTGGGAGATTTCAATATGCCATCAATTGACTGGAGTACTCTTGTTGGACATACTAATATTGAAAAGTATTTAATAAATATCATAATTGAAGCAGGGCTTGAGCAACTTGTTAAGGAACCTACAAGGGGTCAAAATATTTTAAATCTTCTCCTTACTAATATTGAACAAAAAGTTCATAATCTTCAAATTAGGGACCACCTTGGAAATAGTGATCATTTTTCCATTCTGTTTGAAATTCCATATGAATTTGTACCCCCTAGAGGGTGCCCATTTATGAAAGATTATAACAGAGCTAATTTCCAAGCTATTAATAAAGAAATTGCAAATATCAATTGGGAAACCTTGCTCTCTAAATTACCAGTTGAGGAGGCTTGAAATTCATTTAAACACATAACAAGTAAATTATTAAATCAGTATATACCAATTAAAAGAATTTATAATAATAAATGGAAGATCCCAATATGGTTCAATAAAGCCATTAAATCCCAGATTAGAGTTAAAACTAAATTGTTTAGTAAATTGAAAACCAGTTCACAACCTCATAAAAACATATTATTAACTAAATATAGAACAGCAATTAAAACATTGAAAAAAATTATAAAAACAGCTAAAGTTAATCTGGAATTTAAATTAGCCCATACCAAGGACTGTCATAAGTCACTTTATTCTCATCTAAATAATAAAAAAGGAAAACCTAGGGAAATAGGCCCAATATTTAATATGGGAACTAAATGTGAGTCAGATGTTGGTACTGCAAATCTTTTTTTTTTTTTGAATATTCTGTTTCTTAACAGTTTTCTAAAACAACAGAAGAACAACAACTGATACATACCACAGACAACAGGAAAAGAAAAACAAATACAGTTACACACATACATACAAACTTCCCAGTTATTAACTTAATACATCCTGTGACTTCCATTTATTAATTCCATTTATTAATTAATTGATTTATTAATTAAAGGTGCAGTCAAGTGTGCAGCAATACCTCTATGTCTTATTATTCATTCAGGCCCCCCTGGATGGCAACCATTATTGTATGTTGTCCATGTAACAAACTCCCTCCTCTCTACTATTTACAATGTTCTAGGATGTTAGAACCACCCCCCATGCCAACTCACAAAACCGGCGTTCAACTACTGGCCCTTCCCATCAGCTATCCTTCCCACTGGGGGTACTTCTATACTTATCTAATGCCCTGATACTTATATGTTGAACCCTGAGGAGAGCATTACATTTTCAGATAGACCCAGCGTCGCCATAAAAGGGGCTCAGTCCCTTATAAAAACCTCTTCCCTATCCCTAACTATCCATGTGAGTCTCTCTAAAGCCAATGTACGTATAACTAGTTTTCACCAATCATTTATCATGGGCCCATTCCCAGTGACCCAAGTATTCTGAATTCAATGTCTCACTAATACTAGGGAAACCCTTACCCATCTGGGCAATATTTGCCACTCCTCTTCCCCTTCTATTCTTTCCACCCCAAATAGGCAGACTAAAGGATCACGGGTCAATTTCCCCCCCCCCGCCCTTATTTATCTCCTGTATCACCCCCCCCCCAGTATCTTATCAGAACTGGACATGACCAAAAGCAATGGAAGAAGGTACCCAATCCCTTCCCACACCTTCTACAGTTCAGTGAAACAGCCAGTTGTGCCCAGTGCACCACCACTGGGGGCCAATAAACTCTGTGCAGGAACTTATAGAAGGCCTCCTTAAATTTATTACATATCATAATTCCCTCTGGCATACCTAGCACTAATTCCCAGTTCCTCTCCAAAATCTGCAACCCAAGATCCCTTTCCCAGAGGGTCTTCATAGGGCCCGTCTGGTCCGGTAGGTTCTGCTTATCCTGCCTGACTATTTTCCCAATAAACCCTTTTATATCTTTCCTACACTGGCATACAAAAGCAAGAGTACTAGACTTTAGGAGGGCTGACTTTGGAAAAATAAGAGAGTGCCTCAGAAAAGCACTAGCAAACAGGCAAGAAGGAGGGGTGGAGGAACAATGGGGAGTGATCAAAACAGCCATCACAGAGGCAACAAGCCTTTGTGTAAAGCAAATCAATAAAACACAATGAAGGAAAAAAACGCTATGGTTCACAAAAGGGTGGCAGGGAAGGTTAAGGAGAAAAGGACAGCATTCAGGAAATATAAGGAAACACAGAAGGAGCAGGACAGAGAACTTTATCAGTTAAGCAGAAAA
This sequence comes from Neoceratodus forsteri, assembly GCA_016271365.2. Classification (NCBI taxonomy): domain Eukaryota; kingdom Metazoa; phylum Chordata; order Ceratodontiformes; family Ceratodontidae; genus Neoceratodus; species Neoceratodus forsteri. The sequence continues at coordinate 1,097,580,290 of CM057450.1, read as the reverse complement.
GAGGCTGGGAAGGCAGTCAGAATAGCAAAGGCCCAAACCGAGAAAAGGATAGAATTCTGTTAAGAAGGGGATAAGACCTTTATAGGTACATTAGGGAGTGAACAAAGACCAAAGGAGGGATACTGAAGCTTAGTAAAGGGGAGGAATGTGGGTAGAGGTGACAGTGAAAAGCAGGATACTGGAACGAATATTTCTGCTCAGTATTCACAAAGGAAGAGGAGGGGAGTTACCTAAACCAAACAGGAGAAACACTCTGAAGACGGGGGTCGATACCAGTCCATTTACAGAAGAAAGGGTTCTGAAAGAACCAATAAAATTGAAGGTGGACAAAGCAATGGGGCCTGATGGGATTCACCCAAGAATTCTAAAAGAACTAAGGGTAGAACTAGTGACATCGCTGACTACTCTTTTAACAAATCATGGGAGGATGGAGTGGTACCCAAGGACTGGAGGAGGGCAGATGTGATTCCTCTTCACAAAAGTGGGAGCAGGACAGAGGCAGAAAACTACAGACCAGTTAGTTTGACCTCAGTGGTAGGGAAAATGATGGAATCACTTCTGAAGGAAAGAATTGTTGAGTACCTAGAGGCCAGTGGGGCACAGGACCCAAGGCAGCATGGATTCACTATGGGAAGGTCATGTCAGATGAATCTAATAGATTTTTTGACTGGGTGACCAAAGTAGTAGACCAGGGAGGGCTGTGGACATGGCCTACCTAGATTTTAGCAAGGCATTTGATATAAGTCCCACACAAGAGTAATGCACAAGATAGCCAGCCTTGAATGGGTCCCAAGGTGGTAGCCTGATAAAAATTGGCTAGACAACAGGACACAAAGGGTAGTAGAATGGAGTACACAGTGAAGAAAGGAGGGTTACTAAGGGTACCGTGAGGGTTCAGTACTAGGACCGTCCTTTTAATGTCTTTAAGTGACATTGCAGAGGAACTGGAAGGAAAGTATGTCTCTTTGCAGATGACACAAAGATCTGCAACAGAGGTTGATACAAGATGGAGTGGAAAGGATGAGAAGGGACTTGCAAGGTTGGAGGAATGGTCAAATGTATGGCAGCTCAGATTCAATGCAAAGAAGTGCAGGTAATGCACATGGGAAACAAAACCCAGGGAAGCATACAATGAGGGGTGAGATACTGACAACAGTAAAATAGAAAGGGACCTGGGGTAATTATATCAGATGACCTAAAGGTGGGCAAGCAATGTGAGAAGGCAGTAAGGAAGGCTGGGGGACACTGGGATGCAGGAAGAGGCATCAATAGTAGAAAACAGGAAGTTGTTATCCTCTGTACAGACAGTTGGTGAGGCCCATCTGAGTACTGTGTGCAGTTCTGGGGACCCCATCTCCGCAAAGACATAGACAGAGTGGAGGCTGTCCAGAGGAGGGCAACCAAAATGGTGCAGGGTCTGCACCAGAAGACATACGAAGAAAGACTAAAGGAGCTTAATATGTATACTCTTGAGGAAAGAAAGGAGAGAGGGGACATGATAGAAACTTTCAAGTACCTCAAGGGAATTAACAAAGTCCAAGAGGGTACTCATCTTCCAGAAAAAGAGATGTGCAAGAACAAGGGGCACAATTTGAAGATAGAGGGGGGACGGCTCAGGGGTAATGTAAGGAAGTATTTTTTCACTGAGAGGGTTGTGGATGCATGGAACAGCCTCCCTGAGGAGGTCATGGAATCAAGAACAGTGGGAGACTTCAAGAATGCATGGGACAGGCATAAGGCAGTCCTGGGGGTGGGTAAGAGGAAGTAAGCTGTTGGTTAACTAGGATCTGCAGCTTATCTGTTAGGTAGGAAAATGAGCAGACTAGGTGGGCCAAGCGGTCCTTATCTGCCATCAAATTCTATGTTTCTATGTTTCTATACCATTTGCTCTATTCTATTTAACTGCAATCCTCCCTTCTCCCCTACACTCAATCGCCCTATATATGTTTTCAGCTGTAAATACCGAAACATATGAGAGGCTCCTACACCAATCTCTCTCCTGACCTTGTGAAACTCACTCAGCTCCCCCTTCTCCAGCAGCATCCCCATACATACCGCTCCTCCTATCTCCCACTCCGGGAACCCTCTATCTTCCATCCCAGGGACGAAGAAGGGGTTCCTCGCAATTGGGAGCAAAACAGTCTTCCTTTGAGTCCCCTCCTTCTGTCGCCATAAGTGGTACCAGGCCTCCAACATCTCCCTAACTAATGGATTACCACTACCCGTGTCCCTTTATACCCGCCGCCCTCTGCTATGTAGGTAGGCTGTGAGTCTCCCCAGAATCCCATCCTGTTCCAGACCTATCCAACTAGCCACCTCAGGTTTGTGAACCCAGTCCACTACTCCCCGGAGTTGGACTGCCTTGTAATATGCCCCTAGGTCTGGGAAGCTGAGCCCACCTCTATTCCTATCTGCCTTAAGCCTTAATAAACTTATCCTGGGCTTTTCCCCTGCCAAATAAAGTCTGTGAACCCTATCTCTAAATGTTTCACATCCCTCTGCGTCAGCCTCAGCTGCAGCATTTGCATAGGGTATAAGACACGTGGAATAATATTCATTTTTATGAGATTTATTCTCCCCATCCAAGACACTGGTAGTTGCATCCACCTCTTCAGGTGTGCCAATATCCGATTTATCAAGGAGTGATAATTCAGCTTATATAGCTCATCCCACCTCTGCCCAATACGCACCCCAAGATATTTAAAGTCCAACCTGATGACCCTAAATCCCCTCTGCCGTACCTCTGGACCCACCTCTGGGAATCCCATAGTTTCAGATTTCTTCACATTAATCTTATACCCCGATAACCCTGCAAACTTTTCAATAATGTCCATAAGGCATCCTATAGAACCATTCATATCCCCCAGAAATAACAGCATATCATCAGCACAGAGTGCCACCTTATGCTCTCCTCCCTCCCCATCCCTTACTCCCACCACACCCTCATGCTGTCGTATCACAGACGCCAACAGGTCGATCACCAAAGCAAATAGCAGGGGGGACAGAGGGCATCCCTGTCTTGTACCCCTTCCCAGCCTAAACTTTGTGGACAGAAATCCATTCACTAACACCTGTGCACTTGGCTTCTGGTACATAGCTCTAACCCACCCTATAAATGGGTCCCCCAGACCAAACCGGGTCATAACCTCGAATAAAAAATCCCATTCCACCCTGTCAAATGCTTTTTCAGTGTCCAATGAGATCACCCCCCCCATCTTGGTGTTAGCCCTCTCAGCACACCATATAATATTAACCAACCTCCGAACATTGTGATAGGACTGCTGCCCCTTAATGAACCCTGTCTGGTCTGGGTGGACTACCTCTGGGAGAATATTCTCTAGTCGGGTGGCAAGGCCCTTAGCCAGAATTTTCATATCCACATTGAGAAGGGAGATTGGTAGATAGAAGGAACATTCAAGCTCATCCTGACCTCCTTTCTGAATTAAACAGATATTAGCCTCGTAACATGAGTCAGGCAATAGCGGGACCTGGTCTTCCTCCCCCCTTTCAAACACCCTCCTCAATAATCCTGCCAATCACCCCCCCAACACCTTGTAGCATTCGACAGGAAAGCCATCAGGCCCACTGGCTTTTCCCTCCGGCAACTTCTATATGGCACTCAGGATTTCCTGCCTTGAAATGGGCTGACTCAGCATCCCCCTCTGCTCATCTGTAGTCCTTTGCAGAGATGTCCCACTCAAGAACTCTCGAATATGCTCTTTCTGCCCCACATGCTCCGGCCTATACAGCTTTTCATAAAAAGTCCCAAAGCGCTCTGCTATCTCCTTAGAGCTTGTTATGATTCCCCCCCCCCTTAATCCGCAAAATCCTAGTTGGGCATCTGCCCCCCTTCATCATTCAAACCAACATAGGCGCAGGCTTGTTCCCCCACTCAAAAACCCTCCTCTGACAAAAAACATGTCCTCTCTGCTTCCTCCCTTAAGAGAGAATTAAGGGCCTCCTTGCCACTACCAACATCTTAGGGGCTTCCCCCCTTTCTCCTCCACCTACTCGCTTCTCCAGCTCTTTCACTTGCCTTTCTAATTCTTCCCTCTTCCCCCTTTTCTGTTTTTTAATCTTAGCCACATAAGCTACTATCGCCCCCTGCATATAAGCCTTAACCGCCTCCCATACCATGGCACTGGACACCTCACCCATATCATTCGCCTCTTCATATAGCTTCCATTGCTCTGTCAAGTATTCCTTGAACGCTTGATCCTTAGCTAAGTATGTGGGAAATCTCCAGGTTGACGGTCCACTTTCAACCCTCCCCCCCGCGATACTTAATACCACCATTGCATGATCCGAGAGGAAAATGGGTCTGTGGCTTATCTCTTTTATTCACCCCACCCAGCTTCTAGGTAGGAAAAAATCATCCAGATGGGACCAAGTCCTATGGGGGTTAGAGTAAAATGTATACTCCCGCCCAGTGGGGTTGACTTCCCTCCACCCATCCACCAAATCCAGATCAGCAATGCCAATTGTCCACTGCCCCATGACCTCCGTCGCTCTACCCTTACCCTCCGAATGGTCCATCTTTGAATCCATTGTCCAATTAAAATCCCCTTCCATAATGAGCCCTGGAAATTGATCTCTAATAAGCAGGCCCAGCAAAGAGGAATAAAAATCCGGATCATACACCGCCGGTGCGTAGACACACCCAAAGGTAAATGTCTCCCCCCGCCAAATTCCAGTGACAAAAATATACCTGCCCTCCTTGGGGTCTCGCACTACTCTTTTCACCTCAAAGAGCAGATTCTTATGCAAGAGTACTGCTACTCCCCTTTTATGCGAAGAATAAGAGGCCGCAAAGCTTTTCCCGACCCAGTTCCGTACCAGTTTGGCATGATCCACATCTGTCAGGTGTGTCTCTTGCAACATAGCCACCTGTGCCTCCTTACGTCTAAGTGCAGTCAAAAGCATGGTCCTCTTCACTGGGCTCGCTATACCTTTAACATTCCAGGATATCATATTTAAATTGCCTAAATCCCCCATCCCCCTCTATGTTGCTTTCCATTTTTTAAGGTTATTAACATTTGGTATTGCATTACACATAGCCACATGTTCATAAAACACACCAGTACCTTTCTATACTTTTTTCCCCAATGTCTGCACACTCGACTGCCACACCTCACATACCACCGGGCAAATACTCTACAAACATAAAAACTAAACAAACTATCTATTCTATCATCTATACCTAATCCTCCCCAAACCCCTCTTCTCCCCACTCCACCCCTCCCCCCTTCCCCTATAGCCTCTCCTCTTCTGCCTTCCCTCTGCAACACTAATTGCTAACATAGCACAAGTGTAAGTCTAAAGATAATGTAAAACAAACCCTCAACACCATAACCAAGATGCGTGCCCCACTGCCCTCCTCCACAGCCAGATTTCCCTCTTCCAGAGTTATCTCTTTCCCGGGGACCCCATTGATCTCCATCCCGAGCTCGATCAGTATCCCTACTTCTTTTCTCCAATGTCACCTGACCCCCAGTGCGATTCCGTATCTCACTCAGTTGCTTCATTCTCTATCCCCTCTGTACCCCAGCCCCTTATCTCCCCCCTTTCCAACTAACCCTTATTATCAAAAACCCCTCCCACCCCAAGTGCCTCCCTCTTAAACATGCTCACCTCCTTTCCCACTCTCCCTTTATCACCATCTCAGCACCAATCTGGTCTCACCCTGTTCCCCCCTATCCTACTGCCACTAAACTCCTTGTCCAGTTTACCCCCAGACCAGACCCAGCCAGTTAAGGAGACCAGCAACTCAATCTTTGACCTCTGTACCTTAGCCTTGTCTTCCATTCCTTTGAACACTCCCACCACGCTACCCCTAGAAGGCTCTTAACCAAATCCTGACACTTTTAAACCTCCCAATGACTTCCCTGCTCTAGTCTATTATAACTTCCCCTTCCCCTAACTAATCCCCCAAACCCTCCCCCCACCAACTTTACATCCCTTCCCAACAGAAACTGAATCCATGTCTCCTTAATCCGCCCCCCATAACCATACCCCCCCGATTTACAGCATTAAATGTACACATCATGGATCCGATAATGTAAGAGGATGGACGCGGGGGGCTAGGCCATGCCATCTAAAAAAAACATGCGCTAGACCCTCCCCCGCTCCTACCTCATCTGCAGCGAAGACTCTCCTCACATTCACGGCTCCCTGGATTTCATCTGAGTTCTTATACAGGGTCAGTTAACAAGAGAGAGCCCTCCTCAAGAGCAGAAGGGAGCACATCTGATGTCCCAAACTTGCGACTCCTTAGGCCCTTCTTGCTCATAGTTCTTCCACCATGTCTGGACCCATAACCATCACATCCAGGGAACCGACCTCCTCGGGTAAAAGTGGCACAACGGCACCAAACCAGGAACAAGGAACACTTTCAACACAATTCAGTCCCAGCTCTGTAGCCAGAAAAAAACAGTTCTCCATTAGAATAATCACATTGAATCGAGACCTCTTAAAGCCATAATTCCAAAACTTATACCCCTCACCACCGCTCAGCTCACTCTTTTCTTCAAACCCTTCACAAACTCCTCTGCCTTCTCAAGCTCCCAGAAGGAGTAGGTTGCTCCTTCATGTTTTATTCTGAGTGTGGCAGGGTATACTAAAAAGTTTTCCACTTTAAGGCTCCTCAGCTGTGCCATCAGCCCATTAAAAGCCTTCCTTTTTTTTAACAGGCGAGCCGAGTAGTCCTGCGAAAGGAATAATCTGTGGCCCTCATAACATAAGGTATCTTGGGATCTCTAGGCTTTCAATAGCACTTCTCGATCCTGAAAGTTATGGAAGCGCATAACTATCTGCCATGGGGGCTGATCTGCAGCAGGCCGTGACATGACCGCCCTATGTGCATGCTCTAATTTGATCTTGCCATTTTTCATTTTCAGTCCCAGCAATTCTGGCAGCACTCTACTGCAAAAGTCAAGTGCATCCTTCCCCTCCAAACCCTCAGGGAGCCCTCTAAGTTGTAAATTTAGCCACTGATGGTAGTTCTCCTGGTAGTCATAAGCCTCTTTAAACTCCTCCAGCTCCCTCTGTAATGCACGAACTTGCCCTGGGACTGCCAGGAGTTCATCTTCCAGCCTGGAGATCCTTTCTTTGGCCTCTGTCAGCTGAGTGCTCTGTTGCACCTGCTGCTCTATAACCTCCTGCAGTTTCCCATCCAGCTTGTCTTCTAGCTTTATCAAACTCGGCTCGAGGGCTGAAATTACCTGCCCTGTGAGCTCCTTCCCTAGAGCTGCCACCTCCACCTCTGAAAATGACACCAGGCCCGCATTTTCTCCTCCAGGGCCTGCCGTCCCCTTTTTCACAGCTTTCCCAGTCGCCCTTTGGTTTTTCGATAGCATCAAAGTTAAATACTCGTCCATTGCGCCTTCCTCCACCTGGGATCACCATTTTATTCGGCCCAGGGTGAAAAACTCCATTTATTAATTTAAATTAACTGGCTATTTCATCGGAGCTAGTGGAAAACGTGACTTCTCCATTAGCTGCTCATTAGCGCCCCTGCAAATCTTTTTAATAAATACTTTTACTCAGTTTTGTCTCCATCTGATAAAAATGTTTATAGAGCATCTCATTCTCTACCTTATTCAATCACTCAAGTAATTAATATGTCTGACATTTTGCAAGCACTTGGTAAATTGAAATCAACAATAAGCCCAGGCCCTGATAACATTCATCCAAAATTTCTTAAGGCAATTTCCCAATTTATTTCCCTTCCATTGTTAATCATCTTTAATAAATCACTACAAGAAAGTCTAATACCTGATGATTGGTGTACGGCTATTGTTACACCACTATTTAGGAAGGGAAATCGAGGAAATATTAAAAATTATCCTCCCATTAGTTTAACCTCTGTTGTAGGGAATCTTATGGAGAGGATTATTAAAACAAAGCTAGAGGATGAGGTTAAAACCCGAGGTATTGCAGATTTAACTCAACATGGCTTTATGCCAGGTCATTCGTGTACTACAAATTTAATTGCTTTTTATAATATCATTAGTACACACCTTGATAATGGGATTTCTATAGATGTAATACAACTTGACTTCAGTAAAGCATTCGATAAGGTACCACATATTAAACTCTTACAGAAATTAAAAACATTTGGTATCTTAACATACCTTGTTGACTGGATAACAGATTGTCTTACATGTAGAACCCAAAAAGTCAAATTTAATAACATTTTATCTGACTGGGGCTTGGTTACAAGTGGGGTTCCTCAGGGCTCAGTGTTAGGACCCACACTTTTCAATTTATTCATTAGTGATATGCAAGCTGGACCAAATAATTATCTTTCAAAATTTGCTGATGACACCAAATTGGGGGCTAGGGTTAATAACCCCAATAATTTGGAAACACTTGTTACTGACTTAGGGAAAATAGAACACTGGGCAATTGAGAACGAAATGTTTTTCAATCATGATAAGTGTGTGGTTCTTCATTTTGGAAGAAATAACCCAATGCATGATTATTATCTTAATAATATTAAACTTAAAACATCAAGTTGTGAAAAAGATTTGGGGATATTGATATCTAACAAACTTACATCTAGGGAACACTGTTTAAAAACAGCCAAAATGACTAATGGTCTCTTAAAGCAAATTAAATGTACCTTCATTACCCATACTTAACAGTGTATTATTCCCCTGTATAGGACCTTTATAAGACCTTATGTAGATTATGGCTCCCAGATCTGGAACCGCTATCTTAAGGGAGATATATCTTGCCTGGAACAGATACAGAGAAGGGCAACCAAGACTTACACATCTTGATTATACCACAAGATTGAAACTTACCGGTCTATATTCATTAGAAACTAGGAGAAAAAGAGGTGATTTATTATTAACCTATAAATTATGTCAATCACCCACTCTTATGAGCCAATGTAGACTCATTTATTCAACCAGAAAGATAGTCCCTAGATTACACAATAAGCAGTTAGAAATACAATCTTTTAAAACTAACAAAAGGGGAAATGTGTTCACCATAAGAGCACCAAGGCTATGGAACACTCTGCCTCAAGAATTAATCACTATATGTAGCTTTGATGCATTCAAAAATAATTTTGATTTATGGATAAGGGAGAACTTATACTGAGTTCTAAAATGACCCACAAATTGTGGGGGACAATCTCAATGGGCTATGGCCTTCTTTTGTCTCTAACACCAAGTAATACTAAGTAATACTGGCACTCCTTGTGTGCCTACAATATGGTGTTCATAACAGAATACATAATAAAGCATTCTATGATGCAAGAAGTGGACACATCTTTCATTGAGATGTCAGATTTTGATAAACCACTGCTTCATAACACTAACAGCTGCCATCAACACTGGCAGCAAATGGAGGCAGTGACATCACAATATTTCAAACTGCAAACCTAAACTCATCTGCTGTAAAGCGAATGGCTGTTGAAGCAAGCAGAAAGTAATAGAGGGTACATAACATAATTTGCTGGGGATTCAGTCAAAAATGACAGAATCCAGTTTGTTTTCAAATAAAAGTTACGTTAGAGTATACACCATCAAAAAATATAACTGAATGTGTGAAGTTTTAAAACTGTTTTGTATTACATTTCACCAAGCTGAGCTGAGTGCCCCATGATCCCCCCCCCAACAAAAAACACTGCAGGCATTTGTTTTTTTAAATTAATTCTCCCTCCTTGTCTATTCCTACCAGGCATCACTCACTGTGAAATGTTACCTACAGTACATTAAACAGGGAGCAGCCCTTTTAACTGATATTGCTGCAGAAGCAACTGCAGAAATGGACTCATTAAATTCTCCCACTGTAGCTCCTTCCCCCAACAAACTCACAGACTGGACTGCTCCTGACTCATAATTAAAAAAATTTAAATAAAAATAATGATCCCACAAACCAGACCAAAGATTAATCAAAATAAATCCTCCCTCCTTTGCAGCTTCTACCAGCAATGGGGAATGGCGGGATGCTGCAGTGTCTCAGGCTCCCACTGCTCTGTTAAACTACTGACCTGCAGCAACCTGCAAGGGAATGCAGGGTCAGCCGTTCTGTGATAGCAAAAGTAGACCCATTCAGTCCACCCTCTGCAGCTCCTTTCCCCAAAAAACTCATAGATTGGACAGCTCCCAACTTATAATTAAAAAAAACCAAAATTAAAACTAAAAAATAACAATCCCACAAAGCAGACCACAGATTAAACAAAATAAATCATCCCTTCCCCACTGCTTTGTTAAACTACTGACCCAATTACATTGTTGCACACAGGGGAACACAGGGTTAGTAGTTCTGTAACACCAAACTTAGACCCATTAAATTGTTTAGTTTGTTTGTTAGTCTTTAGCAATAGGGAATTTGAAAACTGTGGTGGCAGCAACATTTAAAACACAAGGTTGGTAAATTAGTTCCTAGACCAATGGTCAGTTGTTGCCTTTGTACAGTTATTTTGTTATGGGAGGCTAAAATACAGTATGAAAATATTTATTTATTTAGTTAGTTTTAGTTGACCAGGAAACAAGGACTAGACAATTTTTGCCTATTTTCAGCCTCATCCTGGGGAAGGGGGATACAGATGGATGCCAACTGACACTGAACCTGAGTTTTGGTAGGGACATTTCAGGGAGTAGGTGGAGTATATCATATTTCAGCTTTGAAATGCAACCATATCCTATGCTTCCATATTTGATATTTAGCCTCTGTTTTAATTTATGTATAATTCCTAACAAGATGCATTGCTTTACTTCATATGCTGTGCATTCTTAAAACAATATCTCCTTATGCTATAGCGTGTCAGGCTCATTACTGCTACTGTAACAATTTAAATAGGCTAAAAACTAAAAAAAAATTAATTATTTCTCAAGCAATAATACAGCAGTTCAGAGGAGTTCCGATTACATATATTTAACACCCACTTATCCAGAAAGGAGATACAGTTACAGATACAGTACATAAACAACACTTCTGCAGAAATCATGAGAACTAATGTAATACAGATGTCCAAAGTTGTTATGAGTGTTCAGTCAACTCCTTCAAAGAATATTTGACTATTAAAGACACCTGTAATGCTAATGTAAATAGTTACTGTTCTCCTCCCTTCCTATTTGCCTCCCTATCATCAGCTACAACAACAGGACAGATTCCATAACTCACGTGTAATAAAGATTAGATTAGGGCAGTCAGTAAAAGATGAGGGAATGCCTCATGCCACAATACAAGATGGCCGCCAGGCTGGGCCTGCTGCCAGCTGCTCTGGCAGCATAGAGAATGTTTGTTTAAACCGCCCAATTGCTTGTTTTGCTTGTTTACTACTGTCACTACTATTGTCACTAATACTACTCCTAATGACTAGCGATTCTTCTGAATTGTATTCTATTTTTCTTACCTAGGTGTCTACTCCCCTGAGCTCTTTTGGACTGAACTGTTAGCTGAGGACACCGAATCCAAGAGTGATACCGGGGTGACTTTTGGGACCGCCTCGTTGTGTGCACTGGGGCCATCTCATTGTGGCCCCGTTACCACCCCATATTTTCAGTTTGCCAGGCCTGCTACATTAGTTCTTTACATTGGACTCTGTTGGATTGTTACTGTTGGGCATTTTCGTGAAAGAGCTGCTCAGCTGCAGGATCTCATGGGATGCTGCAATTTTCAGGCTTCCACAGCTGTATGAAACTTCTGACCTAATGATCCCATTGCTGTACGCTGCAGGGGGCCGCAGAGTCAGCAGTAATATCCCAGCACCATGACATGGAGACTCTGTAAAAGAAACAAAACATCACAGCAGTGGTGCATAAAGTTTCACCAGGGTTGCAGAAATTTCTCTCACTGTGCAGCTCCAACCCATAAAACAAAACGCACAAACAAATAAACAAAAAAACACAGCAGCAGTGCATAGTATACTGTTTCAAAAGGGATGTGAAAATCTTCCCTTGCTCAAGAAAGGTTAATGTATACAGTGTAATAAGTTTAATAAAGTGAAAAGCCCATAGCAGGCCCTATTAAAGCAGAATGCTCATATAAGGTATTGATTTACAGTGTTAGTTAAACTGAAATAAAAGGTTAAATTATGGTGTATAGATTAAATTAATCTGCAATATCTGGCTTGGATAAGATGCTTTATTTTTTAGTTGCTGTATAACCACATTGTAACATAAAGGGAGCCATCCCCTATCTTTCTAATCATAGCAGCAATGAATTAATTCTGGAGCTGTTATATCTAATTTTAGTTTCAAAACCCATCAGAGCCAGTTGTCCTCACACAAAATTGTGTGCTATCCGCAGAGCCACTTATCCTCACAAAATCGTGTGATGCTGGAAAATCTAAGATGGAAGCTAACCCCAATTTTCTAGTAAAAGCAGCCACTAGTAATATCTGATGCTGAACTATCTAGTCCAAAGGTTTAAACCCCAGCAGTACCACTCGTACTTCAGGAAATAACCAAAAATACTAATAATACCTAAAAAGTGCCTCAAAACTCATAACAGCAAGAAGATACAGAAATGTGCCTCTCCCAGACATAATAAAACACTTAGAACTGAATAATTTACATGCTAGACATAAAAAAATAATAATTAATAATCTGCATATAGAAAATTAACATACCAAAAAAAAAAAAAACAAGCAATTCAATAATGTCCATCCCTCCAGAGGCAAAAATTTAAATGTCTGAAGTGAGTAAGTCCATGGAGCCAAGCACTTTTCGCTGAATGGGGAGATATTACTGTATTGTAATGTGCTGTACCTTAGCCTCTGTGATCCCCTACAAGATACCTACTGTACCTCCAACCCAACCTCTGCAAATTCCAGACCCCAAACCACTGACTGTGAACATTTGTTCTGAAGCAGCTGCTCAACCACGGGGACTCATGAGATGCTGTGATAATCACATCCACAGCTGTATGAAACTGCTGAACCAATGATCCCCTTGAGATACTCTTCAGGGGACCACAGGGTCAACAGTATTAACACAGCACACTGTAGTAGAGCTTCTGTAAAGGGAAAACAAATCACAGCAACAGTGCATAATGTTTCACCAGGTTTTCAGAAATTCCCCCTCACTATGCAGCTCCATCCCATAAAACAAAACCAAAAAAATCATAGCAATAGTGCATAGTATACTGTTTCAAAAGGGATGTGAAAAATTCTCGCTTGCTCATGAAAGGTTAATGCATACAGTATAATAAGTTTAGTAAAGTGCAAAGCCCATAGTAGCCCCTATTAAAGCAGGACACTGATATAGCACATTGATTTACAGTATTTAGTTAAATTGTAATAAAGGCTAAATTGGGGTGTATAGATTAAATTAATTTGGTTTAAGCCATGACAACATTTTACCATCTAGAACAGCAGGTTCCCCCAAGAAGAAGGCATTTCACAAGTGTCTGCTCCTTCAGGGGAAAAGTGTTTGACTCCAGGACTCAGGCTCTTGCGAAAATATCCTTCCTTGGAAGCCCTGACTTTTTCCAAACAGAATATCTGCCTCTAAAACTTCATTTCAAATGGCAAGAACATTTCCTCTCATCTAATAATATGATCAGCAACTTTGTGCACATTTTTTCCCAGCCCCAATTAATTCCTTATATCTGCAGTGTTAGATCAACCTGTTGTGTGCACACTGATGTTCACTTGTGTGAACACAGTCACAGTCAAATGACTGTCTTCTAAGCTCTCAGTAGAGCTTGCAGGGGAGATGTTAATGACCCATTAATTGTTCATTGTGGTCAAAGAATAAAGAGCTGGCCTGTGCTGCCAGAGTTTAACAAGGTGTTGATCACCTGTATGATTGATTGCAGGTGGAACAAAGGGGCTTAGGGGGGGATAAAGAAACTGAGTAGCAGTTCAGAAGGCAGATAGAAACAAGCCATGGAGACCCTAAGTTAAAGTGAAATTTGCTAGCAGTCAAGCTGAAGGTAGTGCTACTTGATAAAGTGCTTTTGCCAGGACTGTCCGCAGAGACCTCACTGCTGAGTTTGGGATTGATGCCTCTTGTTTAAAACTTACAATCCTATTTTTAAAATGCTTTTTAAAATGCATTATTTATTAATGCAATGCAGTAAAGCTTTCTCTTTTAAATGCTATTTTTTATGTAACAAATCGTGTGCTTATTATGTCAACTAAAATACTGTGTGCTGCTTTTTTCTGTGCTACTAATGTGACCACTAGAGGTTGTACTCACCATTATTTTCAGTTATGTGCAATTTAGTTTTGTGTGCACATTTTTGGCTGGTCCCGACCATATGCACACAAGTGGATTTGACTGTACTATCAAAATAAAAATACAACAAAACTCATAACAGCATGAAGATACAGTAGATTGCCTATCCCAGACATAAGAAAAAACTGATAACTGAATAATTTACATCCCAGACATAAAAAATAATAATTGAATAATTTGCATACAGAAAATTAACATGCAAAAAAAAATTCAATAATGTCTGTCCCTCCAGAGTCAAAATTTAAAAATCTGAGGGGAGTAAATTATTGCAGTCAGGCACTTTTTCCTGAAGGGGGAGATGTTACTGTACTGTACTGTTCCCCAGCCTCTGTGACCCACATCAAGATACCTACTGTACTGTACCTCCATCCCTCCCTCTGCAAATTCTGGACCCCAACCCACTGACTGGAAATTTATTCTGAAACAACTGGTCAGCTGCAGGTACTCGAGGAATGCTGCAATGTTCATGCTTCCACAGCTGTATGAAACTGCTGATCTAATGATCCCCTTGTGATACTCTGCAGGGGACCACAGGGTCAAAAGTACTATGACAGCACACTGTAGTGGAGACTCTGTAAAGGGAAAAACATCACAGCAATGGTGCATAATGTTTCACAAGGGTTGCAGAAACCACCCCTCACTATGCAGCTCCATCCCATAAAACAAAACCAAAAAAATCACAGCAACAGTGCACAGTATACTGTTTCAAAAGGGATGTGAGAATCTTCCCTTGCTCAAGAAAGGTTAATGCATACAGTATAATAAGTTTAATAAAGTGCAAAGCCCATAGTAGCCCCTATTAAAGTAGGACACACATATAACACATTGATTTACAGTATTTAGTTAAATTGTAATAAAGGCTAAATTAGAGTGCATATATTAAATTAATTTGCAGTATCTATCTTGGATAACATGATGTAAACCTTGTTTGTAAATGAAGGGGTATCACCTCCCTATCTATTAATGTAGACAGCACCTTCTAAAAATTCAAATACTACACAGCCCTTAAGTTTCAAGAGCACCAGGGCACAAAACATACAAAATTAGTGTGTACATAAATATAGTAGAGACTAGTAACCAGAGTCATTTCCAGCCTAGAGAAACACTAATGCACACAGTATAGTAAGTTGACTAAAGTGCAACACAGATAATAGCCCCTATTAAAGCAGGGTGCACATATAATACATTGATTTACAGTATCTACTAGTTAAATTGAAATAAAACACTAAATGGGGGTGTACAGATTGTGTTACTTTGCAGTATCAAGCTTGGATAAGATGCTCCATTTTTTAGTTAATATATAAGGACATTATGACATAAAGGGGACCATCACTATCTTCAAGTAAAAGCAGCAATTAATGAATTCAGGAACCCTAATATCTAATCTTAGGTTCAAAACCCATCAGAGACACTTGATTTCAGACAAAATGGTGTGCTGCTGTAAAATCTAAATAAGAGGGAAACCAACCCCTAGTAAAAGCAGCCAGTATAATATTCAAAGCTGGATTATCAAGTCCTAAGTTTCAAAACCCACCAGGACCACTCGTACTTCTGTAAATAACCAAAAATACAGATAATACAAGAAAGTGCCAGGGCACTCCTAACAGCAAGAAGGCATAGAAACGTGCCTATCACAGACATAAAACAGAAAAAAAAATAAAGACATAAAAAATCTCCAACTGAATAATTTACATCCCAGACATTAAACTGGCACTGATGTCTTGATAAAAGGAATCACTTTTATTCTAAAAAGGATATTCTTTAAGAAACTTTTTGTTTTAAAATTCAATTTTAGGTGTGGCAGTATTATTATTAATGGACAATTAATTATTTAAGTTATAGTAGTAGTAGTAGTAGTAGTAGTAGATTTTATTTCTTTTGGGTGCCCATCCCCGAAGGCTGAGAGTGCCATAACAAAATATAAAAACTGACAGACAGCATATAAAATAAAGAATCAATCATACAAAATACAATAAATACATCCACTAATATATAAATAATTACTTTTCATCAAAACACTAAAACTCCTTATCATATTAAAATTAGTTATCACTTGCTTATTTGACATCAGTTTTCAATCACAGATTGGATAAAAAGGCAACAAGCAGTATCTACACTGAAAGGAAAGCTCACAGGGGCTGTCTTTATAGACCTAACCAAGGCATTTGACCTAGTTGACCATCCCCTGCTCCTATCCTTCCTAAGGAAAATAGGCTGCTCCTCCCCTGCACTTGAATGGTTCAGGAGCTACCTGACCAACAGGTACCAGGCTGTTAAATTCAACTCAGCCATCTCCTCCACTGTGGTAATGAACATTGGAGTGCCCCAAGGCTCCATTCTGGGTCCTCTTCTATTCACTCTATTCATCAATAACCTCCCAGATGAAATACCTGCCTGTTCCTCGCTCCTCTCATGAGCGACTTAGTTATCTATGCCAGCTCACCCAATGTAGAGCAAATTAACACCTCGGCTTAATAGATCCTACTCCAGTGTCCAGAACTGGTTAAACTCCCACCGCCTCATTCTGAATTCCTCCAAACCAATGCCATGCTACTCGCACCACTCAAAAGATCTGAAGGTGTTCCACCCTGAGCATCCTTGATTTAAATGGAAATCCTCTGCAGATAGTTGCCTCCTTTCATTACTTGGGCATCCTACTAGATCAATCGCTTGACTTAAACCTTCATATCCAAGCCACTTGCAAAAACGTAAACTGCAAGTTAGGGCAGCCTACAGAACCTAGCTATATGCTTACCTCCTCCGTTAAACATGCCATAGCCAGGGGATCCTGCTACCAACGCTACCCACTGTGCCTATACTTCACTCTGCCCACAAATCTGGCGCTGCACAAATGGGATGTTACATACACAACATATGCCGATACGCCTCACAATCCCCATGACTTCTTCATCACTGCCAGCTATATGAGGACCTTGGGTGGCTCTCCCCCTCGGCCATCAGGAGCTACTTCCTGGCCTGCCTAAATGATTCTATACTGATACAAAGTCAGCCTGCTGCACTGGCGAAGCTCCTTCTTCCTGCGATTCCAAACTGCACGCTCAGATCTGCTGATAAAGACCTGCTGGAAATTCCTCGCTGCTGCACCAGTAAAGGAACGGGCTCCTTCCAACACGCAGCCCCTATGTTATGGAACCAGCTCCCTCTGGACCTCAGGCAAGCACCCTCGCATCCCTCTTTCAAACGTGGGCTGAGACTACACCTGACCATTTCAGATTCATGCACCTGCTTTGATCCTACCTGATCCCTGAATCTTCCCTGCCCCTACTCCCCCCGCCCCTGCTACTGGTTTCCATACTACCCTCCTTTTGTTCTCTCTCCCCTAAATCCAACCCCTCTCCTCAAAATCACCTATCGTTATCTTAAATTATAATTATGTATAGGTTTTATGAATGTATGCACTTACTTACTACTACCAACATTACTGTTGTATCTTGTACTGTTTTTATCCTCTGTGCTACCTAGGCACTGCCCAAACTTGCCACAGGTGGATGTTGGTACTGTAAGGCCTCACCTCCTCCCTCCCCTTCACTTGTCCTGCATTACTGCAAGATGTCCATGGCCAGTGACTGCCACTGGCCTTTATGCCCAGCCTCGCAACCATGAGCCTGGCTGCACCTACCCGCCTCCTACTGCTAAAGCCGTATTTCAAGCCGCCTTTACTCCCCACCCACCCCTTCCATTTTCTTCTTCCCTGACAGTGGTACCATGAACCTGGCATCCCTCTAGCCTGCCGCTGGGATGTCTCTGACATCCTCTCTTACTTCCCTGGGCACCCTGCTGCTGCTCTGGCTGGCTGCTGACGGCCGACAGATTATGGCTCCTTCCACCCTTCCTCCCGTCTCTTATCCTCTGCATCTACCTGGGCACTGCCCAAACTTGCCACAGGTGGATGTTGGTAAAATAAGGCCTCACCTCCTCCCTCCCCTTCTCTTGTCTACCATTTGCCGCAGGATGTCCAAGGCCAGAGACTGCCACCGGCCCTCATGCCCAGCCTCGGAATCACGACCCTGGCTGCACCTACACACTTCCTACCGCCAAAGCCGTATTTCATGCCGCCCTTTCCTCCCATCCACCCCTCCCATATTCTTCATCCCTGACTGTGGGGCCATGAACCTGGCATCCCTCTAGCCTACCACCGGGATGTCTCTGGCATCCTCCCTTACTTCCCCTGGGTCCCCCTACTGCTGCTCAGGCTGGCTGTTGCCGGCTGCCAGGTTACGGATCCTTCTACCCCTCCTCCTGACTTTTCTCGCTGCTGGGTGCTCTATATGTTTCCCATATGGCCCCACCCCCAATATGCACTGGCCGATTTCTCCTCCCTTTCTGTTGCCTGCACCCTTTCCTGTCACTCCACATCATCCTGCCTGGCTGAGGGAACCACAAACCAGCAGTCTCCATACACATTCCCGGTAAAGCCGTAAGCAGTCCTTACGGCCCTCCTCCCTTCCTTACCCTTACCTGTACCAACACTCCCTGTAATCACCTCCCTGCTCTTGGCCTGCTGGTCACTGCTTAGTATAGCCTAAATCATGTTAGACTAGCTGGAACCGCCTCTATATGTCTGGAATGTACTTGTATGGTTGTTGCCTCAATTGTATTGTTGCTTCCATGTGTTATGATGTATTGTACTCTCCCGGGTCGTGCCTGAAAATAGTCACCTGCTGGCTAGCGCACCTACCCGCTAAACAAAAACTAAATAAATAAAATAAAGGAATCCAACAATGGAATTTGTGAGGCAGGTATGGGTGAAGTGATTACAAAAAGGCAGGGAGCAGTATGTGAACTGAAACAAACAAACAAAAAAAACCTCTGGAAAATGTGAGGCAGACCTGTCCAGTGGTTACAGCACAGCATGATGAGGCTGGAGGGGTTCAAATCTCAGCAGAGCAGTTTACTCGCTCTGTGATCTTGAGCAAGCAATTTGATGTCCATGCTATAAATGCAGTGAGCTCAGCTGTACTTGGGTACAAGCAGTACAGATGTTGCATCTTTGCTGGGATAGTCTGGGATAAATACACTGTTAAAAAAACGCCTACATTGCTTGGAACAATGAGAGAGGAAACAAAAGGCAGCCAATGCTTAATCTCCCCCAGATATGTAATTCATTCCATTCTAAACAAGTTTCCTATCAGCCTATCCCGGGTCATACCTGAAAATAGGCACATGTATGCCTAGGCCCAGATATTCAAACTGCACTCAAAAGTAGCGCAACAGCAGGAGCAAGCACAAACCCGTTGCGCAAATGCGTAACAGGTGCGATATTCAAACATGGAGCACAGCAAATTGCGCAAGCAACCAATGTCTCAATATCGCACATACTGCGCCATGGCGCAACCAGGTAGGAGAGGCTGAGCCAAATGCTGCGCTATGGAGCAATCAGGGAAGCTCAGCGAGCATTCCAGATGCGATAGTGCAAGCACACAGCCCCCCAGAGCAAATGGAACTGCACATCCAGGAGGCAGGCTGGGCCCACCGCCAGCCATGCCATACATGGGCACAGAAACACACTGCAGAACCCACACCACACCTGCAACACCCCTAGCACAGCATCACTGGGGTGGGACGGATGATCCACGTGCCCATGGGGACAAGCCAACAAAGCATAGCAGAGCCATGACACCCCAGCACAACCACTGGCAGGCGGAGAGTGCCACACACAGGGGGTTGACAACCACAGTGCACATCAGCCCCCCATACGCACAGCACACCCTGCACCGTGACCCCAAGACACCACCCATGTGCAGTGACTGGCACTTCAGGAAACACCATGCATCCCCCCTGGCACACGTCAACCCCATGCTGCAAAGAAGCATACAAGCCAGACCCACCCTGTGCACCCAGCAGTGGGTGGCAGCAGACAGCAAGACCAACAGAAAGTCAATGCCATGCTGGTGATACCTCCCCATGCACACACGCACACACACACACACACACACATATGTACCCAGGACCATACCACCCCAGATGGCTTGTACACCACTGCAACTG
Source organism: Neoceratodus forsteri (assembly GCA_016271365.2). Classification (NCBI taxonomy): domain Eukaryota; kingdom Metazoa; phylum Chordata; order Ceratodontiformes; family Ceratodontidae; genus Neoceratodus; species Neoceratodus forsteri. The sequence continues at coordinate 1,097,560,080 of CM057450.1, read as the reverse complement.
AACAACCATAGCCAGCTGCAAATCAGAGATCAACACAGCATTCATATCAAAATATAAATGTATTCTCAAAGAGTAAAGTACAAAACAATCAACCAGAACTATTTACAAGGGGGGGATGGGTACAAGGTCGGGTTGTTCAAGGGGTAGGGATTACAAACTTGGAGAGGGAAGGCAGGGTGGTAGGGATGGGAGAAGGGAAGGTAACAACAATTTATGGTCCTGCCGCCACCCGTCTCCTGGCTGGTGTTGGCCCGTCCCATGCCGCCTCCTCCGAAGGCCATGCCTGTGGATGGACTGCAGGATGGCTTGGTCGTCCTGCAGCAGCTGTCTCATGCTCCGGACATCCCTCCCAATGCTCCGGAGAACCTCGAGGCCTAAGAAAATGGGAACACAGTCGATGGCTGTGACTGACCACAACCCTGAACACCACCCAACCTGCAAGCCACATAGCCCAATGTCCCACACCTTTGATGGCATGCACCCACCCACAGTGAACATGCACATGGCCATCACAAACAGGCGGCACCAGCTATGCACACCACCGCCCACACACACTGCCCACATCAATCACAGTACAAACTAGGCTGTCATGTGATGTTGCAACGTGGTGCGATGCCAGTTACACAGCTATGTGCCCAGTGCATGCCTGGACCACCTGTGATGCATACACAGACGTGTCGTGATGCTGCACTGTGATGCAGGTCACCAGCCACGCCTACATACATGGATACATAGACAGTGTCGGCAGATAAGGGCCTATGGGACACCCAGTCTGGCCATTTGGCCTTGTACGATCACTCTCTTGTCCTATAAGTCCGTTCCCCCTCACCCCTGACCTCCAGAAGTCCCTCATGGCGAACCCACACATACAGATATCCCATGACCAAGTCAGCCCCCACCACATCCTCTTGCAGGGTGTTCCACTCGTCCACCACCCATTATGTGAAGAAACACTTTCGCATGTTCCTCTTAAACGAGCCCCCTCCAACTGCATCCCATGCCCTCTAGTCCTGGAACATCCTTACGCTGACAAATATTGTTTCCTGCACTCTGTTCCCCTGTACAATACTTGTATGTCCCCATCATATCCCCACAGCCTCCTCCCCTCCAGGGAGTACATGTTCAGTTCTGTCAACCTGTCTGCATAGGACTTGTGATGCAATCCATGCACCATCCATGTCGCCCTCCTGTGAACGCTTTCCACCCAGTCCCTGTCCATACGCAGGTATGTTTTCCGGAACTGTACACTGTACTCCAGTGTGGGGAGTCACTAGTGTTTCATCTAGTGGAACTACGACCTCCCATTTGGTTGTGTCCATCATGGTTGGTGGTCCTGCCCCCCCAGCATGCAATAGCATCCATGACGTAATGATACTCACACTCCTCCAGCAGCTGTGTCTGCTGCTGCTGCTGCTGCTGTTGCTGCTGCTGATGCTGCTGCTGCTCTGGCCTGATGGCCTGTGGCACTGGGGCCCTGGCATGGCCCACATCAGCCTCGTCCGGCGCCCTCACCATCCGCCGCCTGTGGGAGACATGGTGAGACAAACATCAGTGTGACGCAAAAGCAGAGTGCCCCTGCCCCAGTAAGACTGCCTGCCCACACAGCCATAACCATCCATCGCACAGCTGCACACACTGACACACCAATGCACAGCCACCCAGGCACACACCCCCTACAGAGGATATAGGTGAATAGATGGTACACTCACGTGGCCTAGGCACCAGGCCCGCCTGTCATGGGAACGCGCCTTGATGTAGTTCTGGCTCCTCCGGGAGATCACTGTACCGTGCCGGCACTGGCCTGCAGATGCCCCGCCAGTGACCCCACTCAGGTCAGTGGCCACTTGCTGCCACACATGGGTCCTAGGTCCGTGAGGGGGGCCTCACCATATAGGCCCTCATAGTGGGGCTCCACTAGGGCCACCAGGTTGGTCACTTCAACTGCACTCCAGGACACCGCCCTCCTCCGAGCCATGGCCCCAACTTTACAGCAGGCAATATGACGCCCCGCTGCGCTGTAACCCCACGTGGAGTTGTTGCGCAATAGACCAGCACAGGCTCCAATCGTGCTGTTCGCACAGCGCCATCACTCTACATGACGCTGTAACCAGACAGCGCAATAGGGATGTACACATGGCATGCCCACAGCGCCAGGGGTCAGAGGGCATACACAAGGTCACGGCAATGACGCAAGGCTACGCACAGCACCATAGGATGTATAGGCATCCTGCACGACTGCTAAGCAGAGCACCAGTGCCACAGTGGACTATCGCGCAGAAGTGCCACAGCGCCATATAGTGCCCAGTGCTGTAGCGCCACTGGCACAATGGTGGCTATGGCCAGAATCGCCTATCGCGCTCAGCAGGTCTGCAGCGCGATTGACACCTGCGTAACCTGTCTGGGCATGCGCAATGCAGTGTAGCACACAGCCACAAACATGCGCCATCGGCTCAGCCGGACCTTCCCTATTGCGCTAAGCGCAAATACGCGATATTCAGCCGACATATGCAAATCAGTCGATCAGCCATGCAAAGGCACAGTGGCACGATTAGCATGTCATTAAAGTTGCACCACACCTCATTTGCATGTGTTGTGCTATAAAAATGCGACACTGGGTTGTGGTGGCCAGATTTGGTTGTTGCAGCTGAGAGGTGAGTTACATGCTGTGTGATGCTCAGGACAATGCTCATGGGCAGGGATGCTGGAGGATGTCACAGGTTGACGGGGCTGAGCATGATGAGGGCACTTAGAAAGGGGCAGAGGGCACCCTTTCCATCAGTATCTGCCATGCGGCGAGGAAGGGGGCTTGCCCCCCGCCTGCAGCTATGCTCATGGGGAAATGCTGTGGACTGCACAGTGACAGGTGTCCACTTCCACCCATACAGATCAGCATGACTGACGAGAACCAGGCCGAGGGTGTGGACGGCAGGCGTAGGAGGAGGCCGAACTTCACCACAGCAGAGACCGAGGCCCTCTTCCAGGCCTACCTGGAGGATGAGCCGCTTTTGAGTGGGCGGACGGGCACCCCTCAGCAGCGTGCAGCTGCATGGGAGGGGGTAGCTCTGGCCGTCAACCTGCATGGAAGCCACCAGCGCTCCGTGCAGGAGTGCCACAAGAAGATGGGGACTGACCGCAGGAGGCTGAAGGAGAAGGTGGCAGCCTTCAGGGTGGCACGTGCTGCCACTGGTGGGGGACCACCAGTGGTGTTGCAGCTGACCCCGACCGAGGAGACACTGGTTGCAGCCATGCAGCCGAGTGCCATTGCTGGTGTTCCTGGCGGAGGATTCCAGACAGGTGGAAGCCCATCACTGCACGGTATGTCATGGTGATGTTGTGGGGCGGCTGTTGTTCACATGCACTCACATGTACTCTCTTTCTGTTTCAGATCCTGTTCGTCTGCAGGAGACGGTGGTGGTGGGTGCTGACAGTGCGGCAGACCTGCTGGACCAGGAGGAGGACCTTCCACCGCCAGCAGCCTGCACGCACTGCAGCAGCAGGTCGGCTGGCCGACAACTCCGCTGGCAGTGATACGGGTGCAGGGGTGCACAGCCTGTGTCACAGCAGTCTGGCATGCAGGTGTGCCAGCATGCTGTGCCTATGGCAGTGGCACGCACCGGCACTATTGATGATGGCAGGCCTGCAATGGCCAGTGAGAGGTGTGTGTCCCACTAGGGACACATGGCAGGCCAGCACGTGCCCCTGGGCCGTCCAGCTCCACACCTGTGTACCAGCATGCTGGCACAGTCACAGGCTGGGCCTGTCAGCACCGGTGGGGCAGCACGGTGGCTGAGCAGGTGTCTGGCACTGTTGACAGCACAGGGTGGAACAGGTGGACCTGGTGGCCTCAGCAGTTGGAGGCGGCAGCAGCAGTTGCACACTAGGCCTGGGGACAGCCGCCAGGCAGTGGCACTTGTCCACCGCCCTTAGATCAGCCCATACCTGGTCCTGGCGAACAGCAGCCACCTCAAGGGGTGCTGTGCACCAGGACCATCCACACCCTGGGGTCACGATGCCATTGGGGCACAGTGCCCTTTGGACACGCACACCCGCCTGCTGCAGGAGTGGTACAGCTGCAGGGCGGGTTGCAAGGTCCGTGGAGGCACTGACTGGTCCATGGAGCGGCATAGCAGGGAGTGTGCTCGACCGGGCCGAGATGGTCCATATGCGGACGGATGTGACCGCTGCCATCGACAGGCTGACCCAGGCAGTGGTCTCTGTGGCGACCGCATTGACCACACTGTCTGGTGACCCTGTACCATGCACCCCACACAGTGCGCACTCCACTCCCCATTCCCGGCATCGTGCGACACCAGGCCTGTCGACGCTGGGTTCTGCTGTGGGCATCCCGAGCACCCCTGGTGCAAGTTTGTTTGGCGGGATGCAGACCCCTGTGCGGGCAAGGTCACGGTCGCACACTGGGACCCCTGGTGGTGCACTAGCGCCACCCGATGTGGCCCCTGCACAGCCTGCCAGTGCTGCTAGGCCACGGCGGGGCCGCCCACGCATCCGTGGTGGCTGTGGGACAGTGCTTCCTGACTGAGCTGTCTCCCAATGCAGGCCCTGTCTGGTGCTGCCCTGTGTGCAATGTGTGTCATGGTGGGCAGTGCACTGCTGGGTGCTCTGCTCACCAAACTGACACACGGACCACCTGCACACTCTCCCAACTGCTGTCCACAGGTGCATGTGGATGATGATGCCTGCATTGCACTGTACACCAAGGTGCAAGGTTGCCCAGGTCCTGACACACGTACGTGGACAGTCCAGGTGGTGAGGTGGTTGGTGGTGCTGTGTGATAGCGTAATTTCTGCAGTGCTGTGCTGCTGCCCTGTATGCTGCCTGGTGTGTGTGTGTGTGTTCATTTGAGTGCTCACCCCTCTCTGATGATGTGTTGGTATGCCTAGACCCTTCAACTCCCCTGACCTTCATGCACGGTGTGTTCCCCTGTGTGCCTGTGGTTTGCACATAGACAGTGTTGCCTGCACATGTCGCCTTGACTTACCTGTGTTGGGTGTAGTGCTCTTCTGCAATGGTGTCCCGGTGCAGCTGGGCCTGCCGTGTCAGTCGGGGGTCCCTCCGTCCTAGGGGGGGCGGCTCATCACCCATATCACCGGCGCCACTGGCGTCCCCATCGCTGTCCCCCTCTTGGACCTGTACGGCTATCCCATGGTCTTTGGCCATGTTGTGCAGGATGCAACAGGCCAGGAATATCCCACAGGCCTTTTGGGGGCTGTACTGTATGTCTCCACCGGAGGTGTCCAGGCATCGGAAGCGTGCTTTGAGTATCCCGAACACCCGCTTATGATGTTCGCGTTGCGGCATGTACCTTATTGAAACCGCAGGCGCTGGGGACGTGGGAACTTGTATGGTGTGAGCAGCCAGGACGGAGGGTATCCACAGTCACCTGTGTGGAGATAGTGGAGATCAGTGTTAGGTCAGGTCCATGTTGCCCATATCCTTGTGTGCCACTACCATGGCACCTGTGTCATTCCACCCTTGCACAGAGTTTGCATTCCATACATGTGTACTCACCCACTAGATGACCCGTGGGATGTTCCCACTTCGAATCGATGGCACAGTGCAGATTGGTGCCATATGAAGGCATCATGTGCTCCGCCAGGGTGTGTGGCACAGACATTGATGATGCGCCAGTGGCATCACACACCACCTGGCAGTTGACACTCGAGAAGCCCTTTCGGTTCCGATATGCTTGCCCGTCGGGGCCAGGTGGCGTGCGAATGGCCACATGGGTGCAGTCTATGGCACCTAGCACGCCAGGCATTTGTGCTACCCTGTGGAACTCCTGCATGTTTGCTGTACGCTCTGCCGCGGTGCTGGGGAAATGGATGTACTCCGCAGCATGAGGCAGCAGTGCGCTGAGGAATTGGGTGAGGATGCGTGACGTGGCTGACTGCGTAATGCCTGTGGTGTCCCCTGTCAGCCTCTGGAAGGTGCCTGTGGCGAGCAGGCACTGCAGGCTGTCACCTTGGTCTCCATGGACAGAGCATGACTCCGTCGTGAGGGTGCCTGCATCACATCACTGCACAGCTCACTGAGCCATCTCAGTATTGCCCTGTTCAGGCAGTACTGGGCCACGACATCTCGACATTGCTGTACAGCTTGTGGCTGATGCGGCACGATACCGCCTCTGTCGGGGCGATCACGACGGGGCCCTCCACGCCATGTCCCCTGCAGCATGCTGTCTCACCCTCATTACAGCTTCCATGTGGAAGCTGACACTGTCCATCTCCTGGCTTCTGCCCTCCCCAGCTGCTGTTCCTGTGTTACCCCCACTGCCCCCACTGCTGCTTCCACTGCACCAGGCACCCCCACTGGCCTCTCTGTCCTCCAGGACCCACTGTCCCTCTCTGTCCTTCCTGCTCCTGTCTCTGTCTCTCTCTCTCTCTCTCCCGGTTTGCAGCCTCTCGGTTCTTGCGCCGCTCCCTTGAGCCGTTTATTTGGCTCACATCGGTGGCGCATCCTCCGGCTGAGCCACTCTTGCGCATTGCGCAGTGTTCAAAATCGCATTGTGCACTTTATGCATGGACCCGCCCCCTTCGGTTGCGCATGCCTTCATTTCCATTGCGCTGTGGCTCAGCGTGTTTTCGGTGGCGCAACTGGCCCCTTCTCAATATCGCAGAATGGCGCATTTTTGGAGTTGCGCACGCGCAACCCTGTTGCGCATGGCACAACCCTTTTGAATATCCAGGCCCTAGTGTACTTACCACATTAACAAAAGCTAAATAAATAAAACTGCATCTAGCATATTTCTAGATCACAACAGGTTTTTTTAAGTATTACCATGAGAATTACTTTTTTAATGTACACTGAATCAGCTCTTTCACCTCAGATTAATGTCCTGGAATTTTTTTAACAGCAGCTGTGTGTGACACAGCAATACAATACTGCAATGTACAGCACTGATCATGTGAGGAACGTGGACGTGAGGTTGTGAGTTGGTTAGGGCAATGTGTGTGTGTGTGTGTGTGTGTGTGTGTGTGTGTGATTATGGAGAGTCAGCTAGAGAGGCAGATGTCATCATTTGTTCGTGGGAATACAGGATACCTGCCCCCCCCATCTGCCTGCTGTTCATCTGTGTGTGTTGGGGGAGGAGGTGCTCATGAGTACTTTTAACACAATGCCAACTTTCAGAATTCAGTTTCATACTTGGATATCTGAGGATAGCATGAAACCTGGTTGCTGGATCAGATTTTGCAGGATACAATCAACCCTACTACTACTTATCCTCCCATAGCCTCCCCCTCTCAACCAACATAAATTGCACACAACACCTTACTATATCACCATACTGCTGTACATAATAGTATAATGTTTGTAAGGAATAAAGGAGATGGGTTGCTGCATAGGATCAGTAGTTTTTCATCCCCCTGTGCAAATACCGGCAACATCATTAATTCAGGTGGGAAACCTCCAAAGACTGTAGTCAGCAGCTGATCCAGAGTGGTATTCTCCAAGAACCTTGTAGCCACAGCACCCCATCTCAGGCTGGATGATACAGTTGGATTCATACTCTGGGTCACTAGGATGAGAATTGCTTAAATAACAAATATAAAAAATAGGTTCTGAATAAATGAAGAGGGACAGTGTGTCAAGCTGTTGGGACCAAAAAAACTAAAAAAAAAAAAAAAGATTTGCTGACCTTACTGGCAGCACCAAGACTCCATCAGGTCCTGTGACTTTGGATGGCAATGAGTGTCAAAAGAAACACTCCTGAGTGGCAATGAAGATAAAGAAAATCAAAACTTATTATTACAGGCATTGTGTTGCTAAAGCTTTTATAAATGAATTGCAGCAGAGCCTTACAGGATGCAATGCAGTGTGTCTTGTTACTGTGTAACAAAAGAAACATTGTCTTAGATAGTTTTTAGACCACCATTCAAGTATGGGCTACTTCCTCCAGATACTGTACTCTCCCTACCTTTACTTATAACAGTACCTTGGTTAGTTTCAACACTGGAGCCAAATACTGTATATTTATAGTATTTTTTAAATATTTCTGTAGAAACCATTTACCATGCATTAACTGCATTAAGTTTTTGACAGACTTTCACATAATACACTAATACGTTACCGTCCATAACAAAAATGGAGCCACCATGCAAGATACATCTGTATAAAATATAGTAGAACTGTTACAGATCAATTGGGGCCACTGTACATTTTTATTGATCTCTTCCAATTTCAAGCAGATTCATTTTCATTGACAAGAACATGCATAGGGAAGAAAGGCTAAGCACTTTAAATTAAAACACTGCAGCATACAACAGACTACAAACTATAAACAAATTATTTATGGAGACATATTATTAAAAAATCATAATTTATGATTGGTTTGTAAAAAGGATACTCTATGTACTGTGTAACATCATATCAAGGTTTTACTTTTGGTTTACAAAACATACAACCTTATCTTGGGATGGTGGTGAGGGCGGTTAAAATCAACTCTTTATATGTGTGACTATGTGTGTTCCTTGAACAAGCTGTTTTAAAGTGATCATTATTGACAGTGATACATTTACTATTGTGCAGGTTTATACACTGTTGACACTATATAGTGTTTTGTAAATTTCCCACCCACATCTATCTCTTTCTTTCTTTCTTTCTTTCTTTCTTTCTTTCTTTCTTTCTTTCTTTCTTTCTTTCTTTCTTACCTAGGACTGCCAGGATTTATATCCACTGATTGCAGCTAGTATAGAATGCTGCAGCCCGGTTGTTGACAGGGACTCCTCGGATGTGTCATATCACACTGTACTGGCTGTCTATTCAGTGGCGGATCACCTTCAAGGTTGGACTTCTGACTTATAAAGCCCTACACAGACAGGTCCCAGACAACGTGAAAGAGCTCCTGTCCCCCTAATGCCCTGGGTGACTGCTCCGCTTGGCTGACAAGGGGTTACTAGAGATTCCAAGGGTATCTTTAAAGTCAGCGGGGGCCCGTGCTTTCATGTATGTGGCTTCAGCCCTTTGGAATTCTCTACCCCATCAGCTACGGGAGTGCACGACTGTGGGGGGTTTCAAGCAGGCTCTAAAGGGGGATCACGTGCTGTAGGGTACCAAGTAGAAGCTCCTCTGCATAGCTCCAACCTCCTAACTGCAAATAATCGCCATTTTGGTTGTTATTTCTCCCTTAAAACCAGAAAGATTACAGATTATCGCCTTTTTAATATCCTGGGTTCCTGTCTGCTTGTTTCCAGTGATTATGGAGGTTTATATGAAGAAGCCTCTGCAGAAACATACACCACCAGTCACTCCCAAGAAGGCCCCCAAAAAAATCAAGGGCCTTGAGTGCTGTGGATAAGCCAGAGCTTCAAAGCCTGATCACTGAGCAAGAACCCCTAACTCTGAGCAGATTTTTGGAAGAGTTCAAACCCTTCTGGCAAGAAATTAAAGAAATCTCGGGTGAAATTAAATCCCTTTCTAAAAAACTTGAGGAGGTCATGATGAAAACTTCAGATAATGCAGCCCGAATCTCATCTCTTGAGAAGCAAGTGGAAAAAATCGATCCCGGTCTCGTAATTATGCGGCAAAGGATTTCTAGTTTGGAAGCTAAGTTGGAAGATTTGGAGGGCTGCAGCTGAAGAAACAATGTAGTTATCCTGGGCCTTCCAGAAGGAGAGGAAGGCCTGAACATGCTGGTATTTGTGCAGAAGCTGATTGAAATGGTCGCTGGTCCTGCTCCCTTCGGGGCTAAGTACATCATTGAAAGGGCGCATAGGTTCTTGCGACCCAAGCCATCTCCAGGAGCAACGCTACATCCCATTATTTGCTGTTTTTTGAATTACCTAGAGCGACAACATTTTCTGGCAAAAGTGAGAGAGTTACAAGAAGTGAAATGGGAAAATACCAGGCTGAGAATTGCCCAAGATCTACCGTGGTCGGTTAGGGCAAAGCATACTGCTTTTCATCCTATTGTATCGAAAATTATAGTTGCAGGCCTTCGCTTTAAAATGGGGTATCCAGCTAGGCTACAGGTACTAGTGGATGGTGCCTGGTCAGCATACGAGAATCCTGAAGCTGATCTCTCGGGATTGAAGGCTGCTCTGCCTGATCTGTTTCGGGACACCTGATCTGTTTGGTCGGTCTTACCCCAGCCTGTTTTGGAAAGGAGAAGAATTTTTTCATGTTGCTGTACCAAAAGAGGAATGAATACCAGTCTGGTTTTGTGGACTCTCGAACTTCGTGACAGAGGGGACTATCTTCAGCAGAATCCTGACCTTTTGTATTTTTTATCTCAGTGCTCAGTGTTTTGGAGCAACCTCACATCTCGGGACTTTCTCTCTGGGGGGTTGTGTTTTGTCTGGGAGGAGTTCCCTTTTTTCTTACACGGATCACATTTTCCGGTTTCTTTTTTCCAGGGACACTTAATTATCTCTCATGATCTAGTTAATATGACGAAAACCCTCAAACTTGATGTTTTTGATTACTGGGGCACTGTTCGAGAGAGAAACCTTTTGGTCTCAATGTTTTTTGGGATATTATTACCAGAGGGCACTTTTGCTCTAATTTTGGTGGATCAATCCCCCTTTACTTATTTGTTTCTGGAATTTATTTTTGTTGGGTATAGATAACAGTGAGGGCTTGGACACAGATGGAGATCCACTACTTGGGAGCATTTAGTTTACTAGCGAATATATGTTTCCAGGAAAATTTTAAATTTTGCTAATGGCAGCAGTTATGAGAGCATATTCGGCTATTAGGCCTTACATTGTGTGTTTTCTGTTTTTCCTCAGGATTCGGGTTTTCTGGATTGCTCCCAAGTAGGGGTTGTTCTCTTCCCTATTTCTCATTCTTGCTCTTTTTGTTTCTGGATTTCAGGAGTCTAGTACTTGCTTATCATTACTTACATTACCTTTATCTTTGATTAGATGTTGATGACTACTATTTCAGTAAGAAGGCTTACATTCTAAGATGGGGTTTTTGGGTACATGCGTGGGAGGTTGGAGGGGGAGGAAGGAAAGCATTATTGTGCTGAACGTTGCTCATGACAGTTGGGGTGGGGGGTGATATTGTGTTTAGGATTGTCATATTACTTGTTTGTTGGATGGGGTTGGAATAATTTGGGGCGGGGTTGGTGGGTGGGAGGAAGCTGATATTGGGATGGGTGGGGTATACAGCAGCAAACAGGTATTCGGGTCATTTAAGTTTGATTTGTTGTAATTCCTAGATTTCATATAATGTCTTCTTTCCTTTTCTTTTTAGATGGTCAGTAGTATAAACATTGTTACATGGAATGTGAAGGGGATAAGGAAAAAAGTTAAACAATACCAAGTGTTAAAACACTTAAGTTTTTTATCTTCTCAGATTATATCTCATTTATATCTCAAGAATCTCATTTACTGGAAAGTGAATCTCTGCAACTTAGGAGGCAAAAAATTGGGCAGGTGTTTAATGCCTTGGGGTCCACTAACAGTTGTGGGGTTATGATTCTAGTCAATAGAAGCATTCCTTTTTATTTCTAAACAAGTTTTCAGGGACCCATATGGTAGATATGTCCTTGTTCAGGGGAGTCTCTGGTCTATGCCTATTTTACTTGGTAGCATTTATGGGCCAAACGCAGATGATCCAGGCTTCTTTATGAAGCTTATCTCCATACTCCTTCCCATGCTTCCCATTGGTATAATAATAGGCAGGGATTTCAGTTTGGTTCTTGATCCTGAAGTAGACAGGTCTGGTAGTGGGTTGAGGGGCTTGATGCCCAGACAGAGGGCCTTTAGGGACTTTCTGGATCAGTGCAGACTGTGTGATGTGTGGCGTGTATTACACCCAAAGGACAGGGAGTATACCTTTAATTCACCGGTACACAGAACCCAGTCTCGCATCGACTACCTTTTTCTCTCTCAGGTCCTCTTGCCAGGGGTCTTATCTGCCTCGATCCAGCCAGGTCCAGTGTCAGATCACTCTCTGGTAACTTCCAAACTGGCCTTCCTTAACATTCCCCATAAAGAAACCCGATGGAAATTAAATGGTCAATTGCTCAAGGACATCAAATACTGTGATGTAATAAAGGAGCAGATTGATTTTTTTTTCTCCACTAATTCCTCTGTGGACACAACACCTAATACTTTGTGGGGTGCTTTCAAAGCATACATGAGAGGGATTATTATCAGCTTAGCCACAAAAAGGAAAAAGACTCACGAGGTGGAATTACTAGCTTCACTATCTCTAATTAGGTCTTTGGAAACCAGGTTATCCTCTAATGCCTCGGAAGAGGATATGAGGAGGCTTTCCGTAGCTAAAGATAAATACTTGGATCTGTTGAGGGAAAAAAATGAATTATCTATTATTTGTACCAAAGCAAACTATACCGATCGGGGGGAAAAGGTGGGTCGCCTGCTAGCCTTAAGGTTAAAGCAGCAGGAATCAGCTAGATTTATACCTTCAATTGGGGCCCAGGCAGATAGATCCTTGAAGGTATCCCCTTCTGAGGTTGTGCAGGAGTTTGCCTCCTACTATGAGGATTTATATAGGGACATGGACAACCCTCCTTCCTTAGAAGAGCTTGAGGCCTACCTGAGGGATTCCTCTCTACCCTCTCTATCTGAATCGCAGAGGAATTTTCTATCCTCACCAATATCTCTGGAGGAAATATCAGAGGTCATTGGGGCTTTGCCCTCAGATAAGGTCCCAGGAACAGATGGTTTTTCCGCTTTATTTTATAAAACTTTTCGATCACAATTATTGCTGGTTCTCCACCAGTTGTACTGTCACATTCTTTCTGGTGCAAAAATAGATACACATTTGTTTGAAGCCCTGATTGTTCTTCTTCCTAAACCCGATAAAGATCCGGAATTAGTGCAAAGCAACAGACCAATCTCTTTATTGAATCAAGATGTTAAAATTCTCTTGAAGATATTAGCCGATAGAATAACACGAGTTCTTTCTGACCTGATTAATATGTCTCGGGTAGGGTTTATGAGGGGACATTCATCAGCTGATCATCTACGTACCCTGTCACATGTTGTCTCGGTGTCCAGGGATGCTGCCTTTCCCACGGGATTGGTCTCCTTGGATGCTGAGAAGGTGTTTGATTGCGTCAATTGGAATTTCTTGTATCAGGCCCTTAAAGTATTTGGTTTCCCGGCTAAGTTTATAGAGTGGATTCGGGCCTATATCAAACTCCATCTGCTAGGGTCTCTGGCAACGGAGCATTCTCCAAACCCTTTACTTTGTCTTCCGGTACTCAGCAGGGTTGCCCTCTCTCCCACTTTTATTTAATTTATATTTAGAGCCCCTTATCCAAAACATTCTCAATAATCCAGAGATATGCGGTTTCCTGATAGGTAATCAGGTGGTGAAGATTACGGCTTACGCTGATGATCTCCTCCTTCATTTATCTCATCCAAAAACTTCAATTCACATCATGTTGAGGGAAATCACCAAGTTCAGTGCTCTTTCAAATTATAAGCTGGATATAAATAAATCCTCCATTTTCCCTCTTAATCATAAGGTTTTTAAAAATGATTTGTCTTCTTTTGGTCTCGGTTGGTCTCCGCGTGTTCTCAGATACCTTGGTATTAATTTGACGTGTAACCCCTCCTCCTGGTTTAAAGAAAATTTGGAGTCTCTCTCCCAAGTGATAGTTCAGGATTTTATGAGATGGTATAAACTCCCTCTCTCTCTTTGGGGTCACATTAATATCATTAAAATGAATGTTTCCCTTGTTTATTTTATCCCCTCTTGCTTCTTAACTCCTTTACACCGTTATCATGGTTCCAGAAAATGCACAGAATTTTTACAAATTTCATCTGGTCTAATAAACAAGCCAGGTTAGCATATTATAAGCTAGCCACTCAGAAACTAGATGGAGGACTGCGGATCCCCCATCTGGCAATTTATTACTGGGCTAGTCATATTGCAAAATATTTGCAGTGGGTGAATCTGGGTCCGGAATACTTAAGACTGGTCGGGCTCAAAATTGAGTTAGATTTTATTCAGTCTGAGAACATTGACCCCCAGACAATGTTCTATCTTAAAATAGCCTCCCTTCTGGATACTATTAGTTGTCCCACTATCCGAACGTCCCTCAGAGTTCACAAGCAGCTTTGTTCATTTCTGAGGTATTCCCCAGACTTGGACCTGTCTCAATCCATTTGGAATTCCCCGTCTTTCACAATAAACAAAAAGATGATATCTCTTAAATGGTTGCCTCAGATTGGGGATGGGATAATCTCTACTTTTCTGGATGACGCAGGGGAATGGCTCTAAGTTTCTAATATAATTCGAAAGTTTGACATCCCGTTAACTCATCACTGCAGGGTGGCCCAATTGAAACATCTACTCTCTTCAGTATTTGGTAATATCCCTCCCCATCCACCTGCTTTTCTGTTTGTATCGGATCTCTCCCCTTTATTGGGGTCACCAGGCGCTATTTACAAAATATATCGTGTCCTATTTTATTGGAAATATGGGAGACCTGAAGGCCCCACTAGGCTCTGGGTTTTTTTTTTTCCTCAACATACTCCTAACTGGTCAGCTTTATGGAAGTTCTGCCATAAATATGTCTCTCAGGATAGACTCCGTCTTATGCAATACCATATAATACATAACATGTATTATACCCCTGTGAAGCTGAGGAAATGGGGTCTCATAAGTTCGGGAGCCTGTACCAGAGGATGTCAAGAGGAGGGTACGCTTCTTCACGTCTTTTGGTCATACCCCAAGATAAAGCCATTATGGGTAGCTATACAGAATAACCTAGACCCTATACTGGGTTTGCAGGAGTACTTCACCCCAGACGTATGTTTGTTGGGGGATATATCCTCTATCAAGGTGAGAATCAGAAGATTTCATATTTCCATGATTACACTATCTGTTAAAAAAATTGTGCTTCGGCATTGGAGGGATACAGTAAGCCCAACATATCAGGAATGGGTTAATGAAATTTTGGCTAACTTACGTACTGAGAAAGCGATAGTGAGCCTCCATAATAAGTTGCAGTGGTACAAGAATACTTGGGATCCCCTTCACACGCTAATTATGGCCAGAGCTACTAAATGAGTCACTATTTCCAGTGTTCCTTGATTCGTGATGCTATATAGTATCTTTCTATCTTTGTATGTACTCTGCTGCTATATGGGGGGGAGGGGGGATGGAGACAGCTCATGTATCATTTGGAGTATTGCCATTGTATGTGGTAATTCTCTGTCCCCTGTAATAGTAAAAACTTTACTAATAAAATATTAATTAAAAAAAAAAAGCAGGCCCTAAAATTCCATTTGTGGTGCCAAGCCTATCCAAATTGATTTTACTGATTTTATTGATTTATTCATACTGTATTGTGTTTTATAGTTTTATCTTGTTTTATCCAATTTGTATGTTAAAGCGCCTTGGTACTTTCAAAGGCACTCTATAAATAAAGTTTATTATTATTATCTTTCTTTCTTTCTTTCTTTCTTTCTTTCTATCTATCTATCTATCTATCTATCTATCTATCTATCTATCTATCTATCTATCTATCTATCTATCTATCTATCTATCTATCTCCTTGCTTATACTCAGTATGCAGACATCTTCAAGTAAGATTCACATATATATGTTCAAGTTGGGAGTTAATAAGACCATAACACGTCTTTTTCTCTTCCCATCACTGAAACTGATTTTCATGTTACAATTTTAAATTGTAAGTCACATTCCACCTTATTGAAACACTGACGGACAGTTTCATGCTTTTTTTTTCTTTTTACCAGAGAAAAGAACACGATGTTAAACATACACATGTTGATTTTGTGTTGGTTGATTTGTTTGTTTGTTTAAAATGTTATCATATTAAACATATGGATATGGATACACTCGACTGAGAATAAACTTATTTACAATGAGGTCCACAAGCATACATAATGGTAATTACAATATTTAAAATACATACATTACAGGTCAAAAGTTTTAGAACACCCCCAATTTTCCAGTTTTTATTGAAATTTAAGTAATTCAAGTCCAGTGAATAACCTGAAATGGTACAAAGGTAAGCGGTAAACTGCTAGAGGTTAAAAAAAAAGTTTAGGTTAACAAAAACTGCTGTAGAGAAATTGCAAAGAAAGCCAAGGTGTCAGTGAGTACAGTTTCCTACACCATCAAAAGGCACTTGGAAACTGGAGGAAACTCTGACAGGAAGAGGTCTGGCAGACCCAAAGCCACAACAGAATCAGAAGACAAGTTTCTGAGAGTCAACAGCTTGCGTGATAGGCAGCTCACAGGACAACAGCACAGAGTGACTGGCACCCTGAACCAAAAGGGCTACCACAGCATTCTGCAGTGCCATGTAATACCCTCTGGTCTATGCCTAGTTGGTCAGGGGTTCATCCTACAGCAAGATAATGACCCAAAACATACCTCCAGGCTATGTCAGAACTACCTTCGAGGAAAAGAACAAGGCGGTAGGCTTCAAATCATGGAATGGCCAGCACAGTCTCCAGACTTAAACCCCATCGAGCTGGTTTGGGATGAACTGGACAGAAGGGTGAAAGCAAAGCAACCTACAAGTGCAACACATTTGTGGGAACTTCTGCAACAATGTTGGGAAGAACTTCCCGAACAATATTTGATGTCCATTGTAGGAAGAATGTCACGAGTGTGCTCAGCGGTTACAGTATATCTGCAAAAGGTGGCTACTTTGATGAGTCAAACATTTAGATTAAATTTTGTTAAACAAAATGATTCTATGATTTCTTTTTTATCTCCAATTGTTTATTTGTTCTATGCTTTAATTTCAGAGTACATTGAGACATTAACCTGCGTAAATTTCAATAAAAACTGGAAAAATGGGGGTGTTCTAAAACTTTTGACCGGTAGTGTACATATTGCACTCACATCATACACAATGTGGCAATTACAATTAACATAATATAATGAATACATAAATTAAAATCAAACCACTCTTCCAAAAAGAAAATAACATTAGCTACCCAATCTTTTATACAAATAAAAATTCCCCATTTATTCAAGACACCACTGTCTTAATCTGCTTATTGCTTCTCTTAGCCATCACCCATTTATCTTCCAAGATAGATTCCTTACCTACTCTCTTAAACCTGGGTCAATTTTATTCCAGCTCTTTGCACCCCTAAACAAAACAGACTCTCATCCTATTTCCCGGTTACACTTAGGAATATCCAGATACAGGATATCTGCAGATCTCAGAGAATCCAGCTTGGATCTGTAAATCAACCTTTCTGAGACTTACCCTGGGAGTTTACCTTGCAGGCCCTTACAGATAAAAATTATTAGGTGCTCTTTGTTTCTTTCATTTAAGTTTAACCAACCCAGTATATCATACATATGGCACTTTTAATTCAGACATGGGGCCCCAAGTATAAATCTAGTCAGGCTTCCATCACATGCCTCTAACTTAACCCGATCTGTTTTCCTTCCACTGGAATAGAGGATATCTCCGTAATTAAGGATGGGGATAATCATAGATTCCACTATTCTCTTATAAGTATCCAAACTCATACAGAACTTTACTCTATATAGGGCTCCCAATCTTTTCCCTATACTTTTGATCAAATTATTAATATGTACATCCCAGTATAGTGAATTATTTAGCCATAGGCCCAGATATTTATATGACCATACTTGTTGGATCAGGGATCCCCTAAGATAACCATCTTCAGTGTCAGATCCCCCTGGACTCTATTAAATCTAGAAAATAATATAGATTGAGTTTTTTTAGCAATCAAAATTAATTTACTATCTGCAAAAAAGACCTGCAACTCATTAAAGGCTCTTTGACGTTTACTCTGGATTTTGTCTGTATTACTATCTGAGGTATAAATTACAGTATCATCTGCACGTAGATGATAAAATATGGATGCATCTGTAAAATACAAACCATTAGCATGAATATTAAACAAAAGTGGGACCAGGATGGAACCCTGGGGGAACCCTGATCCAACTGGCAACATACCCGAGCCCTAATTACCCATGTTCACTATCTGGGTCCTACCTATCAAGTATGAGGACAGCCACCTATTCTCAAGGCCTACCAATCCCATGGATGCTGCCCTGGACAGGAGGACACTGTGGTCCAGGGAATCAAAAGCTTTAGAAAGATCCATGAAAATTTCACCCACAGGTGTCCCCCTGTCCAAGGCCCCCTTGATATCTCCCCTCCATTTTCACAAGTGCTGATGTAGTACTGTGGTAACTACGGAACCCTGACTGCATATTATTATTGTTGTTAGTGTTTATTAGTATTGATGTTGTTATGGCCAGTGGTCCTCTTGAACAAAGCCTGCTAACAAATAATAATATGCAGTTTTTAATAGTCAACTGAACTACCAAATCGACCCATATAACTTCCTGCCCAATAGAGTAACATAATTTCTGAAATAAGTATGTGTATTGTTAATAGAAAACAAACAAAGTAAAATGTAAAAAAAAGTGATAAGTACATGGAAACCTATTGAGCTCTTGGAGTGCACTGTATCCTGCAAAACAAGATACAGTACACACAGGGAGTTGAAATGACATAATAAGGAAGGTGGGTGATATTTTATCTAGTCACTGCTCTATCCCTTTATGAAACTCAATTTGGTGATCTATACTGTGTGTGTATTAAAACATAAAATCAGCAATAAAAATAGGGCCTCATGTAGGGGTTCAGATTATTTTTAGTTAATTTATCTGAAGTGGAAGTTTAAAACTTCAATGAGTCAAAATCTGAAAGTCAATCCACTTTTTTTCAATTCAGATTACTTTCAGGATCCCACTTTTGGAAGTCAATATTCTAGGAAGGAACCATTTATGGATGTTAATATAAAATATTGGTGGTAAAATACAATGTCTTTCATGAAAATCTATCATTTTTGACTTCCAGGTTTGCAATTTTGGAGAATCAACTAATTTCTGGTTTTACATCTGAAATCAATCGCTCCCCTCCCCCACACACACACACAAACAAACAATTTGGAAGTTTTGCCTTATATTTGGAAGTCAAATACTCCAGAAATGGAATTAACTGAATCCCTGGACTCACTTAACCCATGTAGTAGCCTACCATTATGAAACTAAATTTTAAAGCAAATAGAATAATTTCAGTCATTTTTGTATATTTAAGAGCTAGTGTACTGCCTGAAAACTGTATGTAATTAATTGTAACTTTCAGATGTAGTCAGCTATCACTTTTTATATCTCAAATATTTATTCTTTTCTGTTTGCTAATTAGAAGACTTTCCACCTGGCAGTACTAGGGTGATGTGTGGAGCAGCACTCTGTCTGGAGGGGACAAAAAAAGTAAGTTCCGTTCTTCCCACTAGATCAACACTGAAACCACACTGACTAAGGCATCATTAGTACCCAATGAGAATGATTTCTCACTGCCAGGTTTCATTTTCACATGAAGCAGCAGGGACTGTCTCTCCCTGGTTACTAGTGATGTCACAGTTTCCTGCATTTTGATAGGTAGCTTGTGAAAGTCACTGCTCAGGCTACAAGGATTGTGGTGCATCAATGTGTTTGGTCTAATTTCTGATGATGTAGTGGGACGAACAGAACTGACTTATTTTCCTCCAGATAGAGTACTGCTGCACACATCACTCTAGTTCTGCCAGGTGGAAAATCTTATAATTAGTAAACCGAACATAAAAAAAATACTTCAGATCCTGGAAGTGATAGCTGACTGCATCTGAAAATTACTATTAATTCCAGGCAGTACACTAGCTCTTTAATTCATTGAGTTTTTCAAATGACATAAGAAAGTAGACTACATGGGATCACATGGAATTCTGCAGATTTATACCAGCTGGTAACATTTCAAACATAAAATCACCAAATTAGAATTTAACAGATCAGTGTTGCTGATGAAATCAATGTTTTACAACAAGTGAATGTGTAGTACATGACACTGTAAAAATGAAAAAATAAGGAATGTCAAACAAACTGCTGAAAATGTATTACAGTATCTCACTCTTCAGATGTTTGTCAGCATGTGTGTATGTTTGTGTTGAGGTACTGTATGTAGTATGTTGCTTGCAAATGGTCAGTTTTAAAACTGTTAACTACTTAACTTACAAAACAACATTAACTACAGATTATTTTGCTGTTTGGAATGTGGGCACATTACAACATTTCCAGTTCGCAGTGTAAATAAGGTGCAGTGAATAGCAATGGAAATGAATAAAGTCTCAGTGCAGTTACATGACAGGGGACATTCAGACATGCTTCATACACTATGGGATTTTTCTTGTGATCAGTCAGGAGCAGTCCAGTCTGTGATTTTGTTGTGGGCAAGCAGCTGCAGATGGAGGGGAGAGTTTGTTTTGTTTATTCTGTGGTCTTTTGTGGGATTGTTATATTTATTTATTGAATTTCATTTATATTTTAATTATGAGTTGAGAGCAGTCCAGTCAGTGATTTTGTTGGGGGTTGGAGCTGCACTTTCACTGTTACAAAACTGCTGACCCCTCGTTCCCCTGCAGGGTAGTGCGAGTCAGTAGTTCAGCACAGCAGTGGAAGCCTGAGACACTGTAGCATTACACAATTCCCAGTGGCAGGAGGGAGCTGCTGGTGCAAGAGGGACTCTAAGAATTATTTGTGTTAAGTCTGTGGTCAGCTTTATGCACTTGTTATTTATTTTATATATTTTTTTATTTTATGTTGCATGCACCTCCTGCCACCATTTTTTTACTACATGAAACAACATCACAGGGTGGCAGCTTTAATGTTATTAAATGTGTCATTTCCTGTGGCATCCCTCTGTATCACAGGGTCCCCTTGAGGACTATTTCACTTTCCAAAAGTAACACGACTTTAGAACCTTTGCAGGGCTCCACAATGCTGCTAAAGAACTGCTGGCCCTGCAGTCCCCAGCAGAGTACTGCAACAGTGGCATTTGGTCAGCAGTATAACACAGCAAAGGGAGCATGAGACACTGCAGCATCCTGCAAGTCCCCTTGGCTGAGTCACAGGATACTGTGCAATGACTTTGTTGTAGTCTGTTCATGTTTTCAGATAGTATGTGTACTGTATGTATAGAAACATTTTTTAATTTTTCTTATTGATTGGTACTGTCAGCAGTCCATTCTATTGCATACGCTATCTGATTCCCTAGCTAAATCCAGCAAGGAAAAAATAATAATAACATCCACACAATGTACAGTAAATTGTAGTTATTTGACTGAATTATTGCATTTAAAGATCCCAATTGAGTGCTTTCTGGTGCAAAACATTGGCTTTATGGATAAAGGAGGCTGGGCATGTCATGCACTAGTACTGTGGGAGCCAAAATGATTATTAACAAACTCCAAAAAACAGTAGTTTGTTAATTATTTTCAGATTTACACTGTTGGGGCTTGACATATCAACCATAACGTTAGAGTTTTGAATGTGAAGGCTGTCATCCGGGATATTTAAATGCCGTGATTCAGTTAAATAATTACTAGTTACCCCTGTGCAGATCTAATTTATTTATTTATTTATTTATTTATTTATATTCATTTGTTCATTCTGCTGGATTTAGCTAGGACTTCAGATAGGGTGTGTACTTTATATACAGAAACAAGTAATTTTTTTTTTGTTCTGCCGATATATGTCACCTGTGCCCTACCTGTCCCCCCCCACACACACACACATGCGCATAGAGTAGACACCCAAGCACCCATGAATGAATATATACTCTCTTTCAACGACAATGCAATTTAATGTATAAAACCACTTGTGGTTATACTTAACGTGTTTATTTTCTTTTAGAGGAAGCAAGAAGACCTCAGCTCTAATATGGCAAGTTAGAATGTGATGTTTTTTACCTGACTGATGGAGGTGGTCACTTTGCCAAAGTGGTCAGACTTAATCATGGTTCAGCTGGATAATGAGAACCAAGAACCCCTCCTAAATGTATGAAAAGTAAGAACATTGGAGTTATTCTAAAAAATTGCAGGCTTTAATGCAGCAAAATGGTGGGGGGGGAGTGCCCTGGTACTTTAACTAATGCTTTTGTGTGGTCACACACCAGGAGCCACCCCACTAATTTTACTAAGTTGTATTGTTAATTCAGGTTTTGAGCTGGCAAACCTTTTGTACTGATTTGAATGTAGGAGAATTGTGGCCTTCTTCTAATTGCTAAGCTCCCCATTAAACACCTGTGAGCCTTTCATTGGCCTGAGCACACTATAATTAATGAAGCCAGGAGAGTGGTCTCCTCATTAAAAATAGAGGAATGTTCTAAAAAATTGCAGGCTTTAATGCAGAAAAATGGAGGAGGGAGTGTCCTGGTACTTTATTTATTTATTTATTTATATTTATTTATTTATTTAAGAGTTTAACCAGGAAGGCATGCTGAGCGGAGACTGCTCAATTCCAGATGCGTCCTGGGGAAGGGAAGCAGATATATGTACAAAAACAGTAAACAGCACAGGAAATACAGGAACATTAAAACAGATACTCAAGGCAGCTACAATTCATTTGCTACAGGGCCGATATCCCAAAGGTTACACAGTGGCTGGGATACCAGAGTAATAAGCAGGTGAGTGAATGCTGCAATGCTTAATAGAGACCAAAAGAAAAGGTGCCTAGCATACTTATACATATAATAACTACATTTAGAGGCTCTGTTAGCCCCAAGGGAATGGGTGTATGGGTGCAGTAGGAAGGGAATGAGCTAGATGCATGTGCAGGTGGGGGAGAAGTGTGCTTTGAGAAGGTGGTTTAAATGCTGGCTGTTGTCTATGTGCCGAATTTCAGCCAGTAAGGTGTTCCACAGTTTGGGCATACGGAAGCTGAAAGCAGCTTGTCCTTTATGTGAGGACATGCGTGGGATGAGAAAGAGCCTGGAGTCTGAGTTCCTGAGTGCATACGCAGTGGGAGGCTGGACAGAGAGGGCTGACTGGAGGAATGAGGGGAGGGATTGTGCCCAGAATTTAGCTGTAACCCTGGCACTGTGAGCCCGTCTGCGATCCTGTAGAGACATCAGGTCGAGTGACTTATAGAGGGTGCAGTGGTGTGTCATGGGTGAGCAGTCCAGGGCAAACCAGCAGAAGGAATAGTAGAGGGGATCTAACCTGGTTAAGGTAGACTTAGCAGCCGTGCTGTAGATTACGTCCCCATAGTCAAATATTGGGAGGATCATTTTTTGTATGATTGCTTTGTGGGCCGGTAAAGGTAGGCAGACCCTGTTGTGATAGACAGCGCCCAATTTGGGATGTACTTTTTTGTGCATTGAGTCGATGTGTACAGAATAGTCTAGGTGCTGGTCAAGCCATACCCCAAGGTATCTGAAAGAGGTGCTATTCTCCTGGGGGCACCCATCAGTGGTGTAGAAAGTGGGGTTGAGGGAAGGCGGGAGAGTCTTTTCTGCATTCTGAAAGTTAGTGAGACAGTTTTCTTTGGACTAAGGAAAAGCTGGTTTGTACGAAACCAAAGCTGAACAGCACTGAAATCCTCCTGGAGTATTTCTGCAGTAACCAAGGTGGAGTGACCCAATGTAAACATTACCGTGTCATCAGCATACATGTGGATGGGTGACTGTGTGCTAGCTGAGGGCAGGTCATTTAGAAAAATGGAGAACAGTAATGGTCCAAGGACTGAGCCTTGAGGGACCCCGGAGGTGACAGGGAGAGGGCTGGAGGAGCAGGAACCAATTTTTACCGCTTGTGACCTGCCTGCCTGATGGGATTGTAATCAGTTGGTGGCTGCTTCTGACAGACTGGTGCATGAGAGCTTGGACAGCAAATGGGAGTGGGAGACGGTATCAAAGGCTTTGGCAAGGTCGATGAAATTGACTGAGGTGGTGTGCTCTTGTTCCATACCAGTGAGGATGGCATCTGTGAGCCTTAGAAGTGAGATGATGGTGGAGTGTGACTTCTTAAATCCAGACTGGTATGGTGTGAAGAAAGAGGAGGAGTCAAGAAAGGGGGCAAATTGGGAGAGTACGAGGTGCTCCTGTAGTTTAGCTAGGATGGGGAGCAGGGATATAGGGCAGTAGTTTCCTGGCCCGGAGGGATCCCTGCCTTTAGGGAGTGGGATGACGGTGGGTCGCTTCCAGTCAGACAGGATATCAGCAAGCTTGAAGGAGAGATTGAAGAGATCTGCCAGTGGTGCGGCGATGGCAGGGGCAGACAGGTGAAGCAGTTTTGAGTCCATCCCTGAGGGGCATTTACCTTTGGATGGGTTGAGAGCCTGCAGGGCTTTAAGCACTTCAGTGGGAGTAACCGGGTGAAAGGTGAAATTGGAGGCCGAGGTGGTGAGCGGGAAGATAGGGGGTGAGCTGGAGGGGGGGGGGCGGAGGGAGGTTAGGAGAGAGGATGCACAGCTGGTAAAAAAGGTGTTTAACTATAAGTTCTCTCACCCATACACCCCATTCATGTGTTTCTCCTTGAGAATCTCTTGTCCATTCAACCAAACCAAAAGTTCATCAATTTCCTTTTGTCAGGTCTTTATCAAGGATTCCGTACTGGTTTCAAAGCTCTCTCTTCAGAACCACATGCTTTCAAAAATCTCTTAACCACCTTGGCCAAGCGTTATGTCATGTTCGATCTCATTCAGAAAGAACTAATGAAAGATTTCCTTCTAGTCCTGTACGCTCATCCTTCATTTTCAACATGATGGATAAATCCAATTGGTATTGCTACAATGAAGTTCTCAGGGAAAAAAAATAATCATAGTGGATCTCTCAGAGTCTCATGCATCTACAGTTCTCAGTGTTAGCTCTGTTATTCTTTTAGAAGGCTTCTCTCTTATCTATGCACATGTAGATAATGCTATCAAGTTCATCAAAACAGATGGCCAGGGTGCTTGGTTGGCAAAAGCTGATATTACACATGCTTTTTAAGTTGCCACTTGTGCATCCCACTTTATGGCATCTGTATGGAATTCAGTGAGATTCTTATTATTTCACTGTCTGGCTAACAACTAGGTGCAAAAGCAGTCCAATGCACTTTAACATACTTTAAAATATTATCCAAATCCCTTTGCTAGATTTTGCTCATCCTTCTTAAATGGCCATTTCTCCTTCATCTATTGGACTACTTTCTTCTAGTACCTATTTTAAAAAAATCACAGATTTAAACTGAAGAAACTAGTGACTACTAGTATCTAGTTCCTTCAATTTAAATCTGATTTTTTTTAATAAGTATTTTAAAATAATGAGAAGTCTTTCTGTTTTTTTATGTATGGTCTGGGTGTTAATAGAATGTGATTCTCTAAACAACTGCCATAAGTCTCTGAAGAAGAACTTGATTGGTCCAAAAGCTTAGGTACTGTTTTCCTTTTGTAACATCTATGTTGGTCCAATAAAAGGTATCAAACCATTTGCTTCTGGATCCAGTCGATATGCAGCAGATTTAAGTCCCCCCAATCAGTACCTCCCCTTTGCTTGCCATTTTGTCATTGGCCTCCCCCAAACCCCTGCCTAAGTCCTCCCCCTGTGTTGATGATCTGTTCACCATCCACACAAAAATAAAGGCCTAGACCCTGCCTGTAAGCCAACCAAAAGAACCTTCAACCCTTCCTAATCCACCCTGTGTCATTGCATCTCTGCAGCCTTAATATCTTTCCTCAAATATAAAACAACCCCCACTTTCCTTGCTGTCCTATCCTTCTGAAACATTGTGTAACCCAAAATGACCACATCCCAACTGTGGGTGTTGGTATACCATTATTCTGTTATGGCAACAGAGCCAAGTCTGCCTCCCCAAAGGTTGCCTCAAGGTCAGGAATATTATTGGACACTCCTTTTGTCCCTCCCAGTTCCTACTTTGCCCTCCCTTCCTGAGCCCATCCATCACCCTTCCATTGTCCCTGGTACTGTCCTCCCTTTTTTTATTCTCCTTCTGTTCACCCTTCTTAATTCTTCTCTCAGCCTTAGATCCACCTTGTGATCCTCCTGTGCCCCCCCTCCCCATCCTTATGGCTCTCTACCCTGTGGAAGTTATTTCCCCATGGTTTCTCTTCTCTGCTGCTCCAAGTTTATTTCCCCTGGGCTTCTCTGCTCTGCTGATCTTTTTTTCTGGGGGGGGGGAGATTCACTGCCTCCCTTGTTTTTTCTGCCTCTACCTTGGCTGTGTTAAATGCACATCAAAGTAGCATTTAAACCTTCCACCTCCTGGATGGATGGATGGATGGATAGATGGATGGATGGATGAATGGATGAAGGCCATCTCCTTTGTAGAGGTCTTCATCCCCCCAGATAGGACCCCCATTCTGTGAAGTAGCCAACCCCCTCCTCCATGCATCATGCCTTCAACCAGTCATTGAAGAACCTGGTGAAATGTTCCTTAGCCTCCCCACAGCCATACACAGGTACCTCCTCAGTGATGGCCACCATGTGAGCTGCCTGCTTCAGGCCCCTTCCCAGCACCTTAAACCTATCCTGCACAACCACTGCTGCATCCCTTGCTAGGTCATTTGTCCCAAGCTGGACAATGACAACTAGCTCCCCCTCCTACCCTGCTGCAGTAGCAATCTTAAGGATCCACTCCATATCCCTCTGTGATGAGGCGCCAGGTAGGCACCTCACCTCACCTTCATCTTTCCTTCCAGTCCTGTTCCCAAAACTATTCCCCTAATGACTGAGTTCCCCTGCAGAAGTTGCTTCCTCTTCTGCAGGAGTCCTCTGCCTCCCACTTTGGAGTTTCCCCTCTGGGAGGACCCTCACATCCTCCCTTGCCACTACCATGGGTGCCTCCTTTTGGAAGTCCCATCCTGGCAGAGTGGAGAAAGAGTTGCATACTGGCACTGGCTCAGGAACATTTCCCCAACCCCCCACCATACCAGTGCCCACCACAGTCCAGCTGATCCTCCTTCTTGGCACCTACTGAGGCAATGGTGGTAGATTTGCTGTTCCCTGGGTGAGGGAAGAGGTCCACTGAATCTTAGACAACTTGACCCAGAGTCTAGTGACCACCTCCCTCAGCCCAGAGAGGTGCACACAGATGAGGCAGTACCTCAGTCTCTTAACGGTCTCCCTGAAGAGTACTGATCCACAGTCTCTGCACTGCATCACTCCCATCATACCCAATACTATACTTCCTATGACTTGAAGAATGTTTGCCCTTGCCTCATATAGGGTGTTTCTAGATTTCCATTTTTTTGTTCAGTTTACACTAGATAGGGTTCTAATTAGCTTTCCCCTTGAACTTTTAAGACTTAACTAGCTTTCCCCATTTTGTTTAGCTTAACCGCTTTGTCACATGATCTTAGATAAGGTTTTTAACATTTTCCCTTTGTCAGTACCTTATTACCCTTACCCTAGATAGGGTTTTTAAGTTTCCCCTTTGTCCACTTTTACCCTGAATAGGGTGTTCTATCAGTGCCCTTTTTAACATGTGCATATGGTTTCTGTGCTGCTTAACACAGGTGGCAATAAGAACATAGTGGGCCCAATTTTACAAGGTTGACACAGGGCTTGTGTGAAAAGCTGCATCAGTTGCAGTGTTTGGCACATTGGTGCTGAAGTCCTTTGCCACAACACAGCCCGATTGCAGCAAGGCTGGTGCAGTTGCAAAATTGTCCTCACTTTACAGCAGCATGCACCAAAGCTTTGGCGCAAGCCCCATAATATGCATCCCCCTAATGGTGCAAAGTTAGACCCGGGGGAAGCTGGTCTAACTTGCTGTGTTCAGTGCAGGGGGCTTGCAGCAGGGGGTTTGTGGCAAGCTTCATTGTAAAACTGCATTTTATCAATCAATCAATCAATCACTTTATTTAACCAGGCATAAACACCATTGAGCAAGCTCATTTTCAAGGTGGTCCTGGGCATAAATACAATACAGTACACTTCATAAGATTACAATTACGGTGGACAACAGTGCAAAAAAAAAAAAAGAAAAAACATTGTGAAGGTGCCGGTCAATATGGGCCTATACATAGCGGTCAACATAATTAACATGCAAAGGTACATCATGATAAGCTTTACTGAAATGAGAAGAGACAACAATCCCATATAGTCTCCGCTGAGTAAGAGGTCATACCTAAATGATAAAAAATATGGAGGTATTAAGGAATAGGGTAGAAATTGGGGTGAAAGAGTAGGCAGCCAAAAGGGAGGCCAGAATAGGTAAAAGGTAGAGAATAGGCAGGGTCATCTTGGATTAAGGGAACTAGGCTTGTAGGTCCTAGGTTTCTGTTGTTAGGAATGTGGGGTGGATGAAATACTTAGGTGTAGGGTTTGAGAGTGGCACCCAAGGCTTAGGGGTCATCGGCATCTGAAACAGTTGCATGATTCCTTCAGATAATCCATTAATAGAGCTTTGAATGTGAAAATGCTTGGAAGTGAGGATAATTTTAATGAGTCTTGCATAGCGTTCCAAAGTGATGGAAGTGAGAAGTTGATTGCTGCTGAGCCAAGGGTAGTTTTCACTCTAGAAATCTGGAAGCAGATTAAGGAGAAGCATCTCAGGCCATAGGAACCTTTAGCCCATTAGAAGATGTTCGAGATGTATGCAGGGAGGTTATCAGATAATGCTCTAAAAAACCAGAGGAGAGCATTCCTTTTTCTTCTAGTTGAGAGTGAGGTCCATCCCGAAACCTGGTATAGATGACAGTGATGTGTACTACGGGGTAGATTTAAGATAAATCTTAAAGCCCGGTGGTAAAGGGTGTCCAGTTTGTTTAGCATCGCTGATGGGCAATGACTGTAAAGGAAGTCAGCGTAGTCCAGTATAGGTAGGAATGTAGTTTGTACTAGTCTCATTCTGGCTTCTAACGTGAGTAGGTGTTTAATGCGATAGAATAAACCTAATCGCTGTCTTAGTTTCTTCAAGGTTTCATTTAAGTGGCACAGAAAGTTGAGCTTGTTATCCAGCCAGAACCCTAGGTATTTAAAGGTATCAGCTACTTCAAGGGGTTCATCTAAGAGTGTTCAGATATGTGTGATATGTGGACATCTGGAAGTAGACTTTGGTGAAAGAATCATTGCTTTAGTCTTTTTGGCATTGAGGAGGAGCTTATGAGTGAGAAGCTTGTATTGGAGGGTGATGAAGTATTTCTGTAAGTACTCATGGGCCAGATCCAAGGATGAATTTGTGGTATAGAGTACAGTATCATCTGCGAATAAGTGCACATTTGCTGTGCCCAGCTGCGAGTCCAGATTATTGATGCATATTGCAAAGAGGATAGGGCCCAGGATGGAGCCTTGTGGGACTCCTCGTAACAAGGATTTTTGTGGGGACAGATCTCCTGTGGCTTTGACTTGTTGTAACCTATTGGTTAGGTAGCTGGTGAACCATTTAATAGCAGAACTATCAAGTCCGATGTTACTCAATGCAGTAAGCATGATGGTATGATCCACAGTATCGAAGTCCTTACTTAGATCAAGGAAGAGGGCAAATTCATGCTTCTTAGAGTCCAAGGCCATTTGCCAGTCTGTAGTTACTTTGGCAAGAGCCGATATTGTACTGTGTTTGGCTCTGAAGCCGGACTGAGCCAGGTTTAGCAACTTTAGTGAATCAAATGTTCTCTAAGTTGGATGTTGACAATTTTTTCAAGTAATTTAGAGGAGACGGATAGTATAGAAATAGGCCAGTAATTGTTCAGATCACTCGGATCCCCAGTCTTGAATAATGGTAGGATGTGGGCAGTTTTCCACAAGACAGGTAGCTCACCTTGAATCAGAGAGGTGTTGAATAAGCATGTAATGGGGGTGGTCAGATAGGTATGGCCAAGTTTTAGGAAGTAAGGTTCAATATTATCTGCACCCGCACTCTTTTTTTGTATCCAGAGAAAGGAGGAGGTCCTCTACTTGCTTGACCGTAATTGTGAGGAAGCTGAAGGGGGTGGGATGTGGGTGGTTATGGTTGTGATTATCAGTGAAGCCAACAGTGTAGTCTCTTGCCGGGCTAAGTTTGCTGATAGGTGAGGTGTCAAAGGCAAGCCCTGCAGTGGCAAAGTGATCATTAAGCTTTTCTAGTATATCAGCTTTGTCTGTATAGGTGGTACCATCAGACACAATTTTGTTTGGAAGGAGTGTTGCAGTGGACTGACCTTCGACTTCTTTAAGGATGTTCCAAAATTTGGCAGTGTTGTTTTTATTGTCTTCTAGTTCTTTTTGGAGGTACCTAGCTTTTTTGACCTAATTAGCTTGGTACAAGCATTCCTAGTGGTGGAATGCTAACCAATCAGCCTCAGATGGGATTTTCTGCTTTTTCCACCAGTAGTCCCTATCCTAAGTGCTTTCTTCAGGATGGGAGAGAACCAGCCAGGAGTTCTATTTTTTGATTTGATCAGTCTTAGTGGGGTGTGTTTGTCTATTAGCTCCAGTAAGAGGCTGTGAAAGATGTTAAATGCCTCGTTAAAGGTGGGGGCTAGGTAGAAATCCTGCCAATGAATGTTGCTTAGATCTTTCAGGAAAGTGTACTGGCAGAACTTTTTCAGGCATCTTTTCAGTTTGAATTTTGAGGCCGTCTTTATTTGGGAAGGATATCTGATGCAGGCAGTAGCGCAATGGTCACTTATATCATTGAAGAATACTCCAGTATGCGAGATAGTATGAGGTTTGTTTACTAGGATAAGGTCCAGGAGGGTGCTGCACTCAGGATTTTTTCTGTAAGGTCTGGTCATAGCAGTCACCATTTGTAACAGACCATTAACATCGCATAGATCCTTCAATTTCTTAGAGCTGTCATCATTCCAATTTAGATTGAAATCCCCCATTAGAATACACTCAGTATCAGCAGAGTCAAGAAGGTTTTGAAGGTGTGGCAGAAGTGCCCAGCCACCAGATGGTGGTCGGTAGCATGCTGCCAAAAGGAGTGATTTCTCACTGGAAAGTGATAATTTTAGAGCAAGGCATTCAAATTCCTTAGCCTTTAGGTACAGTCAAGACTGTGACTGTGAATTGCTTTTGACATATATTGCAACCCCTCCCCCTCTAGTTGGTCTATCACAGCAGTAGATGATATATCCGGGTACGTTGATAGATTTGTCCAGGGTCGAGGGTGTGAGCTAGGATTCAGTTATCATGAAGAAATCAGAAGATGCATGTGGAGCCCAGGTCTGTATAGAGTCAATCTTCTTTAGCAAACTACAGACTTTGATATGGAGAAAGCTAATCCCTTTATATTGAGGGAGGTCCACAGGGGCATCCAGAGAAATAGGTGGACCCGGGTTTAATTCAACATTTCCCGAACAGAGTAGGAGAAGTAGTAGTAGTTTTTTAAGATGGTGTCTTAGCCTGCTAAACATTTTTTTGTTACTCCTTCTAGCGTACATTGGTTTAGCGGTGGCTGTGTTAAGGGCAGGATTGCCATTTGCTAGGGATAAAACATAGAGAACTGATAGAGCCGACACCATCCTTGGGAATTGCACGTGTTCTATAGTTATGGCCTGGTGGGAGGAGGGGCATGACCATAGAGGAGACGTCCCTGATGTAGAATGCCATGGTCTAATGTGGGAGGGTATATCTTGGTAGATGATAGAGGATGGAAACTGGCCTTTGTCCGAGTTGCAAACCGAAATTTTGGGTAGAGTATAACAAAGTAATATAAGGCAACTATAGAGAAGGATAGGCGCAGATGGCATTCTTAACATGGAGATATTTCCTTTTACTAGTAAAACCACAGGATTTGCAACAGTTCCTTGAGAGGGCCAAGAAAATGAGTGGATCTTGTGGGGGGATGGGGTACCAATGAAAAATTAAGGCCTAGATAACTAATAAGGCGTGGCTGGCAATAGCCAGTAGGAGTGAGCTAGAAGGCATTTGACACAAAGTTTGATGAAAGTTTCTCCTTGCATCAAACTCTCTGCCACAAGCATCTTGTGGCAACCCAAAACACTTCTAAAATCAAGCCCAGGTAATCTACCATACCTTACCTGACTGTCAGAGTTCCCTGCATGCTCACTGTTGCCCATGAATGCCAGCCAATTCATAAGACACCAGTCTCAATTCCTGTTCCAGTCCTGTTCTGTTCCACTCACATTATGGGGCATGAATGTGTATGGACACATTAGGTGGATGTAAATGTATACCTTGGACTTAGAAGGTGTGTGAGCCCTCATTGGTTGGCTTGATTTCTTGGCCATGTCTTCTCTCCTCAAGACCTCCCAACCTCCAAGTCTGCTTACAGCTCCTGCAAACACAAATTAAAACAATTTACCTTGGTTTTACTTTAGTCTTGCATTTAGGAACCTTGTTCTTTGCCTCCAGTGCTGGTGCTTGCAGATTGCAAGAATGTGAACCGAGTTGGTCCCATACTGTAGATTTAAATTCCATGAGTGTAAGCCCTAATTGGCTGGCTCAATTTCCTGATCCCGCCTTCCCTCCGTAAGCCAACCTGACTTCTGAGAATGCTTACAGCTTGTGCAAACACAAATTCAAATGATTCACATAGGTTTTGCTTTAGTACTGCAGTTAGGAATCTTTTTCTCTGACCCCAGCTGCTGGTGCTTTCACCATGCTTAAATGTGCACTGAGTTTTGTTCCCAGACTGTAGATTTTAACTCCTGGTGTATGAAACATGATTAGCTGGCTCAATTTTCTGGTCCTGCCTTCCATCCTCAAGCTGATCTGACCTCCAAGTCTGCCTACAGCTCCTGCAAACACAAATTAAAACAATTTACCTGTTTTACTTTAGTCTTGCAGTTTGGCACCTCTTTCTCTGCCCAAATCTGCTGGTGCATGCAGATTGCCAAAATGAGCAAGAATTTATTGTGATATTTTGAGGATTCCAGGCAGTATTTCCTGGTATGCTGACCATGTAGTGACACCATTACAGCGAACATGTCGATGCCGACAACATCGACAGTTTGCTGTTATGGTCTGCCCGAGACCCTGGCACTTTGTCTCCCAGTCCTGCACCCCTCCCTCAATCAACTCTGACTCAGAGTTGGGAGTCATTTAATTTGGGAGGTTCAGAGGTGAAGCCTCCAAAAAGAAAAACAGCCAGGGTCTCCTGCTGGATTTATGTCAACTGCAACCTGCGGTCAACATAAACCCATCACTGTGATGTCGGTCAACAACATAGTTGTCGAACCGGCATTGTAGAGCTGTATTTCCTTCAGCTATGGGTCCCCCAACCCATAGCACCTCTACAGGATAGAAATACTCTGAGATCTTAAAGCCACAGTATGCTACAACAAGCACAACATACATACAGTGGAGCCAGTCATGGTGCAGTGCAAACAGTAGAATTACTGCAGTAAACAGTACAATTTCAATGGCAGTTAATCCCTTTTGTCATGCAGTGACTTGAGACACTGCATTATATCCTGGCTGACACTACTGTACATAAGATTAGCTGCCCAGTTTATCCTCAGCTGGTGAGGTTTCATGGTCAGCTGATTGAATCCCCACTTTCTTTTCTATTTAAAGATCAGCTAACTGGAACCCTGCACCTAGCTGACTGCTTTCCACTTCCCACCAGTCCTCCTTCTCCAGTACTCTCACCTGGGTATCCTCCTTGGTGATTCCAGGCAACATTTCCTTCAGCTATGGGTTCACATGCCTATGGCACCACTAATGGGTGGAAATGCTCTGACAGCTTATACCACAGTGTGTTACAACAAGCCCAACATACAGTACATACATACAGTCAGCTGCCCAGTGAAATTATGCTATCATTACTTATAGCAATGTAAGTTAACATGATAAGGATAAGAGTTCATGGTGGTCATGAAAGATTATGTACAACACTGTCAGGTAAACTGGTAGCCATGTGCCTGAAGAATGGTATGATGGAATTGTAAGAAAGAACAAGATAGGCCAGGCAAGTTAACATTAATGTAACCTGAGCTCATTGTCATGAATGACGGTGCGTAATTAATAGACAGGGAGATTCTCCACTGCCTAAGTTCCCATTATATTAAGATGGTATGAAAGAGACAGCTGGCATGAAGACAGTACAGGCCTTTAAGGCAAGCCTGGGCAAATTTATGTTTACCAAGGGAGTCACTGAGCACCCTAGGTCATACTTGGGTAGGGAACCTTTATACACTTTTCTGTGTTTGCATGGAATACTTATTTCTTCCCTGCTTGTGAAGTTGGTGGGGCAGGCATGATGGACCTAGAATCCCACCCATTCTTAAATTACTATATTGAGTCTCAATAAACTAGTACTGCTTTTCAATTTTGGAATCTGATGGATGATGATGATAAGGTATAGGCATTGCTTCCACCCACCCATAGCTAATTGCACTGATGACAATTAATGCATTTGATGATGTGATCCTTCAAAATTGTGCCAGCCCTCCAGCTCAGCAGTAGAACTTCCACTCTCAATGCCGACAACCTGGGTTTGGGAACGGATGAGAGATGGAGGGCTAGCCGGAAGGAAAATGAATGAAAATACAAGGGATGGCTCTCTTTCTCCCGGGGAGGGGGGTTGAATGTCTAGTGCATCACTGACCTCTGGCAGAGGCTGGGGGGGGCCAGCAGCGCATGGTAACTGTACTGTGGTGGGAGGCATACAGACATCGGCATTCATGCCATTGATGTCATTGCAGGTACTACCTCCTGGGGAACACAGACAAAAAAATTCCTTGGTGTGAGTCGCATGACAATAGATCCCAATTAGTCTGGGACCAAGCTGATACGGGGGGGGGGGTGCCCACCCTGGCCATTGGGCAAGAGTCAAAAAGAGCAAAATAAAAAAAAAATTAAAACATTTTTCAATGGCAAGTTATAGAAATGTGAATATGATTAACTGAAACTGTATGGAAGGTGGCCTATTGGCTAAAAAAATAGTACACAAAGGGTGGTGGGGAGCTCTCAGGTACAAGGGAAGTCACCAGTGGGTTTCTGCAGGGGGTCAGTGCTCTGCCCAGTGTTGTTTAATGTATTCATTAATGACATTGAGAAAGGCATTAAAGATAAAATCTGCCTTTTTGCCAGTGAGACCAAGCTCTGTGGGATGGTGGACGCAGATGCAGGAGTTCAAGACCTAAAGGAAGACCTAGTGAAACTAGAAATGTGGTCTGGCATGTGGCAACTTGGCTTTAGTGTGAGTAAGTGCAAGGTCATGCACAAAGGAAGGAAGAACCTGAAGACTGAATACTGTTTGGGGGGGTTAAGGTCACTGACTCAGAGGTGGAAAATGACTTGGAGATAGCCATCACCAGCAACCATCAGCAAGCTATGCAGTATTGAAAGGCAGCCATCACCAGCAGCCTTCAGCAAGCTATGCAGCACAGAAAGGCAGCAGCCAGGCAAACAGAATGATGTGATGTATTGCTAGAGGGTTCATGAGCAGAAGGGAGGAGGTTATACTGCCCTATACAGATCCTTGGTGTGACTGCACCTGGAGTATGGCTTGCAATACTAGAGCCCTTACCTGAAAAAGGATATCAACCATCTCAAGACAGTTTAAAGCAGGGAAACCAAGATGGTTCAGGGATAACAGGGTACAGCATATGAGGAAAGGCTGAGAGAGTATAACATGTAATCACTGGAGAAGAGGAAGGATAGAGGGGACATGATTACAATTTTAAAGTACCTGAAAGGTATAAACAAGGTGGATATCAGGGACCTTTTTTTTTTGTCTGAGTAAAAACAAGATCACTAGGGGGCACTCTCAAAAGCTGGTGGGGGGGGAAGGTTTTGGAGGGAGGCCAAGAAACACTTTTTATGTTTGCTTGCACATACGTGCACAGCAAACATTTTTTGCTATGATGAACCACATTTCAGAGGGATGTCACTGTCATCTCCAATGCAACTGAAGTTGCATTGGGCTTGGCAGTAACAGACCAATGACCAGACAAGCTGAGTATGATACTGGTCACTGTTTGCTGGGTGGAAACTTCATGTAGTTGAAAGGGCTGAAGTGCGCATATGATAGAGCATCGGTCCTTTCAGTTGCATGAAGCCAGCCAGCAAGCAGCTGAGTGGCCTTATGACATTTTGGTGCCAAGTTGTGTCTTTTGTCTGTTTCAGTGCACCCCTACACCCTATCTGAGAAGCAGTTTAGGTGACTATTTTATCCGTGCAATCCTGCCCAGTCCCTACTATTTCCAGGAGCAGCCAGAGCCCATTTACAAAAAACAGCAGTATGATATAAAGCACTCAACTGGAAAACACTGTCAAACACCCTCTTGCATAAACCAATATATCCAGGAGCAGCTAGAGCCTAGTAATGAAAAAACAGCAGTATGATTTAATTCAGTCACAGCACTCAGCCAGAAGATACTAATTGTCAATACCTTCTTGCATAAACCAACTAGGTAAAGCTCACGGTTTCTTCCAGGAAAAAAAAACAAGACTTTCTCTTATTCTGAACACATTGCACTTGATTTTCAAAACCACAAGAGTGATATAGGGAGTTTGCATCAATGAGAATTAATGCAAGTGGCTCCTTATGTCACATTTTGTGCCATTCCCGATTTTCTATCGGTGGCTATGACCCACCTGGGACCCCTTGTACCAAAATGTCCCTGCGCCACCCTTGCACCCAACATGGTGGTGTGCCTGGTTGCAAGGGGGCTTCTGCCATGGTGGGGCTGCAACATCCCCTTATTTGGAAGTTTGCAAGCCCTGCCATGGACACAGCAAAGGGTACCAGGAGGTGGTCTACATGGCTTGTGCCAGTGGGACAGGGTGGACAATGGGTGACTGGGGATATAAGGGGCAGGGGAGGCAGCATAGAGGAGTTGTGGGGGATGTTTTGTTTCCACACTGACAAAAGAGTGTAAATTCAATGTTAGGGTTACCACCCCTACCACCCCTACCACCCCATCCCCACCCTACCCCCACCAACAGGCATCGGGGTGTGTGTTGAGGTCGTTGGCCTAACTCTCACTCCATTCCATGTGTAAAGAAGCTGAGGTGGTGCAGTATAGGAGAATGGGGTGAGAGTTAGGCGTGATGACCCCAATGCACACCCCAATGCCTGTTGATGGGGGTGGGGTGAGGTGGTAGGGGTGGTAACCCTAACGTTGAATTTCCACACTATTGTTGGTGTGGAAACAACCCTAACTGATGCATTAATGAAGTTTTTGCAAAGAATTTCCTTTCTTTTTTTTAAAAGTGTAATGCAAGTAATAATAGAAATGGGCGGCTTGGTGGGAGCGCAGGGCCCAAACCAAGCCACCTATTTGTGCATAATGTATGTGTGGGTGGTAGGGCAGGCCCTCTGGGACATGTGCTCCCACTTATATATGAGCATGGAGTCATACAGCAGCCCTATAAGGCAAGGAGGCTTAGCAACAGTAATTTGCCCATATCGCGGGAACAATAGGAGGTAGGAAAAAAATTTGAAGTGTCGTAATTATGACAGTGTGAAGTTCTCGTGACCATGACTGAACCTGTATCTCACATAATTTCTGAGATACGTGCACTGAAACGTGATGTGAGTGCTAAATCTGAGGGCATAAAAGTAGCCCACACACATGAAAATCAGCAATTAGAACAGTAATTCACAAATATCACAGGAACCGTACATGCAAAAAAAAAAAAATCAAATTTCAGTGGTTTCAAGGCTTTCTAACTCAATTCTTTAAAGTCTGTATCTCAAACCGTTTTCAAGATACAGACCCTGAAAGGCGTCATGGGTGCCACAATGTTATCCTATGGGGAAAATTTGGAAATTTGGAATGATGTAGCTCTGGCCCTGCTGAATGTTTTTGCCACAAACCACCAAAAGACACACCTGTGAGACTAGGGCTTTTCACCCTGAAACATTCAGGGTAATACCGAAATGCACGTTGCGGCAATGAGGGAACAAAGAGAAACTAGCGCCAAAATGTTATCCTATGGGAAAATTTCCAAACTTCACAATGCTGTAATTATGGCCACGTTCAATGGTTCAGTACCAAACCACCAAAAGGCACACCTGTAGGGATAGGGCTTTGCTCCCTGCAAATTTCAGTTCAATACCACATCGCACGTAGTCACAATGAAGTGACAAAGAAAATGACTCCCGCAATGTTATCCTATGGGAAAATTCATAATTTTGGAATACTGTAACTAGGGACATGGTGAATGTTTCGGAACCAAACCATGGAAAGACACATCTGTGTCACTGGGGCTTGCCACCCTGAAAATTTCAGGCTAATATCACAATCCAGCTTGCCACAATCAAGTGACAAAGAAAACAGCATTTTAGAAATGTGGTTGTGTAGTATTACCGCGGTCATTTACAGTATGATCGCCACACTCCTATCTTTTTAATGGGAATACAACCGTGAACATAAAAAATAGTGTGGCAGCTGTATTTTTTATGATCGTGGATATTGCAGAGGCACTTTGAGACAGTGTCATGATTAAAAAACGGCAAAATGGCAAAAAAAATCTGAATACCATATTTCCAGACCAGCTGGTGAAAAACTAATGATTCCTGTTCCTTAGGCCCAAATAGGTAAACCCAAATGGTTGGTGTGTCGAAAAGTGCAGTATTTTTTGAGTTATATTGTTTTTTCTCTCTCACTAACTGAAAACAAGATGGCAGCAGCATGACATTATTTTTGGCAAGCTTGACACTAAAAAATACTATTGTGACAATTTTCGAGCTGCACATATAAATTTTCCCATAGGATATAATGGGGCACTAAAAATGCTATAATTTTTGAATGGAACAAGATTTTTACACAGAATCTTCAAAAGGCACATCTGCTACCCAGGACCCATGTAGTCCACCCAATTTGAACCCACTCAGATGCAGTCTTCAGTACAAAGTGGACATCTAAAGAAAATAGAATGTTAGGATTTTTCATGTTTTTTCAGTGCACTATGATTCTGCAACTGTACATCCAAGCAACAACAACATTTAGAGATCTGGAGACCTACCAAAAATCTTCTTCCATTCCAAATTTCAGGCAAATCTGGCAAATGGTTGCAAAGTTATTAAAGTACAAAATTTGAGGTTTATCATAGAAATGGCTATGCAACTCTAACTATAGTGGCAAAAAACTTCACTAATGCATCAGTTAGGGTAGAAACTACAAAAGTAGGGAAATGAAAAGTTAGGGTTGAGCCCCACCCCACTCAACCTCCAGCCGCCCCACCTGTCACAGACCATCAAGCATTGGGGTGTGCCTTGAATTGGGGCTCAACTCTCACCCCATTCCATGTGTAAGAAAGTTGATATCTTACAGTATAGAAGAATGGGGTGAGAGTTAAACCCGATGTTTCTAATGCTCACCCGATGCCTGTTGGTCTGTGGAGGAGGATGGTGATGATTCGGGATGGAAGTGTTAGGGGCTCAACCCTAATGTCTCATTTCCCTACTTTTGTCGATTCAACCCTAACTGATGCATTAACAAAGATTTTGAAATTTATTTCATTTTTGAGATTGTATAATAGTATCTTTACTTTCTGTGGCAGCCCAGGGTCCTTCCGACCCTCTGCTCCCATCCCTCAACAGATGCACATATGTGTCTAGCTGTGGAAACACAGGAGTCTCCAGCCCCTGCGCTTCCACACATTAAGTTGTGAGCAGGTGTAGTGACATTGCAACAAATAGTCATAATTGTGCCAACTTAAATCATTTTCACCCCAAATGTTCAACATAACATTCTTATCGCCTCACTGCATGTACCCAGTAGAGAAAATTTTCAAATCCCAGTCGAAATGTAATTCTGCACAACTGTAATGCCATTCTGTGCCACAGGTGCAGAAAATTTTTTTTTGGCAGGATTTGAAAAATGAAAGCTGCAGTACTCATGAGGTGGTGTAAAAAAATGGCAATGTTGAAAATGTGGCATAAAAATATGATAAATTACCAAAGTTACGCATACGTGTAAAAGAATTCCAATGATCACATGTAACTCAGGCATTTTTATTTATTTTTGCACCAATTTTTCAAAATGGCCTTTTGGGACCACACCTCATGAGCACTGGTACTGTCATTTCATTACTTGGTCCCAAATGGTGATTTCATGCATCAACTGCACCATTCCATGCCAATGCTACATAAACACATTTTGGGCAGAATGTGAGAAATGACAGCTGTACTGTTCATGAGATGGCATGAGAAACTGGCAATGTTGAAAATTTGGAGTGAAAATATTGAAATTTGCCAAAGATACGCACATGCATAGCGAAATTTCAAGGACTGCATGTAACTCAGGCATTTGTGGGTATTTTTGCGCCAAATTTTCAACATGGCCTTTCTGGGACCCCACCTCATGAACAGTTGCACTATTATTTCATTAATTGGTCCAGAAAGGTGTTTCCATGCAGTGACTGTAAAATCACTTTTCAGGCTCGCGTAATGAAATGACAGTGCCAGTGTTCATGAGGTGAGGTCCCAAAAAAGGCTATGTTGAAAATATAGTGTCACAATTCCCCAAAATGGCCGAGCTATCAACACAAGTTCAAAATGCTATTGACAGCCATTATATGGCACTTACCTTTATTCTTCGGTTTGTGCTTTGGCTTTGAAGAGTGCAGACATGTTCCGGTCCACAGAAGATCGCAGCCCCCGACCTTCGATGGTAAGCATAGGGTAAGGGGGTGTGTGGGCTGCTCAGTGGGAGGATAGAGGTGGGGAACAGTGGGCAGCAGGGATGATGAGGGAATTTTTTCTTTTTTACAGGTAAAAAAACATGTTGGGGGACTGTTTTCTTTTTTTCAGGTACATAAAAAAACAGATTTCAGGAGACTGGGGGTGGGCCCCCCATTGTCCCAAACTACAGGGGAGGTTAGGGTGTTGAATGCTGCCCTGATGTCGGCACATTAATCAAAAAATGGGCTGCAGGTGTGGGGTTAGCCAACACAGGGGGTGGGCATCCTGGTGTCAGAATATTAAAATTAAATTAAATAAAGCAGCAGGGGAAGGAGATCACAGAGTGGGGGGCCACTAGACACCAGGAATGGATTCGATAAGGGAATCAGGGGGGCCACTAGACACCTGAGAAACCAGTGCAGTGATTTGAGTTAATCATCCTTCATAAGATGAAATCCTCCTTTGAACAAAAGACCTCTGTCCTACAAATGGAATGTTCAGCAAAGTCCCATAGGGTATAATGCGAACTAAGAAACTTAATAACTTTGCAACACATTAATATTATTGCACAACATTTTCACTGTCTGTTCTTCTACCAAGGTTCTTTATTCCATGGAAAAAGCATGCAGAAATTCTACACCATGTGGCTACAAGGTGATGAGGGAAAAACTGCAAAAATGGGTGTTTTTTTAACTTTGTTTCACTATCCAGATCTCAGAATCCACACATCCAAATGGATTGAAACTTGCCACATCAAGAGATTTACCCTGCAGTACAGCACATACCAATGTTTGTGTAAATCCATTGATCAGTTGTAAAGTTATTTAAGTGCCAAATTTCAGATTTAACATAGAAACTGCTGCTCAGCCCTAACTATAGAGGTGTTATCACGCTTCTGTTATATATATATATATATCTCTACAGTATATGGATACAGATGTGACAGCCAGGATGAAATGCAGAAATGCTGCAGAATATCACAGCATGCTGCAGTTTACTGCAGGAGCCATTGTAAGTCAATGGCAATTAAGCTCTTTTGTCCTGCAGGATTTTGTGACATGTCATTACTGCAAGTTACTGTGCTTCATTGGGTTTGACTCCACTGTGCGTGTGTGTGTATGTATGTGTATATATATATATATATATATATATATATATATATATATATATATATTTATACAACGTATGTTTTGGGATAACTAAAAGTATAAAAAATGATATCTGCACTGACCAGTGAAGATAACATTGTTATCTTCATGTTTCTATATGTCATCTGTTATCTCCAGTTTCCTATACGTCGTATCAAAACTTATCTGGCTGATCCTGCCATTTATTTTGACATTTCATCAAGTCACTGTCACTTTTACAGCATTTATCAAGTGTTACCAAGCCGTGTCAATGATCTCCTCATAATAACTGAAAGTACAGTGCTCTCTTTTATAAAATTATAAACTTTGTCCTTTTCCCATAATTGTACTCTCTTTTTTATTTGAATTAATCCTCTGACTGTGTAAAAAATCTAGCCCCTTCAGTTTTCTTCCTCATTTGTAGCGTGACCGAGTGATATCATTTATCTGGTGGCAAAAACACTATGTACTAAAAAATATAAAAAAACTCCTAATTCTATTCTGTTTATTTGAAAGAAACCACCAACTGTAAAGAGATGACAAGGAGCGAGTTGGTGGCTTCAACGTATTAGACGGAAGCACAAGCGAGTGTTGCTATAGCAATGCTTGCTTGCACTTCCGACTACTACTCTGAAGCCGCCGACTCGCTCGTTGTCATCTCTCCTCAGTTGGCGGCTTCATTCAAATAAACACAGTAAAGTTACAAAAAGAGGAGATTCTCTTACATTTTTTTCTACAGACTGCTTCTGCCACCAAATAACTCCTACCACGCTCGGCCACGCTACAAAGCAACACAAAAAGTGAAAGTGCAGACAGACGAAAAATGGAACCCATACTTTAACAATACCACAGATTGCAACATTAACCAGATAACTTTTTATTCAGAAATGAATTTTCTTTTACATACTATGGAAGGCTTTGGGGAAGGGCAACATACTAACTCATCTGAGATACAGGTGGGCCAAAATCTCTGTCTATGAATTCCAAACCTCTACATCAGGAATCACCTTAAAGGGAGATATAGAGGATTTGTGCTGCAGAGAAGCCCAAAACATACATTGTATAAACAGAACATGACATGGCCTGACTGAAGATATCATATTTATCTTCACTTGAGGCCAATGACATCAAGATATCTCACGAGTGGCGAAGCCACTCGTGAGATATCATGATATCATTGACCTCTCATGAAGATAAATATGATATCTTCAGCCAGGCCATGTCATATACCCTATATATATATATATATATATATATATGTGTGTGTGTATATATATATATATATGTGTATATATATATATATTTAGATATACATATATATATATATATATATATATATAGTTCATATATATTGTACACGCCAGCATGTAATCGTGCAGGACTACAATGTACAGTAACTAGCACCCATCCTGTACAGTACATTTCAAACCAGCCCTACATAACCACAACAAAGGAGGGACAAGTGATACATCTGCAGAATATGGCATCATATTGAACTGTAACACGGGAGACCTCACAACTGTACAGTGATGTCTGTATCACTGTACAGTTGTGAGGTCTGCTTTCTTATAGTTCAATATGATGCCATATTCTGCAGATGTATCACTTGTCCCTCCTTCATTGTGGTTGTGTTGGGCTGGTTCTGAATTTATAGCATGGGTACTAATTATTGTACATTGTTGTCCTGTGTTATTACATGCTGACATATACAAAATATATGTACAGATGTAAACGCACCCAGCTGGGTGCCTCTTCAC
Source organism: Neoceratodus forsteri (assembly GCA_016271365.2). Lineage (NCBI taxonomy): Eukaryota > Metazoa > Chordata > Ceratodontiformes > Ceratodontidae > Neoceratodus > Neoceratodus forsteri. Next base: position 1,097,516,880 of record CM057450.1, on the reverse strand, counting down.
TAACAGTTTGTCCCAGCTGTACCCTAACTCCCCCATGCCTACCTCTGTGCTCCTTATGTCTTCTGCCCCCCTCCTGGCAGGCTGTTTAACCCCCCTCAACCATCATGACCCCTCCAGTGTTATACCAGGCAGGGGGGCTGGATCCCTGTGGCAGGTCCTGCAAGTGCACCATTTGTGTGGTGCAAGCCTGCGGGTGTGGCAACTCCTGAGGTTTTGTGCAGGACCCCTGTTTTACAGAATCAGGCACAGGGTTCCTGATGTACCCGGAGTTTGCCACAGCCCTAGATCACTGCAACTTGCAGCAATCTATGGACTCTTTGAAAATCTAGCCCATTATTCCAACCAGTGAAGTGTGACTAACTGTTTAATCCCCTATTGCTCTGCTTACATTAAAAAAACTGCTCCCCCCCCCCCACCATTCTGCTCTTTTTGTGATTGTATATTTTTACTAATTCTCACAGGTCACCATTGTAAATGAGCTTTGCTCAATGGTTATAGCCCTAAATAAATGAAAATGCTTTGACCTGTCAGGTCTGACTGCAGATCACATGGGTTACACCTGGTCAGAGCAGCAGAGTCCTGAGCAACTGGTCCACACACTTTCTTGCATACATTGATATTTCCAGGAGCAGCCAGAGCCAACAATGAAAAAAAAAACAGCAGTATGATCTACCTCAACCACAGTGCTCAGCCAGAAAATACTAACTGACAAATACCTTCTTGCACAAACCAAATGCGTAAAGCTCACTCCAGAAAAAAAAAAAAAGATTTTCTCTTATTCTGAATACATTAATGCAATCAGTGAAGTGTGACAACCTGTTTAAATTCCCTGTTGTTTTGCCTATATTAAAACAAATTCTGGCCAGAGCCCACACGGCTGCAGCTGTGATCACTGAGCTCACTGCAAAACAGTCCTCCATATCCAAGATGCCCCCAGTGCAGTCATGCACGCACAGCTACTCGCACATGCGCATTAAACGTCAGAGGCCATCTTGAGCATGGTGGGTGACTGGCAGCTGAAAGAGTGCACCCACAGGGGTTTGCAAGTGAATGGACTGTTTTGGATTTGTGGAATGATTGTATTACAATTCAAAAATGGAACTGTTGCTTGGTGTCAATCTGGTGGCTCCTTTTTTGAGCTACCATGAGATGGCTGCAGGCTCTGCCTGCTTCTCTACTTCCCCCCCCTTTGTACTTCCACTTCTTCTTTGACCTGTCAGTGCTAACAGCAGAACACACGGGTTATACCCAGTCAGAGCAGCAGAGTCCTGGGGATCTGGTCCACACAGACTGTCTAGACTATGGGTGAGTAACCGGTACTGAGCTGCGAGGGAGTGTGTGTGTGTGTGTGTGTGTGTGTGTGTGTGTGTGTGTGTGTGTGTGTGTATGTGTGTGTGTGACTGTGCCTTTACATTTGTGGTGCCCCCAGCTAATAGGCATATCTAGGAAGGGGTTGGTCCAGTCAACAGCAAAGGTATCATGCTGTGCTTGCTGTCAGCAAAACTCAGTTGCACTACAGTACATTCCAATGAATTTTATGTCCCTATACCTAGAGGCAAAGGATTACTGACTGCTCTTTACTTCCAGCAGCAAAGATGAAACTTACAACTTGCAATGCTGGCCAAGCTACAGAAGAAAAGAGTCACACAACAACCCTCTCAAGCCCCCTTCCCCTGCTGTCCATAATTTCTGCAATTAATAACTATTTACTCCACCCAATTCCATCTAAACATTCACCTGTGAATAAAAAAGACCCGGAAGATGGCAAAAAAGCTACTCCCAACCACTCAACACACTTCATTGCTCCTTAGCACATCTTGTTCAATATGCGGGTCAAATGTGTGTATGTTCAGGAAGTTCCCCCTGCCTCAAACATAAGAGGAAACTCAGCAGTAGAAACATATGACCCATGGTGCAGCCCCCTTTCTCCATTCTCTAGATACCAGCAATGCTACGTTGACCTCCTTGTTAATTGTAAATGCTGTTAGCTACATGCCTACTTGTTTTTTTTGTTCTGTCCCAGGCCAGTTTGCAACAGCCAATGGTTCCCACTATTCCCATTACTGAGGCCAAGGATCAGATTGCTGTCTGACTTGTGCACTGCTCCCATAAGAGGCTAGGGATCGGATTGCTGTCCGATGTATGCTGCCACCCAGTCTGTCACCAGTATCATCACTTCTAGTTTGGCAGTTACTAAGGGCTCAGTCCGGGCGGGGCTTATACAGCTGCTATGACCATTCTGGTTTTGCTGGTCAGCAAGGGCTGATTTGTCATCTTGGGATGAGAGGCTCACATGAGGGTTATCTGTTGTGCTTTGGCCCACTGACAGCTGCATGCTGCTTCAGTGTCCCTGCCGTGTGACTGACAGACTGAGCAATGGACTGGTTCTTGTACCAGGAATCAGAGCTTGCCTTGCTGAGTTGCCCTGTATATATGGCCTCAGCCTGCTTCTCCACCCCAGTTTCCAGGACTATGTTGTTGTGCACTATGTTCTTTCCTTCTGCTCCACACTGGTCTGCAGCCTTGACAGTCCATACTGTATCACATGCTGCTTGGTGCCAGTGCCAGCCAACCTGCCACTGTTACTGTTTCAGGTACTGTATCAGATCAGCAGCTGGCACAGACCTCCACTCACCTGCTCATCCAGCCACCATCTGATAGTCACAAAGCAAGATGGCAAGTCTCATGATCACATTCTGTGACTGTCAGATTGTAGCTGGCCAAGGAGCTGAGCAGAGATCTGTGCTGGCAGATGATCTGAAATGATGTATTGGGTGAGGGTTTACCAGCCTGAGAGGTGTGGGGGTACGGGGTCTTCGGTGGGTGGGAGGGTGGTGTTGTCACTCAGACTAGGGACTGGTGGCATTCAATGTGTGTGGGGGCACTAGTCCACCTGGGATCTCAGATATATGTGAGACCTGGGGTGATGGGGGGAAGGTAGACTACCAGGAAGCTTAAGACTAAACAGGGCATGAGCAATCAGAGGGAAATGAGCTACAAGACTACTGGGTAGTTTACAATTAAACATAAAATGGGTGACAAGGGGAAAGGGTCCAGTAGACTACCAGGGAGCTTACAAATAAACTTTGAATGGGCGATCCTGGGGGGGGGGGGTCCACTAGATTACCAGGGAGCTTACAAATAAACATACAGTGACTGATCAGAGGGAGTGGGGTCCACTAAACTACGAGGGAGCTTCAAACCAAATGGCACAGGAAATCAGGGGGAGAAGTCCACTAGACTATCAGGAAGCTTAAAAATAAACATAGCATGGGCAAAGGGGGTTGGGGGGTCCACTACTCTACCAAGGAGCTTACAAATAAACAAAGAAACAGGTGACTGGGGGAAAGGGTCCACTTGACTACCAGGGAGCTTAACACTAAAAAGGCACAGGCTACCAAGAGAGGCAGGTGTAACAGTCTACCAGGGAGCTTCAGACTAAATGGGGCATGGGCGATAGGGGGGAGGGTCATCCACTACACTACCAGAGAGCTTAGAAATAAACATAGAACAGGCTATTGGGGGATGAGTTCCACTACACATGGGGGTGGCTGACTACAGAACAGCCACCATACCTTGGGGGGAGAGGGTGTGGACCTAGCACAATGTTAAGACCAGTGTTTGGCAGCAGTAAGCAGTGCCATGCTGGGAACTGTTTAGCACTGCTGAAACCTTTTAAATATACCGCAGCACCATCATGCATGAGGGATCCTTCATTTGCACAGGCACAGAGGTATTGTTAGCATGATTTCATTGCCAGGTTACTGCAGCTTCTCAGGATCTTTGAATATGGTCCTGTCCAGAGTTCCAGCACTAATCCAGGTTACTGCATTGCTAACTCCCTACTAATCATTTAAATAGGGGGTCCCTTATGTCTTAAAGTAATGTGGTTGTAAGGGGATGGAAATTCAATATGTTGGGGTAGAAACTGGACTACATGGCTGGAATTAAACAATATATTTATTTGTTGTCCGCTAGGGATTTTCTGTAACTTTCAGTGATTAACAATTGCATAGCAGTGTCCTCAACTGTAGTGAACTCGTTGTTTAGAGTCAGAATGTTTGTGGGTGATCCTTGTTATGCCCATGCTCTTCATCAATGAAAAAAGGGACATTATAAAATGGTCAAGAAAAATCCTGTAACCTGATTGGTCAAACTGGGTCTTTAACTGTGTGTAAATCTCACAACATTATAAAATATACAACTAGTTGTTTGAATAATAAATCAAGAGAATTTATTATTAATGGTTAACAGGCTGTGGCTATATTATGAACAATATCAATTCAAACTTTTTTTTGATACAGTGTGTCACTGAAGAAGGATTTTTCCAAAATGTTTGATAAACATAGAATAATGCATATGCAGGTGGTTGATATGGAGTTTTTTTACACACCCAAGATGTGTGATAATAAAAAATCCTCGAGAGCATAGCTCGAGAGGTTTTTCTTTTATTATCACACATCGAGGGTGTTTAAAAAAACTCCATTTTAACCACCCTTCATATGTTTTATCTTAAATAATAACATGCTATGATTAATATCAGGCTATGGTGCTAAAAAATCTCTTGCATCAGTACAAAACACAAACAGCTCCCACATAACTTCAAATGCAGCATTTATTACTTCAGAACAAATTTTTCTAAGTGAGACGTGAACAGAATGGTATAACATGTAAATTCGGTACCTTTTTTAATCTTCATTTCTAGATTTCATCTAGCAGAAGTATTTTTAAATACGAGGGAAAGGTCAAAGTTCTTTTGTGATCATTTCTAGAAACCTTTGTAAGGATTTCAGAGATTCATTGCCTTGTATATCCAATCAAAAATGTACAGTAAATGTGTATACTGCAGTATTGTCTTTCTACAGCAGAAGTCCCTATAACATGTTAATTTCAAGGATCTCTAGGAACATTAACTTTTTTTTGTGTAGCCTAACAAAACTTGCAGGTAACATTGGGTAAAGTAGTACAGATGTCTGGCAGTACACTGTTTGCCCATCAGAGCACTAAGATCCAACACAATGCAGCTGCAGTGATTCCGTTGTAATTAAGGCACCTCCAGTCACTGAATTTTAAAATCAAAGAGTGGCTATTGGTTAGTGTTTTGAGGAGTTCCGTAAAATGGATCATACCCAACACTTGTATGATCGTGATTGTTACATGGTCTTCAGGGGGACATTATGGGGTGAAGGGGGGGCAACTCAGTTAACAGGGGAAGCCTGGGACCAGATATTACTGTGAGAAATGTTATAACATGCCTGCATCTTAGGCTGGGGCAGTTTCTCTGACAAGGGATCGCCCCTTCTGCGTTACATCCTCCTCTTCAACTAAGCACTCTGCAGACATTGGATCATCAAAATACTGGGGCGGCTGCACTGAGTGAGTGACCCAGAGGTGAGAGGGGTATAAAGGGGCAAAAACACAGCCCCTAAGGTGCAACTTGGATTTCACACTGTTACAGGTAAAAAGAAGCAGCACTGTGAAAGTAGAGTATACCCCCTTTGCATTTTGTGCCAAATAAAGCTGTAAAACTGTATTAAATCTCCTTCACCATGTTTAGAGTTAAACACTCCTTATGCACACTGTAGTTTGGTACAGCACTACTTGAGCTGGCACATTGTATTTTAACCAGCTGCAGTACTGTTTAAGCATACTGTAACTGCACCTCTATCATTACTACATACTGAAACAAGAATTCATAAAATAAACAAGTACTATTGTCCTTCCCGAGCTCTTTTCTTTTCTCTTTTAACTTGTAGATGCTTGAGCTGACTGAACACTTGCAACATTATAACAAATGAACAGATTTTAAGACAGAGAGAAAGATATACAGAGACATACAGACAGATAGATAGATAGATACCATATGATGTCAGCTAAAATATCCAATATTGGAAATAACTTTTGGAAACAGTTCTCTGTAATAGACAGAACTGTTTCTGAGAACTGTTCCTGATGTCTGAAATCATATCTGACATCATACAGTATCTGATATGTCTATCTATCCAATGTGCACTTTGTGGCCCCTTTTTTCACCGCTGTGAGTCACAGCTAGTATAATTTAAATTTAGCCAGGGTGCTCAGTCCCCTTCCAGCTGTGACATAGGGTGCACTTCGTTAGCGAGGGACAAGTTGGTAGCAAAGGGACCATGTGGGTTTGTGGGTTCTTGTCATAATGGTGTTGTGCTGGATCTCTATTAATGAGGGCATATGTCAAGGAACCCTGCAGCAAATAGGGTGCTAAAAACAGTCTGTACAAAATTGTGGGATGAACTGGTTCCCAGCATCCATAGTCAGTGCAGTCATTAGCTTGAAAGGGTCAAAGAATAGATATGGTACAGTTCTAGAGAATTTATCACAGGCTGATGGTGACAGCTGGATTCAATGAAAGTAGTACAGATGTCTAGCAGTACAGTGTACCCCCCAGTCCACGACTTGATATCAGAGGACTCAGATCCAACACAATGCAGCTGCAGTGATCCCATTGTAATTAAGCCACCTCCGGTCACTGAGTTTTAAAATCAAAAAGTGGCTTAGTGTTAGTGTTATGTGGAGCTCAGTAGAATGGATCATGCTTGACACTTGTATGTTTGTGATAGTTGCCTGGCCTTCGGGGGACATTATGGGGTAATGGGGGTAAGCGACTTAGTAAACAGGAGAAGCCTGGGACAAAAATTTACTGTGAGAAATGTTATAACATACGTGCATCTCAGGCTGAGACAGGTGCCCTGACATGGGATCACCCATTATGCACTATATCCTCTTCTTCAAGGAAGCACTTTGCAGACATTGGGTCATAAAAATACTGGGACAACTGCCTGAATGAGTGATCCAGAGGTGAGAAGGGTCTAGATGGGCAAAACCCCAGCCCCTAAGGTGCAGTTTGGATTTCACACCATTACAGATAAAAAGAAGCAGCACAGTGAGTGTAAAGCATATGCCCCTATTTATTTTGTGCCAAATAAAGTTGTAAATCTCCTTCATAGTGTTTTAATTTAAACACTCCACACGCATGCCAAAGTGTAGTACAGCACTGCTCAAGCTGGCGCATTGTAGTACAACCAGCTGCAGTAAAAGTTTAAGCATAACTGCACCTCTAACATTATTACATACTGAAATAAGAACCCATAAAATAAACAGGTACTGTCCTTCCCCAGTGATTCTTTTTTTTACCTTGTAGACACTTGAGCTGACTGAGCACTGGCAGCTTTATAACAAATCAATAGACTTCAAGATAGATAGACAGACAGATGGACAGACAGAGACCATATGACATCAGCTACAATATCAGATATTGGAAACTGTTTTTGGAAATAGTTCTCTGTTATATACAAAAGAAGTTTGTATTAAGATCAGTGTACCGTGTGTTTTTTAAGTTTTGCAACATACGTTAGCTTTCACAGGTGAAGCACCATCAGTGCTTCTGAACATTGAATCAGTTCAGAGAATGTACAGAGTGTGCTATATGTGTTCCAGCCAATTCATGTAACATCCTTAACTAAATCATGCAGATCAAAACAGCAGATGAAGCAAACTCTGTTTCACACAAACTCTTTCTCTTCCCCATACACATGCAGTTATACACAGTACACACAGCAGACTTCAAGTCTCAGTCATATTTTGTTGCAGTTCTTTCATCTTGATAACTTGTATTCTTGTTTTGACTGAAGAGTCTGAAAACTGTGTTTTTTTTTTCATTCTTTTTTCATTCTGTTTATCTCAGTGTGAGTGATCGCAAGCACTGTGATCCTATTCGGTGTATGTGTTTAAAGGGACACTGTCAACCTTTTTTGCCTCATAATATTTTTAGGTAAAAAAACACTGTCCCCAGAACCCCTTCAAATAAAGACTCAGACAACTTAACTGTGGTTGCTCAGTTTGGCAATAAATTTACTCATTTTCAAATCATTCATGATACATTGTCCTCACTGGATCCACTTCCATTTTTCATTCTTTCATCTCTTCCCATTTATTATATACAGCATATACATTTATTTCTTTTCAAATGATACATTATATTTATTTATTTATTTCCATCACTTCCTCTTCTGCCCCTCCGATGTACATCCTGGGGGGGTCTCTGCCTCTTCTTCTTCTTCTGCCACCAAGGGGTATGACCGTACACACTGTACCCCTGCCTCTTGCTTCACAATGCTGTGGCCTTTGCTTGTTTCCCTTTTTCCTCCCTTTCTTTCTTGTCCTTCTCCCCCTTTTTTCCACCCTTTTTTCTTCCTGCCATCCACCTTCGGCAGTCCACCTATAGTCCAGCCACTGCACTCCACCTACCACAGTGGCTCCTGTGCTCCACCTGCCACAGGGTCCTTTTCCTTCCCTCAGGGTGGGTGGGAAAATTCATTGGAGCAAAAATCTGTGTGCTCTTTTGGGCTGTGCAGCCCCTTATGAGGGGCCTTTTTTGCCCCTCCCTGCTTTTCTGGGCTAATCATCCCTTGCCACTTCACTGAACCCATCACTCCCCTTTCACCACCCCTTTCGTGACCTCATTAGGCCCTCCCCCCTGAGCTCTGATGGTCTTCCTATGTCTCACCCCCTCCCTGTCCCTTCCCCCCTTTATGCCTGAGCTTCCCACTTTATTTGCCAGGGCCTGGGTACAATGGGGTCTACCCTTTTACAGGTGCAACCCTTTTTGTCCCCAGAACCCCTTCAAATAAAGACTCAGACAATTTAAATGTGGTTGCTTAGTTCGGCAATAAATTTACTCATTTTCAAATCATTATTCATAATACATTGTCCTCACTGGATCCACTTTCATTTTTCATTTTTTCATCTCTTCCCATTTACTATATACAGTGTACACATTTATTTCTTTTCAAATATTCATTTATTTATTACCATCACTTCCTCTTCTGCCCCCCCCAGACGTACATCCTTGGGGGGGGGGTCTCTGCCTCTTCTTCTTCTGCCATCAAGGGGTATGAGCGTACACACCATACCCCTGTCTCTTGCTTCACAATGCTGCAGCCTTTGCTTGTTTCCCTTTTTCCTCCCTTTCTTTCCTGTCCTTCTCCCCCTTTTTCCACTAGTCCACCTCCAGCTTGTGATGGACAGTGGACTACCCCCATTGCCCCTCTCTTACCTCCCCTCATTCTATCTCCTCCTCTGTTTTGTCGCACCCATACCTTGATGGCGATGCATTTATCTTCATGTTAAATAGTGCTAATCCAAAACCTGACAGGTGACTCCCATCTCCCATATAAAACTCATCTACCCATTCCAGAATACCATGTCTTATAACCATGCCCCCCATGCCCTCAACTAATCTACCCACCTATGCATTCATATGCTTCTGGGTCCTGTCCATACCCTTGTGACTTTTAGTTTGCCTCCACACATGCCTGGGTGTAATGTCCGACCAGGCTAGAGTGACCTCTGGCCACCATTCCTTTATCTTTTCAGCATCATGTTTTATTTGGTAGAATATATCCAGCCAGGGTCTTGTACCCAAATTGTTGCCTCCCAGGTGTATCACTATTAAATCAGGCCACTTATGTGCCTTCCGGAGCCCTCTGAGTTCTGACAACAGTTGTGCCCATTTCATTCCCCTTTGACCCTTCCAGACCAGCCGCACTATGTCACTGTCCAAACATAGCTGGTTTCCCCCTTGCCTCTTGGCTGCCCATTTCTCCACCCAGTGTATAAATGAGTGCCCGCAGATCCACGCCTCGAGCCTCTGGAACCTCCCTGCACAAACAAAAGTGAAACTTATTAGTCTTTCTTCACTCCATTACATACTAACATACTAAAATGCCAGCAGAATAGGCCTAACGGTCTTTCGTGTCTGCTCGTTTGGTCAGTCCCCAGCCTGGGTGCTGACCTTGCTGTCCCTCTCGCCTTCTCTGGCTTCTCCCTTCCCAGTTCCGGATATTCTTGCTGCATTGGATTTTGCTTCCAGAACCCTTCCCCTTTACCTGTCCCACCCCCTCTTGAACCCCTCCACTGTCTCTGCCTCCACCAGCCCCCTAGGCAGTGCATTCCATGGCTCCACCACCCTCTCAGTGAAGTAGCATCTCCTCCTTTCTCCCCTGAATCTTCCCCCCTCCAGCTTCCACCCATCCCTCTAGTGGCCCCTTCCTCCTTCCTTCGAAGCACCCCGACTGTTCCTCCCCTATTTATCCTCTTCATGTACCTAAAGACCTCTATCATGTCCCCCGGTCCCTCTCTCTTCCAATGTGTACATATTTAGCTCTTTCGAGCTCTCCTCATAGGTCCTGTCCCCAAGCCCCAAATCATTTTGGTTGCCCTCCTCTGGATCCTCTCCAGGAGGTTAATGTCCCGCTTAAGTGTGGCTCCAAAACTGCACACAGTACTCAAAGTGCGGCCTCACCAAGCAGTTATACAGAGGAGTATCACTTCCTCCTTCTGGAGGTGATCCCCTAGCGATGCATCCCAGCATCCTGTTGGCCTTGGCTGCTGCCCTCCTACAAGTCTCAGAGTTGTTCATCTTGACATCCACCACCACCCCAGGTCTCTCTCAGCCATCGAGACTTGTAGCATTTCCCCAGGGTGTACACTTGGCCTGGGTTTCTGGCCCCCAGGTGAGTACCTTGCATTTCCTGCATTGAACCTCAGCTTCCACTTTCTAGACCATCTTTCCAGAGCCTCCAGGTCCCCTGTAGGGCCACCCTCCCTCCTCCCCATCCACCACCTCCCCAGTTTCGAGTCATCTGCAAAGAGACTCATCTCACCCTGATTCCTGTCCTTATGTCAGATACATAGGCGTTGAACAGAAGGCCCAAGGACTGATCCCTGTGGGACCCCACTAATGGCCCTCCTTGGGGATGAGACTATCCCACCAACTACGACCCTCTGGGTCCGGTCCTGGAGCCAATTGCCTATCCATCTGATCATCTGGTTCCCCACCCCCATTTCTCCCAGCTTATCCAACAGGCCCACGTGAGGAACAGAGTCAAATGCCTTGCTGAAGTCTAGAAAGAGGACATCCACTGGTCTACCCAGGTCTTAGGCACTTGTCACCCGATTTGTCTGACATGATTTCCCTGGGATGAATCCATGCTGTCTATCATCCAGGCACCCTGACTTATCCAGGTCCCCCCCAAGCCTCTCCTTGACAATGCCCTCCATCACCTTGCCCACCACCGATGTCAGGCTGACAGACTTGTAGTTCCCTGCCACCTCCCTTGATCCCCCCTTGTGGACAGGCACTATATGCGCCACCTTCCAGTCTTGGGGCACCCACCCTGTCCTCAGAGAGATGGTGAAAAGCTCTGCCAGGGGTTTTGCCAGGACATCTGCAAGTTCCTTCAGCACTCTGGGATGTAATTTATCTGGCCCCGGTGCTTTCTCCGTCTTAAGGGAGCTGAGGGCTTCCCTCACTCTCTCTGCTGTGATTTCCACTTCTGGTACCCCTTCTCCCTGCTTAGCCCTCCCCCCACCTGCCAGTGATGCCTCCCCCTCTCCCCAGACCTGCCGATCGGTAAGGGTCCTCCCTTCCTCAGTATCTCTATCTCCTCCCATGTATGATGCAGCACCCCCATTTTCCCTGGTGAAAACTGAGGTGAAGTACTCATTTAGTACCTCAGCCTGCTCCCCCAGGTCTTGTGCCCATCTATCCCCTGATTTAATCCTGCTAATCTACCCCTTCACCCTTCGTTTTTCCCCAATGTATCTAAAGAACCCCTTGTTCCCTCTCCTAATTTCCCTGGCCATGTTCTGCTCCTTCCTTGCCTTAGCCGCCCTCACCACTCTAGTGGTCCTTCTAGCCATCAGCTCATACTCCCCTCGATCCCTTTCACTTGAGCACTTGAATTGCTTATAGGCTGCTTTCTTTCCCCGCACCACCTCCTGGACCTCCCTGGTCCACCAACAGGGTTTTGGGCCCTACCGCATTTTCGTCTTACTCTTGCACAGGTGCTGGTAGCATCCTGCACCCCTCTTCTGATGATTTCCCACCTACTATTAGCGTCCATGTCTGACCCAATCCCATCCAAATGCTCCTTAAGGATCCTTCCCATTTCCTTAAAATCCGCCCCCCTGAAGTCGGTTACTTCCGTCTTTGTGCAGCCTTCTACCCCTCCTAGGTCCAGGCAGAACCAGACCGTGGCATGGTCACTCCCCGCCAATGGGTCCCTTACCTCCAGGCCCCCAATTTGGTCACTGTCTGCCAGGACCACATCCAGTACCCGTGCCTCCCTGGTCGGTTCACTCACCTGCTGAGTTAGGAATGCGTCTTGAAAGACATCCAACAACCTCTGTTCCCTGGTCACAGAGGATGTCATAGTCTCCCAGTCTGTTCCTGGCATGTTTAAGTCCCCCAACACCACCACCATTCCTCTGCCCAGTCTGCAGTGTCTCCTAACATCTGCCACCAGACTGTCCTCCAGCTCCTCCGCCAGGGCAGGGGTCTATACACCACTCTATTTTTACTCTTGCCCCCCTTGTTATCAAGGTGACCCAAATAGCCTCCACGGTTCCCTCCGCCTCCTCTACTCCCCTATGCCAATGCAGTTTTGACTATCATTGCTACCCTCCTCCCCTTCCCTCCCTCTGTCCTTCCTGAACATAGTGTATCCTCCAGGTTCAGGTCCCAGTCATGTCTTGTAGTGGCTCAAGTCTCAGTGACCGCTGCCACATCCACTGCTCCTTCAGTTAGCATCGCCTGGAGCTCAGGCATTTTATTGCCCAAGCTCCTGGCATTTAGCAGGACTACCTTCCACCCTTTCCCTATAGTTCCATTTCCCCTGCTCGTGTTCCCATGGGGATTCTGTTTTCCCCTGGTCTGCACTTTGCCAGTTGGCCTTTTCCTGCTATCCTCCTGGTCCCCAGGGGGGTGGAGACAGAGTCCCTCCTTTATCGGCACCCCCTTATCAGCCTTTTCTCCCATTGCCCCCTCCCCTTCTTTTCCCTCCTGGTCGTACCTGCTCAAGGAGAGAAAGTGACATCGTTATTGTGGTAATTTCCTTATGTATTTTTTATAACAATCCAACGTCCATCTGCCCCTTTCCATGATCTCTTCTAGCCTGCTACCTTGAACTGCCATTGTGGATCCTGTGCCAATCCGAAACGAGTGGGAGGAATATCCCTTCCCCACTTCTCCCACAAACCTGAGACTTTTGAGCAGCACTGCTGCCACCTGATAGCCCGACACTGGCTTACTGTCCCTGTGCAGGAACAGTGCTGTGCCCTCCGTCTTAGGGTGCTCTGCCGAATACACTTGTAGAGCCTGTACAGGGCAAGTGCTTGTATTAGGATGTTTCTTTAACCACACCCTCCTTCCTTGCCCCTGCTGATCTGTCTTCGATCTCCTTAGTAAAATGGCTATTACCTCCCCTGCCCATTTTTTGTTGTCCCATTGCAACCCCCCACCTAATTTCTTCCCCTGCCCTACCACTTTGCTTACTCAGAATGACCTACCATACATGGTGGCATACGGAGCTTTAAATAGTACTGCTTACCCATTTGTGCTGCAAATGTGGGACAATATGTCCATCAGCTGCTCCATCAGCTTCTCTGTGATCGGCTTCCTCCTATCACTCGTCCCCGCATCCACCCTTGCATCATCCTGTGGATCAGGGTGCTTTTCATTGGGTCCTCCCAACCCCCCAAGCTACAGATCTGCCCAATTGCTGCCAGGTGCACCCCATGGTCGCATGCACCATGTTCCCCTGCCATTCTGTTACTATGAAGCAGACTATCTGCTCCCTAGTTACTGCCCCACTTACCTGCCCATCACATTGCTCCCAGAATTTTTTAAATGCACTCCAAGATGTTTCCAAAGCTCTACGGGTCCTGGGGGCCCAGGAGTTGTGGAACAATGCTTCAGCTCCCCCAATCCAGCCATGCACACATACATCAGGATGGTGGTTCCCCTGATGTCTGCTCTGGGTGCAATGGTTTGGAATCTGTCCATCTGCAATCAGGAGAGGCAGTCAGTGATAACATTGTTCACACCATCAATGTGCTTGGCCCCGAACAATACATTCAATGCTAGCCCCAAACATACCAGCCTGCTTAGCATCCTCATAACCCTTTCTGACTTTGTTCTTTTCTTAATCATTACCTCCACTACTGCTTCATTATCACTTCAAAAAGTCATCTTTTTATTCCTTATCTCCTTGCCCCACAACAGCACTGCCACCCATATGGGAAAGAGTTCCAGGAAGGTGATGTCTTTTGTCACCCCCTCCCTTACTCACTCCCCTGGCCTGGCTGCAGCAAACCATTTCCCCTGGAAATAACCACCCATGCCCCGCCCCGCTGCATCTGTATAAAGCTGAAGGTCGGTATTATACAACCAGTCCTCCTGCCAAAAGGTCTGCCCATTGTACTCCCATAGGAACTACTTCCATACTGCCATATCCTCCCTGGTTGCCTTATTCAAGTTCACCCAATGGTGTGGCTGTGTTGCCCCCCTGGGTTGCCCATGCCAACTGCCGTGTAAACATGCTTCCTGGCACTATGGCCCTACACATGAAATTTAGGTGCCCCAAGACCTTTTGTGCCTGTTGCAGCTGCACCCTCCTACGTTCCCCCATCTCCTTCAATAACTCTCATATTCTCTCCACTTTATCCCTCGGCAACTGGTACAGTTCCTGCACCGTATCTAATTCTAGCCCTAGGAACTCCGTAGTCCAGCTAGGCCCTTCCGTTTTGTCCTCTGCTAAGGGGACCCTCAACTTCTGCCATATTGTTTTGACATCTTGCAACATGGCCCCCGTTTCTGTTTCTCCCTCTCCTATGAACAAAAAGTCGTCCAGGTAATGTACCACTGCCTGGTACCCATAGCTCCTCTAAAATGTCCACTGCAACCATGTGCTGAACATCTCAAAAGTGGTGCATGCTATAGAGCATCCCATTGGCATAGCCTTATCAAAGTAGCATTGTTCTTCAACCTGAAATCCCAGCAGGTCCCAGTCTGCCAGCCTGACTGGCAGTAACTGGAAAGCGGACTCTATGTCCATCTTTGCCAACCATGCCTTTGTCTTGGTCCTAATGAGTCTTCAAGGGTGGCATAGGTGACCCTACTATCTTCCTCCTCTATTGCATCATTTACTGATCTCCTCTCGGGGTAAGATAGGTGGTGTATCACCTGGTATTCCCCAGCCTGTTTCTTGGGCACCAAACCTAGAGGAGAAATACTTAGGCTCATCAACGAAGGGGCCGTGAATGGCCCTTCCACCCTCCCTGCCGCCACCTCCTTTTGGGTTTTTGCCTCAGCATAGCCTCCCTTCCACACATGGATTTCGATTCTTGGCCCTGTCCTCACAGTTGGTGCCACCAATCAAACAAAAATGGAACTCAGCACTTAATTTCTTAGCAGCCTCCTTGTTGGGGTAATCATTCAACCGTTTGTCCATTGCCTCTACTCTTATGGGTGTCCTGACCAATGAAGCCCTCTTCCTGCTGCTCCCTCATCTGTCCTGGTGTCGATTCTGATAACCCTGCCCTCCCACCTCGCCCTTCCTTTGCTGCCCCTTTCCCATTGCTGACCGCTGAAGTAACTGGGATTAGCCTGAAAGGGCTGCTGCTGTGAGGTCTGCTAACTGTCTGCACCTTTTTCCCAACTGAATCTACACTTGGATGTCAGGTTCTGGCCCCCACATTTGGAACAGACGTACCAAAATCAGCAGTTGGGCCATGAACAAAAAGCTCTGTTGTATCATCAACAAGCTTTTGTCCCTGCTACTCCCCTTCTGTCTCCCTCCACCTCTTTCTCAGTTGGCCCAGTGTATATCTCCAACCACAAGTCAATCTGCCTAGCATCCCACTTTAAATCCCCAAAGTGGACCATCCTCCTCCTAAACTTCTCATCATATTTCAACCAGCTGTTAGCCCCCTTCTTATATGCATTCTTGATGATAAGTGAGTAAGTAAACAGTGGGGTTGCTAACTCGGCCATTTCTCTATGATTATGGCTGTAAAATAGGTGAAACCCGTGGACCAATTATCCCATGTTTTCCCTTTCCCTGCTTTATCTTCTTCTCCCTTTCCCAAGAGCACCACTGCCTCTGCCATATCCTTTTTTTCAAAACTATCCTTCTCCTCATACTTCTCCATGGCGTCGACATTCGCCAAGGTGAATATATCCACATACTCCCCCTTCCAAATCTTGTCTTTCACCGCTGTGGGGACATGATCCGCCAGCCGAACCCCTGGGGCCCCTAACTCCCATCCTACCAATGGCGCCTGTACCTGCAGTCACACTTGTACCCTTAATTTCATTTATTGCCTTCGCTAACTGCCACACCCTGTTCTCCCCCATATTCTTTAACATTTGTTCCACATACTCCTTCACACTACTTTCCATTGTCACAAACTGTTTACCTGATGTGCCCGGCATGTTGCTCCCTGGCTGAGGCCCTCCAGGTGGACCCGGTATAGGTGTTGTCACCAGTGTTGGTTGCTTCGGCTCTGGCAAGGGTAGCGGTGCCATGGGTGCGAGGGGTTCTGGCACTAGCTCTGGCTCTGGGAGGGGATCTGATTCAGTCTATGGGCAGGTGGAACCCAGGGGCCGTGCCAGCATCTCATTCCTTGGTTACAGCACCCTCTGCCTTCTGGGCCCCTGCTTACTTCTCTCTTGTTCCTTGCCCTGTCTCCCATTCCATTCCATTTTGTGCCTCCCCCCCCATCGGGCTCTGCTACCTCAAGCAGCTGATTGGCCTTCTCCACCAGGTCCATTACCACCTTGTAGCATGTTTCTTTATTGGGCTTGGCCCTCTTGGGTGCCATTCTATTACACCCACTTACCTGTTAACCAAAAACATTGATATCCATTAATATCTGCCACTCATCTGCAAAAACCTAGCGCAGACTCTTCTCATCCTGAGTGCCCCCCCGCCCTTCTCCCCTTATCCAGCTTACGGAACCCCCTTTCCTAAGTGTGAACCCTCCTTCTTGAATAGGGCCAGTTCCCAGTTCCCAGTCTACCACCGTTGCAATATCTTGTAAAATTCTGCTATCCCATATCAGAAGACAGGGAACCACATCCTGGTCGTCATGACTCCATCACTTCCGGTTCCTGTGCTGTATCCACTCCACCACAGGAGACCTCCTGTATCCTGGATTCATATCTGTACTTGTGCCATCTTACGCCAATTTTTTTTTTGTACCCATGGCCCTCACGCCAAACCCTACATTATCCCCCCTGAGAACTCGTTTACTCACCCATTTGCTTGCTGCCCATTCCGAGCCCCCATTCCTCACTCGATTGCCTTCACTCTACCCTGGGCCCTATACCGTGTGGCAATGACGTTAGATGCCATCCCATGTGGTAGGCCTGAGCTCTGTCCAGTCCTGATAACGTGATCCTCATTTTTAACTTGCTGCCATCCTCCCCACTGGCACACTCCTTCCGCTGCACAATCTTGCTCCCTTTGTTCTAACTGGACTTATTCACCTCTAGGCCCTGGACCGTGTGGGGATGACATAAGACGCCATCCCACATGGTCAGCCCCGGCCTCTGTCCCTCACGACTATGCTCTCCAACTTAATTTCTTCCTTCCTGTTAAATACCCCAGTAGCTCCTTCCTTGTGTGCCTGTTCCCTTGCCCATCCTCCTGTAACTATGTCTCCCTACTTTCCTGGTTCGTCCTTTGCTTTCAATCATTCCCAGGCCTTCTCCTGGGTTGTTCCCCTGTCCTCAGCTCTGAGGTGCCACCGCTTCAATCATCATCCTGCTGGCTAACTATCCCCCCATTGAGCGCTTATCATTTTGCTCCATCGCTTCAAATGCAGCATCCCTCCCAGTGCCACACATCACCCTGATGCCCTCTCCGGCCACTCATCCTAGCGTCCCACCCATCTCTGATCCCCCCCATTGCTAATGTCCCATTCTATTGCCACACAGTCGGTTCCTCCACCCCGCATTTCTTAGCTTCAATCACATAAACCGTGCTCATTACAAATCCTTCCAGCGATCCTAATTGCCGTCTTTTACTTCCTGTCTTACCGTTTTCTGTACCAAAGCAGTTTAAATTCTGTGTAAATCCTGGTTGCCTTTCATCAGCACCTTACCTTACTTCCACAGATTCTCTACCCATTTGCCACAGCGTCCAGTCTACTCGATTCTAAATTAAACAATATTACTCCTACTGATACCTCTGTTAATTCAGAATATAACTCAGAATATTAAGCAAATAGCCACTGGCCCTACGATTTTTCACCAAACTAAAGTGCTTCCAGGAAACAAAAAGAAAATTCCTTGGAGAAAAAATTTGTGAGCTCTTTTGGGCTGTGCAGCCCCTTATGAGGGGTCTTTTTTGCCCCTCCCCTGCTTTTCTGGGCTAATCATCCCTTGCCACTTCACTGAACCCACCACTCCCCTTTCTCCACCTCTTTCGTGACCTCATCAGGCCCTCCCCCCAAGCTCTGATGATCATCCCATATCCCACCCTCCCCATCCCACCCCCCATGCCTGAGCTTCCCACCTTATTTGCCGGGCCTGGATACAATGGGGTCAACCTTTTTACAGGTGCAACCCTCTTTACGATTGCTCACTTCCTCAAAAATCCATCGATGTAGCTGATTGTTTTATCTGCCTCCTTGCTTATTAGAACCAAAATGCATGGTAATATATAGCTATGCCCAGCTTTGTTTTGCTTCAAATCACTGAACTACTCATACTACACATTTTCTGAACATTAGAAACACCCTCAAACAGTGCAGCCACTCATGATACATTAGACTCCTCTATTCTCACTGCATAATCAGTGACTAGATTGTGTTGAGGGTGTTCCTGAGTCCAGGAAAGGTGCAGTGGGAGCTGGGTAAGAAATGTAAACACACATGTTTTGGTGTGGTAATACCAGTATGATGGCCAGTTAGTTTTCTTATTTTTTAAAAGAAAACAATGATCTGAATCAAACTACCAGCTGGATCAACAGTCTATAGAATATGAACAATCATAAAATGTGTGTTTTAAACTAGGGGCAAGTTGAGGCCTGAGGGGGTTGATAGTGCCCCTTTAAATGAGCATATCTACAAAGTCCATAAATCATGGCACCAGTTCATGTTTTTTAATCACTTTTGGAGTGGATAAAGATTAATTGTTACTGTGACAGTTTAACAACATGTGGGCTGATTTGTGGTGCTGTCTTATTTTGTAAATGACTAACAGTTTCATGCATGTTGTGTGGTCCTTGCTGTCTAGTCAGATTTACTTGCTGTGGGAAGCTTTTACTTATTTATTTAAATTCAGTCTAAAATTGTCTACAATACCTGTGCAATGTCATATGCACAGATTAAGATGCATTTGTGCCAGAGATTTATTTGCAATGTGACATGAAAACAATGCCCTTTTGTTCTTGGTTTTATTAGCAGTTTGTCAGTATGCCAATTATGTCATCTACTGAAATTATTTGAATGTGGATTCATTATGACTCAAAATACAATATAATAAGAAATAATTAGGAAAGATAAGCAAATAATCAAAGCCTGAAGGTTATACAAAAAAAAAAGCAGTCATTCCATATCACTTTTACCATGTTTTGCTTCAGACGCTCCTTCTCATATTGAAAAGAAACAAGATGTCAGACTGACAGTATGTGGATCAGACATAAGGGTGTCATGTATACAAACATTCATCAGCAGTAAGAAACCATCTGGAAATGGTACAAGTAAGATACCACTCAGTACTACCATTGCTGGCCCTTTTATGACTGCAGTGGGTGTAGCCCTGTGCAGACTTCTTGTTATCAGTAAAGAACTCAGTGCATTCTTTCTGACCAAACAACATGTTGGGGTTGCAACACAGTCATCTTCATGAAGGACTCCACTCGTTGTCTCTGGTGGAAGGTGCACTGCACTATTTTTATTGTCAGTGATCATGGCTAAACACGGCACACTCTGCCATGTCCAACATGGCCACCAAACTACACAATACATGCCTGACTACCAGCACAAGGACAGTAGACTGGTGGCCATCTTGGAAATGATGGCATGTACCCTGCTCAGCTGTGACTGCTGATTTTTTTATTTTTTAAAAATTATGGATATCCCTCCACCCAACCCTCCCTCTCAGCACCCCCCCCAGAAACATAACAATGACACTGGGGGTTCCCAATCCCCCAGTGTCATAGTTGTGATCCTTGTGACCTTTTTTAAATATATATTGTATTTTTTCCTCCAACTAGCCTATCCTCTCAGCACACTCCCACCCCCCAGAAACACAACACTGACACTGGAGGGTGCCCAATCTCCTAGTGTCGCAATTGGGAACCCTCAGTCTGTATTTGTTTCTTAAACCTGAAAAAAGGAAAAATGTCCATTGATGTCTTTTGAAGCCATTAGTGACCCCCCAACCTCCCACTCAGCACCCACCAACCCACGTCCCAAGCCCTTACTTACCACCTAGGGGATCCAGTGGCATAATCTTCTGTGGACCACAAACACATCTTCACTCTTCAAAGCCAGACCACAAACTGAGGAAATAGGTATGCAGTTCAATGTATTTCAATGGGGTTTTGACATAACTTGGCAATTTTTTTTATATTTTTGCCCCAATTTTTCAACATGGCTTCTTTGGGACCCCACCTCATGAACAATTGCACTGATATTAGGCAAATCTGTCCTGAAAGGTGATTTTGTGGCCTTGCAAGAAATCACCTTTTGGATAGGAGTTTAAAATTGTCACTGTTCTTGTTCATGAGGTGGGGTCATAAGAAGGCTATGTTAAAAATTTGGTGTAAAAATATTAAAAAACAATAAGCTTAAGAGCATACATTGAATTTTGCGAACACAGGCTCGAAACTTTGGTAATTTTCAATATTTTCCCCCAAATTCACAACATAGCCATATCTTTATAGCATCTCATGAGTGTGACAGCTGTCATTTTTCAAATCCAGGCCAAAACATTTTTTTTAAATCCCCAAAGGTGATTTCACAGTGCTGGCGCAAAATCATTTTCAGGCAGGAGTTGAACATTTTCTCTGCCCTCGTTCATTCACTGGTGTTATAAGAAGGCCATCTTGAAAATTTAGTGTACAGATATTAAAAAACAATGAAGTTATGTGTCTACATTGCATTTTGCATATACAAGCTTGTAACATTGATAATTTTCAATATTTTTACCCAAAATTTACAACACAGCCATACCTTAACAGCACCTCATGAATGTGACAGCCGTCAGTTTTCAGATCCTGGCCAAAATATATTTTTTTATATCTCAAAAGGTGATTTTTTTGCCCCTGCACAAAATTAAGTTTCAGACAGGAGTTGAAAATTTTCTCTGACCTTATTCATGAGCAGGGTCATAAGAAAGCTATGATTTGCTACATGCTTGAACCACTGACAGGAATGCCAGTGTAATTTGTTAGCTCCATGCCTCCCAGAGTTTACTTGGTTATTATTTCACTTTGGCAGCAGCTTTCCCAGGCAAACCTTTTATTTTCATTTAGGAACATTTCCAGTAAGTGAATTTGCACATTGTTTGTCAAAAGAACCCTTTTTTTTTTTAGTACTTGGCAGCTGCTTGATGGTGGGTCTCAGCAGATCGTATGGTGGACGGCGTGGCAGTTCGAACCTTTAGCTCAGACACTCAAGAAATAAAGGCTGTTCTGCAACAAGTGTTAAAAGAAATGACCACCTTCAAGGCCTCGGTGGTTGTACTGGAAGAGAAGGTGCAGGAGCTCCAATAAAAATCCAGAGACACCAAAACCTTCCTCTCCTATATCAATAACAAGGACTCCAGACACAAAGCCGTATTCAAGAACTGGAAAGGATGGTGCAGCTGAAAATAGAAGTCAATGAAATAACCTTCAAATGTGGGCTTCCCAGAGGGGGTAGGAAAAAAAAGGACCCCGTTGTTTTTTTTACAGCATGAGCTCCCTTCACTACTCAGGTGTTCCTGGCAACCCACGCTTGAGACAGAGCGTGCACATCAGTTCCTGGGTCCTTCACCTAAACTGGGTGAATGTTCACGTCCTTTCATCATAAAGTTACTTCGTTACCCTGAACGATCTTGCATCTTGAATCTAGCAAGAGAACGCAGACCCCTACTCTGGCAGGGGCACAGGATACACATCTTTGCTGATTACTCTACTGAACTTACTCAATGCAGGAAGGAGTATATACCTATCAAAAATGCACTGCAGCAACAAGGTGTTCCCCACAAGTTGATTTTTCTGGCCAAATTCTTCATTTTTCACAATGGAGCTTGGCACCTGTTCTCCACCTGCAGAGGCTTCTCAATTTGTCCAGCACCACTGACCAAACACCCTTCGCTCACATCTTGACACAGGGGCTGAAGCGGACTGGAGCTTACAAACTCAGTGTCTACACCAGGCATTTTACAATTATGCTAGAGGCCAGCAGGACTTCAACACAGCAGAATGGATTGGCAGACCTCTAAATTTAAATGCCCCAAATGATATGGAAGGCATCCTCAAGGAAGGGACCAGCAGACTCATGAACCCAAGTGCAGAAATTGAAGCATGAACTGCTGACATTCAGTAGCCAGCATGGACTCCAGTAAAGATCCGGCCCCAAAACATCCAGGGCCACATCAGGCATCACCATTTAAAGTTCATCTACCAGATACCCCAATCAAGGAGCCTCTACCACACCAGCCTGTTAGACAATAAAAAGACTCTCATTCTTGGGTGGCTAGGGCAGCCATGACTACACCAACCACCTTGGAAGTTAACCTGGACCCCCCTGGATCCTCTACAACTGGCTGACAGCCTGCAGACAGCAGTGGACTTCATCTAATAGGTTCTTTTATACATTAGACTCTGCTGCCACCCTGTGTACTGAAATCTAGCAGTACTGTGCTGTCTCTACCCTCCTGCATATTCATTACTTCTAGACATCTCCTTGAGATGGACTTTTTTCATCCATCTCTGACTGATGTTATGTGGGTAATTCTTTTTCTTCTGATTTATTACTAGGTTGGTTTGGGAGGGATCAGGGCTGGGGCCAGGTCCACTATGCATGTCTTTTTATCTCCAATCCCACCCCCCACCCCTGATTGCCTGGATGTGAAGAACAAGCTAAATATGCACAGCTTTTTCTCACTCCTTCTTGTTAGTTTTCCTTTGCTAATGGACTCCCCCCAGTGTTTTCCTTATGCTAACATCCTCAAATGTGCAAATAAACCTGGGTCAGAAGTAGGACATCCCCCTCAGACGTTTACAGTCTACTTTCTTTTTAGTGCTTGGGTAGGTTGCAATGTGCCTGCCTGGTACTTGGGAAGGGCACTCAGTGCTGAACTGATCCCTTGAATGGGCCTGAAACAATGAAACCCCATCCCCCCCATTGGCATCTGTGACTGGCCCTTTCTAATTGACTACATAGCCCACTCTACTCCCAAAGGTAATGAGCATGGCTTGGGGGATTCAGCAGCTATCCTAGACATGACTGTTTAGTTGGCCATGCTTGCTGTGTCTGCAAGCACCTGTTGTCATGGCTACGAGTGTGTTGGTGCATCCAGAACCATGAAGTGCAGCTCAATATGGTTGCTATAGTTGTAGCGGCTTCACCTCCCTCCCTCACTGAGACACTGGTCAGTCACACTGGGACAGCCATCCTCTTTGTGATATGTAACCCCCATTGCCCTCCCCTACCTCACCTTCTAACCCCCCTTCTAGGTCTCTAGCAAAAGACCTGTGGCTTGCATAGCTTGTTGCCGCACCAGTTGATGAACTTTATTTCCTCTCCCTGGTGGGGATCCCCCAAAACTGCAAGTGCTGAAACCAAATTTTCTTCTCTTCTCTTCCTTCTACCCCCTCATTTTCTACTATCCAACCTCCCCTGAATTATGTGGACACTATACTTCCACCCCTTTGATCCCAGTCTGATGGTCCGTCCCATGAAGAACTCTTTAGTGCAGTGCAGCAGTCATTCTACAGTATTGTGTCCTGCAGGACTCTTCCATTTTCTCTTATGGTAGGCACACAATTAGGGGCCCATTCATACTACTTGTTGTTTCTCTCTGACTCCACTCTATAGGAACCTCAGCGGTCTAAAACATCAGATGTGCATCTCCGGGAGGTTGGCAGATCCCACATATCATGTCACTTAAGATGCTAGTGGCTGCTACTAATTGATGGATACCCCTTATGTTCCACCATGGAGAGTGCATTATGCTGCCCAGTTTCATATACTCGCACCTCAACCCTCTTCCCCCTTCTTTACTTCCCACTAAACTTTTTTCTTTGTTTTATGCCCATGTCCTCCCCTTTACCCCCCCACCACAGCAGACCAATCTTCCCCTTCTGCTGTCACCAATGCCCCTGATTACTGTCAAGTGGAACTAGGATTCCCGACTCACTTTTCCTTAGCTTATGGGAGACAGCACCAAATGACAGGAACTACCCTCTCATGGGCCTCCACCCCTGCACGGGTATAATCCTAGCTGCTCAACTGAGGGAGCCTTTAGTTTCAGCTGTCTTCTGTAAAATTTATTACATGGCTATGGTTTACTACTGCTTCCAGCTGTTCTCATCCCGTTCTCTTATTTAACAAAGTTTACAGTTTTTAACATTTTTCCTATTATTAATCAAACTGATGGCATGAACGTGTTGACATGTGTGCATCAGATCTGAAGAGCTACTTATCAGGCCAAAGGTAGGATAACCCCCCTAAGTTACTACTTTATATCCCCCCTTAGCTTTGCAAGGGCAGCTATATGGAGCTTCCAGCAACCTAAGCCTAAGTGAGATATATCTTCTTGCATTCAGTACCCAGACCCTCCTCTAGGACTAGTATGACTTCAGGATCTATTAAATGGGTGTTATGGAATGTTAAGGGCCTCCGTTCTTCAATCAAGCAGAGGAAGGTTCTAGGCCACCTCTGGAGGGAAGGCACCCATATTGCCTTCATTCAGGAGACACACCAGACCCCAGTGGAAACAGATAAATTAAAAATGGGTTGGGTATCCCAAGTTTTCAGGAGCTCATATACCACTAAGAGCAGAGGTGTAGTAGTTTTGGTGAGCAAATCAATAGCCTTTACTGCTATAAACACTCTAAAGGACCCTGATGGTCAATATATCCTAGTTCAGGGCACTCTTCACAATCATGACATTACCTTATGCAACATTTACACCCACAACTCCAGGGACCCATCTTCTTTAACAAACTGGCCCAGAAATTACTCACACATACTTGTGACCCCCTTATTGTTGGTGGTGATGCCAATGTTACTATGGATGACTTTCTTGATAGAAGTACAGCCATAATCAGCCCCAAATCATCAGCTTCTTATGCTCTTCTGGACCTAGCTCAGAACCTGGGACTTACAGACATTTGGTGCCTGGTTAACCCTCAAGCCAGGGATTACTCCTTCTCAGCAACACACTGCAGCTATTCCAAAACTAATCTCTGGTTAGTATTGTAATCCTGGGTACCAGAGGTCTTTCAAGCCTTGATTGGCATCATCATTATTTTGGACCATGCCCTGGTCTCTTTTACAGCCTTATCAGGCCTCCCTGAGACTCCAGCCCAGTG
The DNA here is from genome assembly GCA_016271365.2 of Neoceratodus forsteri. Classification (NCBI taxonomy): domain Eukaryota; kingdom Metazoa; phylum Chordata; order Ceratodontiformes; family Ceratodontidae; genus Neoceratodus; species Neoceratodus forsteri. The sequence goes on along the minus strand of CM057450.1, from coordinate 1,097,491,465 downwards.
TAGCTGGCAATTTAACACCTCCCTTTTGAAAGATCCTGCTATCTTTGCCTTCTTGCATGAAAAGATCTCCACCTTTACTCGACATGAATTGCCCTGGTGATACCTCAGTTGCTACTCTGTGGGACTCCCTCAAGGCCTTCATCAGAGGCTGCTGCATTGGTTATGCCTCCACTATAAAAAACCAAAAGCTAAAGACCTGGAAGACCAACCTAGAAGTCTTCAAGAACTAGAGAGGAAATACAGGGAGGATCCTAACCCCTCCACCGAACTACTTACCAAAATACAGTACAAGTCACATTAAACTGTTCCTCCAATGAGTTGCTTTAGCATTGCCGAATGAGTTGCATAAGTGTTGCTGGATCCAGCACAAAGCACTGTAGAAACTGTTTCTTAAGAGTTAAAGCTCAGTTTTGCATTGCATTGTGACTGGACTGCCAATGCATTCCAACTAAGTAGCAAAAACATTTTACAAACATTCCTATTGAGCTGGTTACACATTGAAAACCAATGCAGTATGAATTGCCAATGCATTGCCAACTGTGAAAAACAATGCTAAACCAACTCATTGGTGGAACAGTTTAATGAGACTTGTACTGTAGTTGGTACACGGTACAACATTAACCTATACCTACATCACAAAGCTGAATTTACTCCTTTTTGTCTTTAGCAAACATTCTGGGAATCTGGAGAAAGATCTGGTAGACTCTTAGCCTAACAACTCAGAAAAAAGCAAGAAAGGTTGAGGATCCCAGGGATTATGGATGAGGCAGGTAAGATGTTCCAGAAGCAGGAAGACATCAATGCTACCTTCCAGCAATTTTTTAAACAGCTCTATAAACAAGAAGCTAATCTTAGTCAAGAAGAACTTTCCCTGTTTACCTCTGGGCTGAACCTACCCCAACTCCCTCTAGAGGCACATCAACAATTGAACCAACCCTTCACCCTTAGAGAGGTAGATGATGCAATAAGTTCTATGCCCTCTGGGAAGACACCTGGCTGTGATGGCCTACCAGCAGAGTTCCTTCACCATTTTAAAAATAGCCTATTACCCCTCAAATGGATGCTCTCAACAAAGCCACCCAAAGGGGGATGCTTCCCACCTCAATGTGCACGGCAGCAGGCTATGCGATCCCACTCATCAGCTGTCCTTCTCTCTCTCTATGCTGAAATGGCATTTGATAGAGTAGAAAGGTCATACTTTTTTCACACTTTGAAGGATTTTGGCTTTGGTAAGACCTTCCTAGGATACATCCACACTCTCTATAATGGAGCAGCTACTTCTGTCCTCAACCCTTCAGTAGTCTCCTCCCTTTCTTGCTGGAGAGAGGAACACATCGGGGATGCCCCCTCTCTTCACTACCTTTTTACTCACCTTGGAACATTTGCTGCAAGCTATACACCTGCATCCAGATATTCAAGGTATTAAGCTAGAAGAAGAACATAGAGCCCTAGCATATGCTAACATATCCTTCTGACACTCACCATCCCAACAAACTCCATCCCGGTAGTACTGAGCCTCTTGCATTATTTTAGCACACTCTCTGGGTATAAAGCTAATGTGGCTAAATCCCTAATTCTTCCCCAGTGGCCACTGATCAACCATACTTCATGTTTCCCCTGGGGCTTAGGAGTGGCACAAGGGTCTCTGATGTACCTTGGAGTTCACATCTCTTGGAATCTTAACATGCTGGGCAAATTGAACCTCCCCCTGTACTTAGTTCTTTAGTTACTGACTTGGCCAGATGCAGGTGTCTACCACTCTTGCAATGGGACAGGGTGCAGGCATAAAAATGATGGCAGCAGCCAAAATTCAGTACCTCCTAGATAACCTTCCCCTGAAAATTAAACTGGAGTGTTTTGAGCAGACACACAGCCAGATGCTTGACTTCCTTTGGGGCACTGGCCCCAGGTGTATCAGCCATGAAAAGCTCATACTCCCCCTAGATGATGGAGGACTGAGCCTTCCTGACTTTGAGTTAAAGCACATAGCACACCTGCTTCCACAAATGTCTCAAACTTCCCTCCTGTCTCCACAATTCAAATGACCAAAATGGGCTGTCTGTAAGACTTTTCTCTTAGGAGGTAATCTTAGAAACATGATACTGTATGGGACCCTGACACACAACCTTCATACCCGACCCACTATTGGGCATACTGCTAAGATATGAGGCAGACTCACCCAATGCACAAATTGGAAATTTGAAGCCTCCTATAACTTCCCTTTATGGAAGAACCCACTTCTCACTATTGGTGGATACCTGGTGTACTGGCCAACCTGGGCAGTGAAAGGCATCATGCTATTGGCACACCTAGTGGATGACACATCAGGCTACCTAAAATCCTTTCGTCAACTACAAAATGAGTACAGCCTAGAAAGACATAGGCACTGGCAGTTTCTACAACTTTGTTCCTCCCTGTCCTCACTTCTTGGCTGCCATCTCCACCTAGAGGCTGATACTAGCCTCAAAAAATTAGTGACCACTGGGATGAGGGCACCCCTAAGAGTGAGTCATATCTGCAAGGAGTTGTGTATCATGAGCATGGAGACTGTGGCGGCACTATGGGATAAATGGAGTGCAGACCTGGGTGTTAACATAAACTAGCCCGCATAGAAGCTGTGCTGGAAGAATGTGTGCCTTACATTAAGAGATACTTGTAGTCACTTCACTCAGTTTAAAATTGTCCATAGATGGCACATAACCCCAGTCAAGCTGCACCAATGGGGACTAGTGCCATCGGATACATGTTGGAAATGTTCTTCCACATGGGGAGACATCCCTCATATACTCTGGGCCTGCTCAGTACTACAGACACTCTGGGCTGAAGTCCAAAACATTATCAGGGTGGTAACTGCCACAGAGCTCACCCTCACACTTGCCCTAGTTATGCTTGAACTACTGCAGGAGGGGGAGGATGCCCAGTTAAAGCCAGGCATGAGAAAACATTGGATTGTATGTGCCCTAGTCATGACAAAGAGTCATACCCGCATATTGGAAGAAGACTATCCCCCCTCACTGTCAGAATGGTTGCTGGAACTCAGGAAACTAGCCTGTTTCAAAAGGGTTCCATATTCCACCAACCATAAGCTCAACATTTATGATAAACTTTGGTCCCAGTTTCAATCCTCTTCATACTGAGTCATTCCACAAGGCTGTTATATGCCCCCACATATAGCATACCCCACTTCACAGATCCGATGGAACACAAACCTGATGTACACCCCTAGATAACAATAGTTGTGGTTTACCCCCTCTTGCTTAAATAGCACTTCCTAAATTTATTAGGTGCTCTCTCACCAATTAGAACTAATCTTTATATTAGTACATACCTTACACCTTGTTGTTATGGCTTTCTTCTCTTAGTTATGATGTTACTTGAGTTGTATGTGTATGGTTATAATCTGTTCTATATATGACAGCAATAATCCATATATATCTGGACCACATTTAGTGTTGTACCTCCAAGGGGTATTTCCTTGGCCAGGCTTGTCTTCTTAATGTATGGTGGTCCGTATTTGTAAGATCTAGCTTCTATTTTCTTATAAATTTAATAAACTTTAAATAATAAAAAAAGAAGGTTATGATTTACATCTGGTCTAAAAATATTAACAAAAAACAAAATTACAAGACTATGTTGTATTTTACAAATTCAGGTTCATAACTTTGGTAATATTCAATATTTTTAACCCAAATCTTCAACATAGCCATTTCATTACAGCACCTCATGAACGTGACAGTTGTCATTTTTCCACTCCTGCCCAAAATGTGTTTTTGCATCCTGAAAGTTGATTTTGCAGTTCCTGCTCAAAATCATCTTTAGACCAGGAGTTGAACATTTTCTGTACCCTTCTTCATGAGGCAGGGTCATAACAAGGCTATGTTGAAAATTTGGTGTCAAAATATTAAAAAACACATTTTCAATATTTTTACCCCAATTCCTCAGCTGCAGCCCTTTTGGCTTTAGCCAGAGTTTGTTTCTTATAGTCAGCAACAACTTGCTTCTCAGCATCCAATTGTGGAGGAATAACTGAATTTAAGACAGTGCGGTGATTACGTCCTGGGAGAGGCTCTGCTATGAAGCTGTACAAAGAACACTTCATAGAGGTTCTGATGTGTTTCTAGGTGCCTGTTTTTTTTTATTTCCATATATTTAAGGTCAATAGCCAGTACAGGCTTACATCATCCCCATGCCTCTGAATCATTGACAAGATCTCAAAATGTTCAGTCGCTGAAGTCGGTCTGATGGAAAGGCTATTCAGGGCATTTGTGTAAAACTGACTGCTGTCACAAAAAAGAAAAAAAAAAGAAAAAAGTCTTGAGAGAGGGTCCAGAGAAGAGTAACACAAATGGTGTAGGGGCTGCATCAGAGCTCATATGAGGAAAGTCTGGGGGAGCTTAACTTGTACACACTGGAGATGAGGAGGTAAAGGGGGGGGCATTGTAGAAACTTTCAAATACCTGAAGGGAATAAACTGGATGAGGGAAGGTAGCATTTTCAGGAGGAGTGTGAACAGTTCCACTAGGAGGCACGCATTCAAGCTGGAGGGGTAATAGATTTTGGGGAGCTGTAAGGGGGAGAGTACTTCACTGAGAGGGCTGTGGGTCCATGGAACAGGTTGCCAGAATGGGTAGTAGGGGTAGATTCAGTGGACACATTCAAGAAAGCTTGGGACACCTACATGGGACTAAATAAAAGTGGGTAGGTATGGAACGGGGAAGGTAAGATGGACTAGATAGAGGGGCAGTGAATGGGCAGACTAGATGGGATGAGGGTCCTTATCCACTTGCATGTTTCTGTTTCTATGTTGGTAAAGTGTGAATGAAACTGTCCATGTTTTCATTCATTTAGGTAAAGCACAATGTTTATTTTTTCATGCCAGTTGAATTTACTTCATTTAAACTGATGCTGTCATGAGAGGCTGTAGCACTCTACTGTTTCCACAATAGAAAACTGAACAGATTTTCCTGACTCACTCACTGCTCATCCCTTAGATGGAGTAGTCTGTTCCTTTACGGGCAGAGTCATTGTCAACTGACACTGTGACTTTGCTTTGAAAAGCCTATACTCGCTGCTCGCTAACTACACCCACGCACACACACACACACACCCACACCCACACACACATATACACACTCACACAAAACTTTTCTTTCTCCTACTGACATGTAGAGTAGTTTTTTAAATGTTAGCATGCCAATATGTAACAAATAGTGAATTCAATAATTAGAATTCTGCAGAACCTTTCTCAAGTTAAACCGTCTCTTTCTTTACCCACTGCAAGGATGCTTGATCACTGGCGTGCACGCTTATAGAAATCCCGATTAAAATAAATGCAGACTGTTAGTATGTTGATGTCTGCAATGCACGTGCTGCTGAATTGCTACAGGAGAATCAGGCTGTGATCAGAATTGTTTAAATTTTTTAAAATTGTATGACGAGTCTGTCCCAAATTAAAATTGTCTTGCTACCCCTTCCCAAACACATCCAGATGCCTGCTTGATCAACGGGCTGAGAACAGCATTCAAGATCAGACTTAATGGTCCTGAACTACAGCAAAACCAAGGTGATGTCTTTCTACTACAATGCCAGGAGCAAGTACAAATCCCATGACCTCTCCATCAACAACCAAGCAGAGACCACACTTGAACATGTTCCTGAATTTAAATACCTATGCATTACACTGGACAGTTCCCTCTCCTACCACTGGCATATAGACTCTGTCACCAAAGCAGCCAATATCTGTATAGGCCTGCCCTACAGGCACAAACATTGCATGAATCCGGATTCACTTAGGTTGGCTATTAACAGCTCTGTCATTTCCATCATTGACTACAGACTTGCAATCTACGGCTCCGCCTCTGCCACTGTTCTCCGCAGAATTACGGTTGCACTCAACAAAGCACGCATGCTTCAAACGGGGGCTACCGACTCACACACACACACTTGTGATCTGTATGCTCAGGCAGGTTGGCTTCCACTCATCAGCCAGATTCAGTACCAAACCTGCCTCTTGGTCAAAAAAGTCCTCCTGGGCATCATGCCCCCAGGGGTTAAAAAGCTCCTCATAGACCACTACAGCCCACAACAAACCAGAAGTTCACAACAACAAACCTTCCTTGTCCCCAGATGTCGGACTACTGTGGGACAGAGAGCTTTTACTCACAGGGCTCCACAGGTGGTACAATACCCTCAACAAAGAAACTCTCACTGCAGTTGCCCTTGGCCCATTTAAAAGCCAACTCCGACTTCATCTCACCTCTACTAGCCAATGTGCCTGCTTCACCTAACCAGGGACCTCGTGTTTCACTGCCTTCTGCCCTAGATAGGTCTACTACCCCTCTTACCATGCCCTTCCCCTGCCTCCCCTGATCTTCCCCACTCCCCTTCCTCACCCCCCTCCCTGGCACTTACGGACAACTATCCCACCTCTTCCTTTCCACTGGTGTATTCCTACCTGTCCCCCCTTACCTATGTGACAATGATAAGGCATTCCATGCCCTCCCTTCTAGCCACACACCTGCTGTGCTTATTACCAAGTTTTTCAACTAAGTTTCTTAATGTAGTTTGCCCCTGCACACTTTGAGGTACTGTATTTAAATTATGCCTCAGCCTTTTGCTCTTTTTTTCTTCATTTTTTTTTTACTATGTAATCATGTTTTATCCTATTTGACCTTTGTATGTATGTTTAACCATTTCCTAGATGTGGAACCTTTGTAAACGAGCAGTTCCTGCTCAAAGGTATTGTAATCCTAGATTTTAATAAATAAAAATAAAAAAAAAATAATGCAGCCTCTTCTCATTGTCAGCAAAGGGCATGTTGATGAATTGGCACATAAGCTGTGTGATCTGGCAACCTTCCACTGGGTAAAGAAGAGAGAGAGAGAGTGTGACTTGGGAAAGCTTCAGCAGACTCCTAATTATTTTAATTCACTAAATCCTGCATTTATTTGCATGCAAACATTTGAAACATTATTTCACATGACAGTAGGAGCCAGGTGATTTTTCTTTGGCTACGTATGGGGTTGGGGGCAGTGAATGAGGATTCAGTATAGGTTTTTCAAAGCAAAGTCACAATGTCAATTAAGAATGATTCTGTCCCTAATAGAGGAAAACAACTCCATCTAATGAACGAGCACATTTAATGACAGTGAGTGAGTCAGGAAAACCTGTTCAGTTTTCAGCTGTCGCGAGAACACTGCACTACAGCCTCTCAGGAAAGCATCAGTCTAAATCAAATAAATTCAAGTGGCTTAAGAAAATAAATACAGCAGTCTACCTAAGTGAATGAAAACAACAGTTTCATTCACTCTTTAGCCAGATTATTTTTTTGTGTGAGAGTGGTCAGTTTTACACAAATACCCTGAACAGACTTTCAACTAGACACACTTTACCCAATGAACATTTTTATGTCAGCAGCTCAAAAAATAAATAAATAACTGTATAAATTAAATAAATAAACGAAGCTGAAGCTTCATTGTATTGAATGAAGAAGCACAGTAATCTAGAAATCCCCCTCCCTATGCCCCCCAACATCCCTCTTGCCTTGCTTACTGCCTTGACACATTGCCTGTCATCTTGTAATCATCAGATATGATTACCCCAAGGTCCTTCTATTGCCTGGTTACTGTAACAAGCTCCTTCTCCATCTTATGCACAGTACCTGGGTCTTCCCACCCCAGGTGCATGACTTTGTATGATTTCATGTGACATGAGCTAAGAGTTTATGGTGACTGACATTACAGTGAGTACATTTGCCCGAAAAGAAAATTGGCAATCAACACAAAAGCAAGCTGGCCTGGTGGCGCTGAGGGTTGAGGTGCTGGACGCCATACCTCGCGCCATGCCGGTGACCCAGGTTTGGGAATGGGCTCGGGCTGATGGAGGTCAGCAGGGGAAGGAAAGGATCAAGCATCCAGAAGACAGCTCTTCTTTCCTGGGAGGGAGGGGGGACACGATCTCGCCATCTGGTGACCTCCAGTGGTGACTGGGGGTCTAGCAGCAGTTTGGATCCCAGCAATAGGGGATTGGCCATGACAGCTCTCCTGTGGGCATGCATGGGAGAGGGCATGCGCTGTGCTAGAGTGCATTGCACTGCCAGGCTGGTGGGGGGGACCTAAAAGAAAAAATCCCCATCTGCAAGGATTGGCGACGGCACTTCGCCCACCAAGCCACACTCCAGATCCAGGCTCCTCTGTCCACCAAGCTGACTGCCCAGCCAGGTACATTTGATTATAGGTAGCATGCCCTGTGCAAATATGAAGGCCCCACCTTAGGGGGGGTGCAGAGCTGGGGGGTCTGCTGGGCTGGTGCAGGGTGGAGAGAGAGCTTCTGGAGGGAGGTAGAGCTCACAGATCTGAGGATGCTTGAGAGAGTTCCCCATAAGATGATGCAATAAAAAAAGTCAACAAAAAAAACACCACAGCAACTGGTAAAACAGTGATGGCAGTATACAGTACAATAGGGGGATGATGTACACTTATGTTTAATGCAGGGGGCTATGCCCCCCACACCCATATATAAATAAATCAACTCCAGGAGGGCGGACACTGGAGGACAGGAGATTGCATGGGAGGTGGGCTACAGTATGCAGGAGGATACCACAGTTGGGGACAACAAAGACGTGGGAACCAGAGGACACAGAATAGAAAAAAAAATTGTAACAGCCACAACAGCTCATAAACCGTTTACCTACAGGCAGTCCCAAACCTAGGTCCATAGCCTTTGCAGGCAGTGACTGTTTCCACCACACCAGGTGGTTAGCTTGGCAGCAGCATGAGAATAACTCCATTTAGCTCACATAACTCTACACTCCCCAGTGATCCATCCTCGCTATTCTGTCCCTCCACATTCACTGTTCACTCACCTCGCTGTTCTATCATGGTTGCTATTCCTTCAGGCACACAAACTGAGTCACTCAATTTGCTTCAATCATATCACTGGATACTACTTTGTACTTTTTGGCATTGAATCCCAGCTGGCACTCCTGTGACTGATCCTGTAGTTTTGGCAGATCCCTTTGAATTCTCTTCACCCCTTCCTGGGTATCCTTCTTGTTGCAGACTTTTGTGGCATCTGCAAAGAGACACACCTTCCCCACCAGTTCCTCAGCAGTGTCACTTATGAAGACATTGAAGAGAACTGGCCCAGTACTAATCCCTGTGGTACTCGTGCCGTCAGTTACTTCAGTGAATCTCAATGTTCAAATTGTAGTACCCTCCATCCTAATGTGATTAAGTAACCTTACTTTGTTGTTTTAGGCTGTAAAGATGACTCCCCCCAATGGTGCTGGTGTGGTCTTATTTAACAATTCTGACTAGTCCAGGACATGGCAATAAGTTTACATTAAAGTGCAACTAATTATTTAAGACTACAAATTAAGATATTTTAGAACTATTGCTTAACATTAGTATTTTGTCATTTGTTATTTATCCTGTTATCGGTGATCTACATGTTTCTGATTAACATGTATCTGTTTCAATTTGCTTTTCAAAAACGCTTTCTCCTCAGTTCACCTCACAGTTGTGGTTTATGATATCAGTCTGTTGCCATGTTGAACAGCTATGATATCATAAACAAAGACACTATGATGCCAATTGGGGCAATCAAATGATTTTTTTATACCCACTTCTCAGACAAGCTACTCAAATGTGTTGTAAACTCAGAAAAGAAAAACTGATAGTTTAAAAGAACATGTATTCTCCTGTGAATTGTACTAGATGGAATATTTATGAAAGTAGATGCTGTAGTACAAAGTTTCTCTTTGTTGAGTTGAGAGTTCCCTTACCGGGCCTATCTTAAAACAACATGCGTAACAATAATGAGGAGTTAGTGTGGGCCTAAGGTGCCCTTTTTCCAAAGTTACAATCTTATCCATAAGGGCAGTTATAAAATGTGTAAGAAAAACAAGATTTGCATTTGGCTGCTCCTGCCAACCAACACATTCATTTTATATCCCTTGTCAAGCTAATGCATTACCAGCTACAGTGGCTCTGAATAGAGTTTGTTTTTATATAGCGCCCATAGCACGAGACTGTCAGCTTTTAAAGTCCTCAAAATCCTGGATCTTGCTTCAGAAATGAAAATACATAAGACACACATTACTACTCACTGACTCCATTGCAAACTCTCTCTTGATACAGTACTACTCTGCCTTCATCATTCTCTACAACACAACCAAATCCTACCTGACACAACACACAAGCAAACATTTGGCACTGACAAATACTTGTTTACTGAGTAAGTGGGGTTGGGATGGAATGAACTCCAAGCTGAAGTTGTCAGTCTAAAGAAGGTAGGGGAGTTCAGGAGGGGGGGCAGTATGAAGGGGAAGGAGAGAGTTGGAAGGGTGGGGCCCTCTGTAGTCTACAGCAGGGAATCCACAATTGAGCAGTCTTTAGTCTGTAATGTCTTCTTCAGCTGGTTATTTTGTATGTTTGTATGATCTTCCTATTCCTCTTCATCATCTTCAGTCTAGAGAACAACTTCCACTGGCTGGTGTGGTGATGGAATATAACTATATTGATTAGTGTTATCACTGCCACCAGTATCTGTACCATGTTAAATCTTATCACTATCACTATCACTATCATCATGCTCCTCTTTAGTACTCATGTCAGAGTTGTCATTTTCATGTGGAAAACAACCTGACACTCCCTTTGCTTCTGTCTCAGCAGTACCACCAATTCATGTTTTACACTTGACTGAAAATTGCTGGTTTCTTAATTATTTCTAGGTCAATGCTGAACCATCAGAATGGACTAGCCCACTTCAAAGCCTGGGCCATGCCTTCTAAACATGACACTGGAGGCTGGCAGGTACTGTGTCAAGCTCTTTCTGTTTGTATATGTTCTCTGTCTAAAATTCTACATCTGAGCTACCCCCATATTTTTAGTATGTGGCTTTGCTACCTTTTGATGTGATTTTAGAAGTTGTTGCTTGGTTTGTTAATTGAAATTGTTTTAGCATAGAGCCACTTTAACTTGTCAGTTTAAACAAAGGGATTCACTTTCTCAGTTTTTGCCTTTTTTGTTCAAACTCTTTTTGTCATGCTGTTCTATTAGGCCATTTCTATTTATGCAGCAAGCTGCATCCCAGTCAAAGAGGGAAAAAAAAAGCTATTCCTTTGTGTTTTAGTTGATGTGAATTCTGATTTAGATTTTTCACAGAGTGTGAGGTTTCCACACATTCCCAACCATCAGCATTAGCTTTATTGGGGTTATGACTGCCAAGCAGTGGCCATTCATAGCACCAAGAGTAGAAGACCAGTAAATCTACCAGGACCAGAACTCCCCAGCAGCAGCCAGACATCTTTTGATAGCATGGGCTACTCAGTGGCAGACACTTTCTACACTGAGTTTTGCTTCCATGCAGTGAACTAGTACCCAGCAAGAGTGAGAACTTCCTCAGCTGTGACCTGAAACTTAACTAGCTGTGGCCAGATGTGCTACTGAAAGAATGGTCTCCTCAACAGTGGCCATCACTCCATCAAGGTGATGATCTCCAGTGCTGCATATTTATTGAGAATATGGGTTTCCCAGGGGCTGCCAGATAGTCCACAGGGAGCAGTGCTCCCTAATAGTAGTCACAAATCCCATCAGCAGTGGTATTTTCCATTGGTGGGCAGATGAACTTCAGGGACATGGCTCCCCTGTGAATTGTTTCTCCAACTTCTATTTCACCTTGGTTGGGGATCATTAGTAGTGGTTAATAATTCTTTAAGGAAACTGGGCATCCAGAACCTCTATTTTTGTACATGCTGTCTTGGAGAAGGAACTTTAATAATTCTGGATGCAGTACAGTTGTTGTTTGCCTCCCTCACCAAGTGAAGTAATGATCTGCTACAGTATGTGAGGTGTTTGACTAGGCTTCACTTTTATCAACACCTTATTTGCAAAGGGAACATACTTTTCCAGTGGCTAATATGGTTTTTAAATAAAGGGAGTTTTTTTAAATAGGGAGGGTCTCTCCCTAGTGGCTGAGTGAGCCTTCAGACAGAAGTACCCCCACCCCTGTATGGTTACTCAAAACAAATAATCAGATTGGCTATATTGCTGGAGTGTTATCCAAAAGAACTGAACTGTGTCTACAAAAAACAGCCAAAAAATAAAATTATTTGAAGGAGACAGTGGTTGTTAGTTTAAATTTTTTTTTTTTAATAACTGTTATCTAATCTATCACATTCACTATGATTATGCATTTTTTCTTTGCAGAAAAATGCAAGGGTGGTAAACAAACAAATGTCAGAAACTCCCCTTTGGAAATGAGAAAAATATAAAAGAACTGAGGAGTGGGCAAAACGTGTAGTATCAAAATGTCTAACCAGATGGAAACCATTCAATATCAAAATGTCTAACCAAATAGTTCAGTGTGCTTACACAACCTAGTGTGGCATTGTGCTTATGTAACTTGCTGAATAAACTTTGTTGTAGTCATTCACCTCTCTGTGCCTTGGGAATACCACCCTGTAGGGATACCAAAGGCAGGAACCCTGGACAACAGTTCCACCCCTAGAAGTGCAGCGGGAAGTATTCTCTTAGGCTAAAGGTAGCTTAGAAAAAGCTACCAAGGAGAGAGGTTAGCTTCTGGAGAAAGAGGGGAGGATGGTGGGGCAAAGAAAAAAAGCTTCTGAATGAAGCAGGAAGCAATGGTATAAATAGGTCAGGCAGGGGGGCATGGATTTTATTTCAACCATTGAACTACAGGCTTCCAGCCTTTCAAATCAATCTGCTTATGCAACTTAGTATGGTGTTCTGCTTATGAAACTTGTTGAATAAACTTTGTTGTGGCTGTTCACCTCTGTATGCCTTGGGAAAACCACCCTGTAGGAATGCCAATGGCAGGTACCCTGGAGGAGGGTTCCACCACTAGAGGTGCTGTGGAAAGGATTCCCATAAGCTGTGTAGCTTAGGGAAAGCCACCAAAAGAGTACAGATCAGAAAGCATTGCAAAGGTAATGAGTTGATTAGAAGGCACTGTGGATATAATGAGTTGGTATTGAGACTGGACTATATACATGGTGATCAGAGATGAAGGTAGTGGTCAGAGATAACTAAAATGAGTAACAGTCTGAACATAGGTTGAACATATTGTAACAAGGGGGCATGACTTCCAAAGGAGAAAGGGAATGTTAAAGGAGGGCCACCATCTATCTCCATCCAACAGTGGAAAATTACCTAAGGAAACTAGGGAATGTATTATGAACAACTGACTACATATTATGACCTTTGGCACTGAGGAGAGGAACAATCCCCTTTTAAGAGGAAGAAACCTCTGGGGATCTGAGGCCTAATGTAGGTCACCTTCCCTCCAGGATAGGGGTGTTTTATTTAGTGATGACTTTGCTGCTGCAATTTAGAAACCCAATCTGAGGGGAGGAAAATAATACAATTTGGAAGAAAGCTCTCACGATCACTCCAACTGGAATTTCATGAAGGGTTGCAAGAGACTGCAGTAACAACAGAAGCTCTGAAGGTTCAGTGGGACCCTCAAGGCAGCAGGAGGAGAGCAGCAACTGCTGAGGCACTCAGCTGGCCTACCATCTAAAACAGACCGGGTGAACCAGAAGTGGTCATTGGGAGAATAGCATAGAGGGTGCCGCCAAACCCAATTCAGACAGCTAAAGGAGTGCTCTTGGCCATGAGGGCCCCATCCCTCATAGCTGAAGTCTCACATTCTACATCGGGAGGTGCCAACAATGGCAGAAATGGCTAAAGCTCCACCCAGAGTGGGGACATTCCCACTATGGGTCAGATGAGAAGGACCCCGACCCAAAGTTCACATGCTCAGGATGCAGACTTCTGTAAAGAGTGAGACCATCAGCTGCAGGGAAGCCCTGTGCCATAGAAAGTAATGGTCATGGTTGGCAAGCTTCCCATTTATGAAGGAGAGTAGACAGATAACTATGAAGCAGTACATATGAGGTGGCTGGGCGGAGCCAGAAGCTGTCGGTTTGGTATTGGTATATGGTATGATTGTCTGAGATGATTAAATGATACAATGGGCTGATATGATTGGCTGATGAGATTGATGGATAAGAATGCTTATTATGATTGAGTAATATGAGCAGAACCAGGGAAAGCAAACCAACCAATTCCACTACAGAAGCCGGATTAATGGTGTCATGGAATGTAGGTGATTGAACAGTGAGAGGCTGTGAAGCCAGTAAGCAGTGAGAGGCAATGATGACAGAAATTGATTCAATGAGGTTTAGTAAATTGAATCGATGAGGTTTAGCAGTGATTGCTATGGTTGCAGTGTAAATAGAGAATTGGCATGGGCGGCATGAATGCCTTAAATGCCTTTAAGGTGGAGTTAAGTTATTCAAAAAAAGAGCATTTGCAACATGGTAATGGAATGGAATGAAAATCTTGAAATCCATGTGATGAATATTGTGCAAGCCATGTTGGCTATGAGGTTAATATATTTATGCATAGATAGCTGAGAAGCCAAGTAGACAAAGGAGCAGGATTCATTAACTTAGATAAAAGCATGCTCCTTCTGTCTAGAGCCATGATGCCCCATTGTGACATCACAGTCCCCCACTGTGGGAATATCAGGGGAGTCACAAGCTGAGCACCATGAGACCAAACAGCAACTATAATGTTGGTAGGGTAAACCCCTCCAAAAAAATAATAGCCAATTGAAATGCTGAAGCTTTAGTATGGTAGAAGTCAGATACAGACTGCTGAGGGTTTGTTAATATGGTCAGAAATGGACTGCAAGGCCTTTGGTAAAAGTATAGTTTGGTAGAATTCTGAGGCTGTAGATAAGATAGCAGGTTAATGATGATGAGGCCAGGCAAAGCTGTGGCCTGGGATAAGCAAGAGGCTATGCTGCAGTAGCAACACATGAGTCTGGAGAACACAAACACAGGGAGTGCAGGGAGCAAGTACTGAGTAAGCAAAAACAGAGCTGCAGAACAGACACAGCATAACAGGAAGCCAGTACTGAGAGAGGCAGGTGTAAATGATTAAGGTGATGAGCACAGGGACTGCATGGAAACAGCAGTTGGAACAGAGAGCACACAGGTAACATGTACGGATAAAAGAGAGATTGCGTGGAACATAACAAAGCAAACAAGGGGAGCTAGAACTAAAAGCCCCCAAAACAAACCAAGCAAACACAAGTACCAAAGCAGAAGGGAGAAACAAACTACTGAGAGAGAAGCAATACAGACTGCAGCCAGAGGCAAAATACTGACCCAGAAGTAGAAGTATACAAACCAGGCAGAGAGTGCAGCACAGCCAGCGGGTTCCGAACAGAAGGGAAGGGAAGGTAGGAGACAAACAATACATGGGTGGGGCAGAGCCGAAGGAAAGGCCAGGCCCAGAAAGAGGACGGACAGAGCCTCTATCTGCAAAGAAAAAAGCTTCTGAATGAAACAAGAATGAAGGGTCTAAATAGGTCAGGCAGGGGGGTGTGGTTGTTGCTTCAGCCATTGAACTACAGGCTTACAGCCTTTCAAAAACCATTATGAGAAAACAAAAAATCCATATTCAAGACAAAAGATCAACAAATGTAAGGCCAAATTTGTGAATGTTAGCCTATGTGCAATTTTAAGCACTTTAGTTAACTTTACTTTCCCTTCCATCATGAACACAAATTTAAGACCATGAGCCTCTAAAATTGATGAGAACAGGTACAGTTACAGGGAGGTGAGCTGATATTGTAGGGTTTGCAGAGTCCTGTTGCATCCCTTCTGATGTGATTCTGTTAAACTTTCTTTATAAATTAAATCCCATTTGTGTTTACTGATGCATAAATATTAATGTATGCAGATGATGCAGCTAGTTGCAGTCAACTCGTAACTACAGTGCAACAGAACTTGCAGGAAAGTTTACTGCTCAAAAAAACTAGTTTAGTGTTTATAACTACTGTAGGGCTACAATTTCTGTTTGACCAACCAGTTTGAAAGTCAAACCCTTGCTGTTCATGGTGGACTACATGCTTGAGAACCTTTAATGCTAATTGGCAAACTTAGGTTTGATTCTCAGAATAAGAAAAAGTTCCCTACAAAGCCAGTCATGCACACAAAGCAGCAATGAGGACTCAGGCTTGCCCCATGTCAGCCAGCACAGGAGTCACTGCTGTGAGTCACGGCCCACTGAGCTGCACTTATTGGGAGAGGGGTAAGTATAATTAACTACATGGACTGGCTCTTTCTCAAGTCCAACAGTAAAATAATGAGTGTAGAGATTAGTAAGGCTAATTTACACCATGTTTTCTGCACTTTATTACTTTACATCTCACTCTAGTCAGTTGTCAGAGCATGGTGTACATTCTGAGAAAGCAGAGCATTTTTCTGTCACTTAATTGAACTTGGTCAGAGGCAATACCTGTTTTCTCTTGCCACCAATCCCGTAATTTAAAAAAAAACAAAAAAACAGGAGAGCTGAACTTAGTTGTCAGTCAGCAAACAGACTAATTAATTTAGAAAAACTGTCCAAAAAATGTAAAAATCAATGCAGTAGCTGGCCTGGTAATATCTAGTACATCCAGACAGTAGTCACTGTTACATTATGTGTCAGAGAGGGCATTGCTAGCTACACTTTCTGCAGCAGTTAATTATAGGAAGAAACAACACAAATAGCTGTAATATTGGAAAAAATAGCAGTTAATCTGAGCTTTTTTTCTGACTTGTTTTTTGCTCTCTGGTCTGGTCTAGGAAAACAGAAAGATTATCTCTATTATCTCAGTAAGAGAACATAATTGGCAGCAGATGAAATAGGTTTGCCAAACATTATTTTAAACTGCCAAAGCCACTGTGAGGAACAATATGGGCTTATACAGGGCCAGCTACAATAATTACTTGACTACCTGTACATGTGACAAAAAATACTAAAAATCTTACTGTTCCAAGAAATCTGTACACTACAGTCTTTCAGTGCTGCTCAGCTAGTTCACAGCCTTAACCATTGATAAAGATGGAATCTGACCTGTCAGCTGGCCCAAGTGTAATGCTTTATTGCCCTGCTTGGGCTTATCCCCATGTTCATACTTGCAGTAAACAGTTATATACAGTGAAGCCCACCAGGATGAAGCGTAGTGTCACAGGTTTACTGAATGACAAAACGAATTAACTC
This sequence comes from Neoceratodus forsteri, assembly GCA_016271365.2. NCBI lineage: Eukaryota > Metazoa > Chordata > Ceratodontiformes > Ceratodontidae > Neoceratodus > Neoceratodus forsteri. Next base: position 1,097,474,384 of record CM057450.1, on the reverse strand, counting down.
CCATTGCAGGGTTTTAAATAATTGATTAGCAGTTTTTTTTCTTGGGACGATGCTAACTGTACAGAAAGTATTTATATAGATTTTCTAGAAGTGCTGTGTTTGTTAAACACAGTGAGGCAAGAGCTATGCATTTTCACAAAGTTTTAGCACTTTTATGAGCAAAACACTAATCAATTTTAAGAGTTAAATAAAATCCTGCATTGAAATAGTATTGTTTGCTGCAGTAACTCAACTGCAGAATTCTGCAGTGCTGTGCTTCATACTTGTGGGCTTCACTGTACTTCATTGCCTCACTTTTGTGTATTCCAGTATTCACATTCACTTTACCCACTTAGGGCCAGATATTCAAAAGGGTTGCACCATGCACAACAGGGTTGCACCTGCGCAAGTCCGAACTTGCTCCATTCTGCGATATTCAGCAGGAGGCAGTTGCACCACAGATAACATGCTGAGCAACAGGGCAATGCAAATGAATGCATGTTGAACTGGAGGGGGAGGAACCATGCATAAACTGCACAGCCCGATATTGAGCCGGGCTGTGCAGAGTTGTGCAGGCGCAACCCCCAACCTGTGCCTGCACAACTTTGAGCCCCCCAAAAAAAGGCTCAAGTCGAGGGCCACCCACAGGTGAGCTGCTGCATTGCAGGGCGCAATACAGCAGCTGCCACCTGTGGCTGGCCTCAACCCACTTCCTGTGCTCCCCGCAGCCCGATGGCGGGCAAACAGTGTAAAATCCCCCGCCACCCCCACCAGCCCGATCACAGGCAGCAATGTGTCTCCTCCCCAACATAGCCCTGGTGGTCCAATGGACCGATAATCCCAATCGCGGATGTAACATATAAGCACCCCCGAGCATAGCCCTGGTGGTCAGTGGACCTACAATCCCGATCACGGGATGTAATAATTAAACAAACCCCACCCCCCAAACACAGCCCTGGTGCCTAGTGTCCCCCACCCCACCCACCCACAAGCCCCACCACCCCGCTCCCCTCGGAGCCGGCGGGCAGCAGCATCCCACCCGCCTGCTGCCCCACTGCTCCCGATTGACTGCTCGTAGGGCTGCACGCCCATTGGTGCAGAGCAAGAGCCAATGGGCATGTAGCCCATACCATACAAGACAGTCCAGTTTTGTGAATGAATGTATTGTTCTTGTTCTTCAGCTACACTTTCAGGTCTCGGATAGGACTTTAACTGCTATCCGCACTGGCTTCAGATCTCTTCTAACTTCACTGTGGGAGATTGCTGACTCTTTTAGAATGTTTTACCAATGTCTATATTCCCCTTCCTCTTCCCCTTTTTGTCCCAATCAATTAGATTATTTCTTACAAGGTGTGCCCCTTCCTCAATTGACTGACCCACAGTCTTCACTAACAGTTACAGAGATCCTTCATGCTATTAATTCCCTTGCTCTTAATAAGGCTCCCTGCCCAGATGGATTTACCACCAATTTTTATAAGGCCTGTAAGGACCAACTGGCTCCTATTCTCCTGGATACCTGTAATCATATTTTATGGCTGGCCTTTCTGATTCCTCTCTTACTACAGCTATGATATTGGTCGTCCTCAAACCTGATAGAGACCCCTTGCTGGTCGTCAACTACAGGCCGATATCCCTTATCAATGTTGATATAAAGATATTAGCTAAAGTATTGGCCTGTAGGTTGGGGCCCATATGGGATTCCTTAATTAGTAGGGAGCAAGTTGGTTTTGTTCAAGGTATGTTATTAGCTAACCACCTCAGGAAGTTGTCTCACTTGTGTTCAGCATCCAGGGACTCCTCTACTCTTGCGGTTTTGGGGTCCCTGGATGCCAAAAAGGCTTTTAACTGAGTCTCATGGAACTTTCTATTGATCCTTCTTCCTAAATTCTGAATTCCCCAAACATTTATCCATTGGATTAGATGTCTTTACTCCTCCCTGTCAGCCTGGATATTATGTAATGGGGTTTTATTATTGTCTTTTACTCTTCATCAGAGCACTAGACAGGGCTGTCCACTTTCTCCTTATTCATTTAACCTATTCTTGGAACCTTTTATTCATAAACTTAATCTTTCCCCACAGGTTTCAATCATTTCAATAGATGAAATAGACTATAAGTTATCTGTATTCGTGGTCAATATTTTGTTTTATATTTCACTGACCTACGCAGCCAGTATAGTGTTATGCTTGTGCAACTGTGTTAGTTTAGTTTTGACCATTTGCACTGTCTATTCCAGAGGAATTACCACCCTGTAGGGGTATGAAGGCAAGGAACTCTCAGAGAGGGTTCTACCCCTAGAGGTGCAATGGGACAGCTCCTGTGGCTAAAGGCATCTTAGGAATCCCCCTAAGGAGAGAGTGCTGCCACTGGAGGAGGAGGAGGAGAGGATGGTGGGGCAAAGAAAAATGCTTTACAGTGAGGCTTAGAGGAACTGCTTATATAGCTCAGGAAGTGGTAGTGGCTGGCTGCTTGGTCACCGAACTACAGAGCAAGCCTTTCATTTCATTGACCTACACAGCCAGTATAGTGTTATGCTTGTACAACTGTGTTCCATTCAACAATGGAACCTACCTAAGAAAACTAGGGGGAAACAACTAAGCTAACTAAGTGTTATGACCTAAGGCAACAGAGGAGAGAAAAAAAACCCTATGAGGAGGAAATCTCTGGGGATCCAAGGCCCAGGTCACCTTCCCTCCAGGCTCGGGATAGTTTATTTAGTGATGGCTCTGCAGCTGCAATTTGGTAAGCCCAATTAAAGGGAGGTGGAAAATATTCCAATTTGGAGGAAGGCTCTCACTCAAACCCTCTAGTGGGAACGTTGTGGAAGATTGAGAGAAAACTCTCCAACAATATGTGCATCCAAGGAGCAGGAGGAGAGCGACAACTGCTGAGGCACTCACCTGGCCTACCTGCCCTAAATCAAGCCAGGTGAACCAGAGGCAGTCGTAGGGAGAATGTGATGAAGGTGCCTTGCTAGGAAAACCATTAAAGTCAATGGCCAGCCGTTATAATGGAACACTAGAGCCAAAGGAGATCGTCGTAACCACCCTTCACCACTAGTCTTAAATTCTACACCAGGAGCTGCTGTCGCATAGCAGGCAGCTACAGCCAAGCCCAGGGTGAGGATATTCCCAGCTATGGGCCAGGTGAGAAGAATCCTGCCCCAAGTTGGACACTCTCAATGATGCGGACTAAATGCAGAGTGAGACCGTCAGCTGCAGGAACCCTGCACCGGATTAGAATGGCTGGCATGCCCCCAAAATTGATTGAGAGCTGAAAGCTGGTGAGCTGAATGAGCACGGCGTGCTGAGAGTGTAATGAGCATGGAGTGCTGAGACCCTGCAAGGTCGAATGCAGATTGGGTGCAGCAGAATCCCAGGCCGAAGCAGAAGGGATGGCAGTATACATGAAGTAATGGATTGCATAAGCAAGGAGTAACAGCTGTATAAGCAAGTGTAGACCTGCACTTAGGTTAGTAAGCAGTAGTCGTGATAGGTGAACCAGCATATCAAACTTGTATAGCAATTAAACAACACTGAATTGGGAGCAAGCCAGCCAGACAGTTCAAAGCCAAATCAAGGTGACAGACTCTGAGGATTTTGGGCAGTGAGGACAGGATTTAGAACAGAATTAATTGCAGATGTAAAGCTAATTTAATAGCATCAGCAGGAACATCAGCTAACCGCAGAGTAACACAATGTACAATAGCAATGGGAGTAAACAAGCAGTAGCAGGAAGCAATTAGGCCTGTGCAGCAGTAGTGAAAACAAATAAGTACACTGAGTTGCAATTGCAATAAATAAAAGGAGGCATAATGTACTGAAAGCACTGTCACCAGGCAGTGCAATGAAATTGCTGAAATAAGGTAATTAGAACAAGCATGAGCGAGCTGTAGAGCTAGGTTGTAAATCTGAGTCAGGTGAAAGTATAGTATGCCATGGAACAACTAGTTGAGCTGAAACACACAAAATCAGGTTTGCAATTGCTGAACAAGTAATTTGAGTTACAGTGCAAGTAATTTGAGTTGTGAGTAACTGAAAGCAGCAGTATGAGCACTGAAATAGCAGATAAGCTAGGAGCTTAGAAAAGCACCCCCCCAAAAAAGGGAAGGAAGCATACACAGCCAAAGGCAAAATACAAACCAAAATCAGGAAAACAAACACAGAAGCCCTGCAGAGACTGGGGGGGGCAGGGCCCAACCAGCTCAGAGGACAAACCGGCAGAGCCCTTGGCTGCAAAGAAAAATGCTTCACAGTGAGGCTTAGAAGAACTGCTTATATAGCTCAGGAAGTGGGAGTGACTGGCTGCTTGGTCACTGAACTACAGAGCAAGCCTTTAATTTCCTCCCCTGCTACATCCCTGCCTGCTGCCCTGCAGATTATTGCCCAGTTTGGTGATATCTCTAATTATAAATTACTCTTGTGATTTCTTGTATGACTGTATTCACCCTGTATCTTGAAAGCTTGTAACTGTAAACTGTGTGCACCTGTTTTGAGAGGAGTTCATTGTCTGTAAACTGTAATCTCCCAGGTCGTGCTTCATCATAGGCAGGATTTTTGTCTAATGCACTTACCCGGTTACCAAAAGCTAATACATAAATAAATAAATATATTAAATCTTTCTAAGATTGAGGTTATGCCTCTCAACAATGTCACATTTAAATCTGACTTGGCACATCTTGGATTAGTCTGGAAATCAGATAAATTGAAATATTTGGGAATTTATCTCAGTACTTCTTCCTCCAAGATGCATCAATTTAATCTAGACTCTCTGGTGGCCTTAAGGTAGATTTAGATCATTGATATCTGCTTCCCCTCATACTCTGGGGTCATTTGAATATTAATAAAATGAATATCCTGCCAAGATTACTATACCTCCTTCAGATGTATAATTACGCTCTCCCCCAGTTATGGTTTAATCAGGTTCATTGTCTTCTCACGTCATATTTGTGACAGAGTAAAACAGCCCACAGAGCTTTAGTAAAACTGATGCACATGAAATTAGATTGGGGGCCTACAAGCCCCTAATTTCTTTCTATATTGTTTGGCATTACACCTCACTCGGCTTTCCCACTGGCTGGGTTTAACAAAGGGCCAACCGTCCAGGCCATACATTCCACAATCGGTGGACATTGAGCACTCCCTGTGTTTGGAAAATGGTTTGGTTGCCAAGTCCCTCCCCTATCTTCCCCCCAAAAAACTTCCTCTGGTTTTATGGGACTCCCCTTTGGATGCTTCCCTTCAAGTTCATTTGCAGTTCTACTCTTTTTTGAAAATATGTCCGTATAAAGACACATCCCAACCCTTATTTGGGAACCCTAATTTCCATATCACTGGTCGGATCCTCTCTGAGAGGTTTTGGCCTGATTCTGGAGTTCGGACAGTTGGCGATCTTCCATTTAACCAAAAACTACTCTCTTTTCAGGATGCCTGAACTAAATACAGCTGGCACACATCTTCAGGTTTCCGGTACCTTCAGTTATCACACACGCTTCTCCACCATTTTGGTAGTGGCCCATGGCTTTATCCGTTTGTTACAGTGGTTCTTCCTATTGTTCAGCAGGCTCCCATGTCACATCATGTTTTGTATTACTACCAGGCACTACAAGATTTTTTGGTTACCAAAGAAGGCCCTAGGTTTTATTCTTGGGACCAGTCTCTTCAGTCACCACAGAAAACCAGGAACTGGACTACCATCGGGAAGCACCTTTACAAATTTATAAAATGGAATAATACCATTTCATGCAATTTAACATTATAGATAACCTTTATTGTACTCTGGTTCGGTTGCATAGAATGGGTAAACTTCCTGATAATCTATGCTCCAGATGTGGTAAGGAACAGGGTACTTTATTTCATATCCTGTGGTCATGTGAGAGGGTGGCCCCCTTTTGGAATTCAATTCAGACGTGGTTGGGTCCCTTTTTGGGGCTTTCAGAAGCATTTCTCCCTGAAACATGTCTATTGCGAGATTTCACCAGTGTCCTAGTTGGGAAACAATGACCACATATGGCCTTAATCACTATATGTGCCAAGAAGATCATTATTCAGCACCGGCTTGATCAGTGCATACCTCAATATCTCGAGTGGCGTAGGGAGATACTATTTGCCCTGTAAGCTGAGCGCCTCATAGCCAGCTTGGCTGGCTGTTTATCCACATATAATCACATTTGGGAGCCATTGCAAACTCTATTAACACTTTGAATATAGTTATTGTTTCCTCATGAAGGTTTTTGTTATCGTATAGGTGCAAAATTCATTGGATATTTTAAGTTTTCTCCTTTTCATCGTGATTTTGAGTTCTCCTGGATATCCTTCAGTGGGGATGGGGGGGAGGATTGTTGGGGGTGGGGGAGTTGTGTATATAACTTTAAAAATATACACCATTTGGTCTTATTTTTATCTCATGTTTCTATTGTGCATGTGTTTTGAGACTTGATATTTTCTGTAACTTGTTGTTCCTTTTTATTGGTGTGTTTTAATAAAGTTTACTTAATCTGAAAAAAAAAAGAAAACACTCCTCATTGGCATCATGTAAAAACATGATGAAAACATTTCTGACCCTTAAGGTAACATGAAAGCCATGCATGGTAATAAAAAGAGTAGCAACGTGACCTGCCTGATGTTGCAGCAGTACGCTACCTCTCACAACACTGGTGACCCAGGTTTACAGTAGTAGTGAGCCCAAGTTATTGGGGGCTGGCCAGGGCAAGGAGGATCAAGCATTCCAAAGGATGCTCTCCCCCTTTGGAGGGTGGGCAGCATGTTCTGCCACAACACCATCACCTAGGTGACCAAAGGTGTTGGAGAGAGCAGACTGGCTAATGTGCAGGAGGATGTTACCTGCAGAAGATGTCAGCAAGCCTTGCATGCAGCATTATGCCACCCACTTCACAGAGTATCCAGGGGAAAGGAAAAAAGAGAGAAAATCCCACTAGCTGAGGAAGGATAAAGTGGATGGCCCTCCGCAGACCCCAAACTGCCTACTAAACTCAGGGTGGATTCTACCTAGCGAGGCTTTTGGAAGGGGAAATAGGGTACCCCCTCTGGCTCCACCATGGGGGAAGCTGTGGGGATCTGAGCCAAGGCTAGAGGTAAGTTCCAGAAATGGTGGGTGATGGGGCTGGAAGGGCCTGTTGGCAAAGTCAGGGCCATCCAGTGTGCGAGGAGGAAAAAGGAAGTAAAAAAAAAATGAAAGACTGGCAACAACAGGTTTATGAAGAAAAGTCAGGGTATAGTAAAAACTGTGTACAAAATCCAAGACATTGCAGGAGTCACTCATTATGGTACTCAAATGATGAGCACAAGGGCCATTATAAGGCATGTTTATACTCATTTTACCTACACTGCCACCATCCAGATATTCCCTGTGTCAGTCTTCACCATTCTTCACTGACTGGGTGATCACCGGAGGTGCAGCACCCCATGGGAAGTTTGTTTTTTCCAAGGGGGAGGTGTGGGTGCCAGAAGTGGCGCTGCCCTTGAAGCCGACGCACTTCCTGGTGCATGTGGCTTGGCCAGTAATGGCCGCCAACTCCTCCTCCACCCCAGTTCTGCTTCTCGTGCCATCGAGATCATTGCACCTTTCCACATAGAGTGAATTTAACTACAACATTGTGGTCTAGTCTGATTTGGCTCTGTGTTTGACGCCAGTTTTGATGCTGTTTTCGACACTGTTGTTGATGCCTAAGTTTCTCTGTTCCAGTCAATAACTACTCAGCACTGTTTTTCCTCAGAAACTGGTAAGATCTTTCCTTTTATTAATGGCACCGAGTCTACTACTGTTTATTTTGATTTTAATTACTGCAAGTCATGTTGGGTTCATCCAGGGACAAGGAAAAGCGTTCTTCCAAGGCTGGCCAGCCTCCTATGTGTCAGTGTTCCTGCGGCCGGCAGATATCAGTCATGGACCAACAAGACTGTTGCCTCTCCTGCCTGGATCCATCTCAAAATATAGATAATTGTGATATTTGCTTCTCCATGGACTGCTGAGTTCTTGAGCTTCATGCGTTGAAAGTCGTCCGTGCTCCACCAACCTTCGGAGGGTGATGTCGTATGAGGGACTCCAAGCACAGGTCTCTCCACATTTCCATGGGTCCCCTCATGGTTCTATATGGACCAGTGATGATGAGAATTCCTCCCCTTCTAGTCTTGCCAGGAAGGAGGCCTCTTCCGTGGTGCCAGAGGATTGGTTTGGTCCTCTTGGGGACTGGGCCAAGAGCACTGCACAGGCAGTCACCTCCATGGAGGTGCTAACTCCCCCGGTGTTGTGACCCACACCTGCTGGGCCCAACACGGGTGGCTCCACAGCATTGCCCATCAGCACCATTCTGGATCCTGAAGCTGTTCATGGCTCCAGTGATTGGGACAGAGCCACCGGGGTTGCTCGTCTGGGGTCTTTTGGACCTCGTCCTCTCTGGAGTCAGATGATCAAGAGACTGATCTGGACTGACAGCCTGACTCCTCAGAGTCAGAGGGCTCTCTGGTGCCCAGTACCTCTGCACCATCCCGGGTTCCCTTTCCCTAAGCTCCAGCAGTTGTGGTTGGCGTCAGCTCCCACGCCATGGGTGGTGTTGGGAGCGGGTCAGTTGATAGCGGCCCTCTGTGTCAGTGGATGGTGCATCTAAAATCAGGGGTTTGGACAGCTACCAGCCCTGGTGGGAGTGATGTTCATTCCACCAGGGCCGGAACAAGGACTCCCTCTTCTATGTCCTCCCTCGGGGGGGGCTGCGGGATTGGAGCAGTCCCTAGCTTCAGGAAGAGGAGGGCAGCCTCAGAGTCAGTAGGTTGAGGGTGAGGGGTGAGTGGTTGTACCCTCCCCGGGGACCCTTTGGGGTTCTGGGAGCAGTTGCAGTGCTGAGCCTTCCTTCTATCCTTTGTCACCTTCAAGGAAGACCTCATTGGGTGGGGTTGGGGTCCACCCTTCTGGATTCATGTGGCCCCGGTCTCCTTACAGTGGAGTTTCCCCTTCCGGGCTCAGTCCTGACTGCTTTGAACTGGTTAAGCAGTCAGTCACTGTGCAGCTCTGCAGATCTCCAGAAGGTCCAAGGTCACCAGCGAGGTCCCCTAGCCCTGGCAGAGGTCACTCACATAAGGTAAAATGTGTTTCCCCTTTGCCTCTGCAGCCCCCCTTCTCATTTCCTGAGTCATGTGGGTCCTTCGGGGCCTTTGACCTGGGAGCAGTTCAGAGACACTGCTGCCTCCTTCCCCAGGTATGTCAGGGCTATGGATGAGCCAGTCTTTCACCTGTCTCCCCCACAGCAGCCAGACTCTGATTCTTCAGCTTTGTTGGCCTTCTTGTCTTCCTCCTTTGAGGAAGAGGATACCTCCATCCATCTGTCCTCAGACACTGATCAGACAGAGTATCAGCACTTGCTTGCTAGTCTGGTCTGTGATCTGCACCTATCCCACATCACATGACACATTTCTGAATGGATGACGTGCATTTTCTTCAGTGAATTCAGCACTGACCACCTGGTGGTCCCTTCCTGGCTAACTTTTCCAGGAGGCATTGTACCATGCCTGGCAGTGTCCGTCTGCCCCAGTTCCAGCCCCAATATATCCCAGCACAGGTATTGTACACCCCAGGGGTCTCTAGGTGACTTGTCTCACCCCACTTCAGAAGTGGGGTTGCTGGACACCCCTTCCAGGCATAGACACCCAGTGCGAGACCATCCCCCAGATGTGGACTCCTTGAAGTTTGACTGCTGGGGACAGAAAGTGTTCTCCTCGGTGCGTATTATGCTTAGCATCACAGCTCATCAGGCACACCATTCTGCCTACAATAGGCAGCTGAGGTCAATGCTAAGCCAGGTGCTGGTATTGCTGCCTGAGTCCAAGGAGACCAGACAGGCTATTGCCCTCTCCGTGCAGGGTCTGGAGCTCGCAAGACACCAGGCAAGGGCATCCTCAATGAGGTAGCTTTAAGGCTAATGGGGACAGAAATTTACATTAGGTGAATGGCATGACTTCATCTATCAAGGTTGACACCCTTGGCCTGGCATAGGGTGCTTGCCTCCACTTTCCAAGGGACCCAACTTTTCTCCTGCATGGCAAGGTGGGAACTGCAGGGGCAACTTCCATCTCCCAGGCCATGGGAGACCCCACCTCGCACCGACCAGTCACAGGCCTAACTGGCCTGTAATGGGTCTCCTCCTCTCGTAGTTCTACCCTACGGGGGGGCTGAGGGACTCACATCCCTCAGGGCAGTGCTGGGCCTCCTTCAGGAAGCTTGACACTCATTCAGTCAGTGATTAATGGTGAAGACTGACACAGGGAAGATATGAAAATAACATACCTACCGTAATTCTTGATCTTCCTGTGTACCTTCACCATTCATCACTGAGACCCACCCACCTTTCCATCTTGGGCCTCAGTACCTGGGCAATACCTCTTTCCTTCTTGCTCTGCTTCCTCTCAAGGCCAACTGTGGGCAGTGTCCCACTGGTACCTCTGAGTCCTGTGTTACCTTCTTAAGCGACAGAGGACCCACTCTGAGGGGGAAGGCAAGTAGGGCTCTTTGCTCTGGCTCTGTAGACTTCCCATGGGCCAATCCATTCTTATTGGGTGGGTTCCTTTGGGACTCAGTCTGGTCCTGTGAGACACAGCCAAATCCCTTGGTGGGGGATACCTCCAGAATGGAAAGAGGAGAGAGGGCACATGGGGAGTCTCTTGTTTTCTCTATATACTTTTTCCCCTTCCTCTTTCTTCCCCCCTCCATCCTTAGGCGGAAGTTATTCTGGACAGGATCCCCCTGAACTCTCTGGTTCTCCCACTGGGACAGCAGTAACTGGGGGGGGATCCTGTCCCAGGGTGGCTATCCCACCCTGTACTGAAGTAGAGAGGGAGGCCTTCTCCACACCTTCTTAAGCTGAGAGGAACTCAGTACCAGATCCTATCCATCTGACCTGCTATTCAGTCAAATCTGAAGTCTCCACCTACGGCCTTCTCCCCTGGTTGCATTCAATCTGTCTGATCTTGGTAGAAAAGTAGAGTTGGGCCTGGTTATACTTGGATGAGAGACCACTTGAAATCCAGGTGTTGTTGGTGTGGAGGCCGGGAAAGGCTTGTTGCCCTCAAGGATGTCTTACAACATCCCCCCCCCCCCAGATTCAAAGATTTCTTAGTGTGGTGGGGGTCTCTCTCTCTCTCTCTCTCTCTCTCTCTCCCTCTCTCCATATATTTCCTTCCTTTGCCTTTTCCTTCTATCTTTCTCTCTCTCTCTCTTCTCTCTCTCTCTCTGCTTGGCCACACAGTAGCTGGGGCCAATGCCTACTGATGTATGTCCTCCTTCTCCGTCACCTGGCTGGCATATTACTTTTTCAGTTTTACATCCTTTCCATCTGCTATCCCTTGGGATCCCTTGCCCTGCACTTGTCTTTTCTCTATCCATCTATTTTCCACTCTTTCCGGTGAGCAGAACTGCAGTGGAGGAAGAGATGGCAGCAGCTACTGGCCAACTCTGCAAGCACCATGCAGTGTGTCGGCCTTGACTGTGGCACCACCTCCGGCACCAACACCTCCCCTAGGGAAAAAAAAAAGCTCACACAGGGTGCTGTGCCTCCGGCGATCACCAGTCAGTGATGAATGGTGAAGATACACAGGAAGATCAAGAATTATGGTAGGTATGTCATTTTCATATTCTTGCAGTCATTTACTCTGCACCACTACTGTGATTTGCATGTTTAAGCTCTGCACCATTGCAGAGTTTCTCTTCTCTTCTCTTCTCTTCTCTTCTCTTCTCTTCTCTTCTCTTCTTCCAGCATTGCAGCTGCCATTCTGGCTGGCAGGGAGTGTGGGAGTGTGTCGTGACAGTGACTCCACGGACAACTACAGAAACACATTACTTGAACTTTTTTCATAAACAAAGGAGCATATCCCGGATCTGTGACTTGAGGTGTAGCTCACTATCAAGGTCCAGAGGTCCAGTGAGTGTATCTTTGAACATTGCTTTTAATTTCCAACAATATCCCCCAGCTGTATCACAAAAGTGTAAATCTTTTCCAGTAGAAATCATCACACATTACAGTAGTTAGGTTATATCAATTGAGATGCTGAAAACATGTAACCACACACATACTAACCTGTCCTGCTCAATGAGCTGACACCTGGCATGGGAATTACGGGAATCATGGGAAGGCAAACTACAACAATGTAACTAGTGTAGACTATTCAGACATGTCAAGGACATAGACAAGATGGAAGCTGTCCAGAGGAGGGCAACTAAAATGGTGCAGGGTCTGCATTGGAAGGCATATGAAGAGAGACTTAAGGAGCTTAATATGTATAGCCTCCAGGAAAGGAGGGAGAGGGGAGACATGATAGAAACTTTCAAGTACCTCAAGGGAATCAACAAAGTCCAAGAGGGTAGCATCTTTCAAAAAAAGAGGTGTGCAAGAACAAGGGGGCACAATTTGAAGATGGGGGCAGCTCAGAGGTAATGTAAGGAAGTATTTTTTCACAGAAAGGGTTGTGGATGCATGGAACGGCCTTCCAGAGGAGGTTGTGGAGTCAAAAACAGTGGTGGAATTCAAGCATGCACGGGACAGTCATAAGGCAATTCTAGGGGCTGGGGGTAGAAAGAAGAAGGCTGCTGGATAACTAGGATCTGCAGCTTATCCATTAGGTAGGGAAATGGGCAGACTGGGTAGGCCAAGCGGTCCTTATCTGCTGTCAAATTCTATGTTTCTATGTTTCTATGTAATGAAAATGGCCACAATGCCATGAGTACCCAGGAAGACAGTGCACATGAACCCAAGAAGCAGAGCAGCTTTAACAGTCTACACTGCATTCAGATGCTGGCAAGTATGCTGTTGCAACAGATCTGCACTGCTCACATCATTGCAAGGGTTGTAGTTCAAACATGCTTATAGTGTGGCATCCAGCTTTACTAAGCAGGGGGATGGTGGATAAAGAGGAGGGGGACAAAGAAGTGGAGAAAGAGGGTGAAATAAGTGGGGCAGAGTCTGAATTAATGGCAGATAAGGTAGATGTTAGCCTGTTAAGTAGAAGTAGCTCTGGGGAATAGGAAGAGGAGGAATCCAGGGCCAGAAAGACATTTAAAAAGCATGCTGATAAATAGTGGGGCATAAGGGACACCCAAATATATAATGGAAAAGCGAAGAGCAGCAGTATACCGTTCCAAAAGAGCTGTAGTTACAGTGGAGACAGTCAGACATTATGAAACTGCATCAAGAAAGGGTATTAGATGAGGATACACATGAGGACCCTGTTCGCCTTGTGAGGTACTTGGAAGTCTCCATCAGAGAGGATTGCTTTGTGAGGACAGAACAGAGTGAAGCTGATTTATAGGCTTTTAGTATTTTTATGTATGGTATTGGTAAGCAATCAGTGTTGACAAATTCAAGAGATATGTTCTCCTGTTTTCCACAGTTCCCTTAGGTTACTACCTTGACAGAGTGTTTTTGCACCTTGCTGAGTTCATAGGTGAGTTTGCCACTGTCCTGTCCTGTGCTGTATGAAGCCCAGTTTTAGTCATAACAGGGTGGAGTTGGGTCCTAAGGGAAGCTGTGAGGCTGGGAGTTGCTAGTGGATTCTGATGCTGGAGAGTGAGGAGTGTGGAGTCAGGATACTCAAGAGAAACTGAGACTTAGATTCTCTAAAACACCACTGGGGAGGCAGAAGAGAGTTGGAAGGACTGCAGTTGTCTACACGAAGATGTTCACTGCTAGTGTCTTAGAGTCTGACCTGTGCTTGGAGCTGAGGATTGACTTGTTCATCTCTTTTCTAACAATTGCTTTGTGGATAAAGGGCAAAATCTGGATTTGTAAGCTGTTTGAACTGACTTCTCTGCTGACTTCTGTACTACTGAAACTTTATTTTAAATCTTAGTAGAAAGTCATAAGGCCATTATGGTTTGCACTTTTTATAGTTTTGAGAAGGTTTTCAGAGGGAGTTGGTTAGAAGAATATCATTAGGGGAGCCTTTTTCCAACTGTAGTGTGTTGTATTGCACGGAGGAGCTCAGGGGTGTATTTAATTTAAGCAAATGTTCATGAATGAATTCAAACCCTAAACCATGAAAACCAGATACTTGCATTTCAGATAGCATATATTCATTGGCTGATAAGGCTTTTCATTAGTAATTTTAACACTGAGAGAATGAGTGGGTTATGCGGTGCATTATGAGAAGGTCAGAGAAGTCCCAAAGCACTTTAGAAAAATGTCCTTAGATAATTGTGCACAGCTGGTTTTGTTTACACTCATTTGTAGAACTGTTGTTGGTTATAATCTCACTTTTTCTTCTTTGCTTTTTGAAATTCTAAGTTTTCTGGGGTTCACTAATTGCATTTTTTTTAAATTTCATGCCAGTTCTCAGTTAACTAGACCTATATCCAATCAACCTTCATGTTGTAGTCCACTCTCTTTGCACATCATTATGTCTGAATGCCCTAATGGATGCTGTTTCCCATCCCTTCTAAAAACACAGTCATCCTGCTGTTTGCACAGCATATGAGGCACTAGGACTCTCAGTCGATGTGTGACAAAATGAATTGCAAAGAAATGGCTTTTGCTGTGTAAGCTCTGGGAGCAGTCATCTTCAAACTGCAACATCTCTCCTTTCTACTTTCCTGCATGCTGTAATTCATAGACGAGTGTTACTTGTAAACAGTTTTTACTGAGTTTTAGTCTAGTCTTAGATATTCTGAAGTACAGCATTTATATTTCCATGCAACCATTTTGCTACATCTCCCTGAGACACTAGAAGCACCATGTAGGGAACAATCACTTACCAGACTTACAAAAAGTGAGTAAGGTGTTTTTTTCTCATTTTAAATATTGCTGCAAGTATGTTAGTGCTCTGTTATTGCAGTTTTTTCTGTTTTAAGGGTGTACTAATTATTCTAAACGTCCTTTGACTGTTGGTGCTTGTAATTACAATAATCTTCCCGATTCAGTCAAATGCTGTGTATCTATTTTTCAGCTTAAAACAGTTGTTTTGCTGTTGAGTATTCAATCTAATTGTTACTGTGTGTTATAACTTTTGATGGCACTTTATGTTTTTAATGTTTTGTATGTTGGACACATTTGAAAATTGGCAATTTCCTCAATGTGCCTTTCAGGGCGAATAATAAAACAAAACGAAATGAAATTCTAAGTTTTATATTAACTGTAGCTTTTAAAAGGAGTTGTATTCCATCTGTAGTTGTCTTTGAGAATAGGCACTGAGTTTGCTGCTTGGGGTTATTATTACTAGAATTGTTTTTTTTTCTTGTTGGTAGTTTTCTTTAGGCATTTCTGCCACCTGTGGATGTTTGAACAGCAGAATCTGCAACCAGTGACTAGATTTTTAAGAAGAAAGCTATAGAAACAAGCATTTGTCAATGCCGAATGTTTGCTTGCTGGCATTGGCATTGGTAGTGTAGAAGTTACAGAGCTGCATAATAGGAATGGCAGTGAAGTATTGAACTGAAGCCAACCCCACCACCACCCTGCAGAGAGTGACAGGCATTGGGGTGTGCCTTTGGGTCGTCAGGCATAACGGCCATGCCTCACCACACCCTACCCTGCAGACACTGACAAGTGTCACAGTGTGCCCAGGGCTTTGGCCTTAGGCACCATTCTCCAGCTGGGAAATATAGTGAGATGGGTGCGGTATAGGAGTATGGGGTGAACTTTGGGGCCAAAGAGTCCAAGGCACACCTCGATGCCTCTCACTGGCTGCAGGGTGTGGAATGGTATGAGCATTACAGGCAAGAATCCCAAGTCACACCCCTGATGCCTGTCATTCTCTACAGGGTGAGGCATTATGGTTGGAAACCCTAACACCTCAGGCATTCATTGGTATTTTCACTCCAAATTTTCAACATTTTTTTTTGAGACCCCCACCTCATGAACAGTGGCAATATCAGTTTGTTAGCCGAAAGCTGCTTATGCACAGTGACTATGGCATTTAGCACCATGGGTGCAAAAACACATTCCGAACAGGATGTGAAAAATGACAGCTGTACTGTTCATGGGGAGGTGGGAAAAATGGCAATGTTGTAAATCTGCAGTAAAAATATTAAAAAAACTGGTGAAGTCACGAGCATGCATAGAAACTGTGCAACGCACACCCATAATGTAATTAGTTTGGGGATTTTTTACAGCAGATTGGCAACTCAGGCATTTTGGTGCCTCCAATCATGAACAGTGTCACTGTGATTTTCTTTATCTGTCCCGAACAATAATTTCCCACAGCGACAACGCATCTTTGAGCTGAAAGTGTGAAAACACATTTCGGCCATGTTGTGAAAAATGACAGCTGTACTGTTCATAAGGAAGTGTGGAAAAATGCCACTGGTGAAAATCTGGATTGGAAATATTACAAAGTCATGAACTTACGAGGGTGCATGGAAACTGCGCAATGCTCACTCGTAACACAGTCATTTTGTGGACTTTTGTCACCAAATTTTCAACATAGCCATTTTAAGACCTCTGCTCATGAACAATGTAACTGTGATTTTCTTAATCTGTCCCAAACATTGCTTTCACATCGACTGCACCATTGTGTGCTACATATGCGGAAACACATTTTGGGTGACGTGAAAAATGGCAGCTGTACTGTTCATAAGGAAGTGTAATAAAATGGCAATGTGGAAAATCTGGAGTGAAAATATAGAAAATTCGCAAACTTATGAGCGTGCGTAGGAACTGCGCAACACACGTTCGAAAAACAGTCATTTTTAGGAATTTTTTCACCAAATTTTTAACATAGCCATTTTAAGACCTCTGCTCATGAACAGATGTCACTGTGATTTTCTTAATGTGTGCCATACATTGATTTTGCACACTGACTGCACCATTGTGCATTACATGGGCAGAAACACGTTTTGGGCAAGATGTGAAAACTGACAGCTGTACTGCTCATAAGAAAGTGTAATAAAATGGCAATGTTGAAAATCTGGAGTGAAAATATTGAAAATTCGCAAACTTATGAGGGTGCATAGGAACTGCGCAACGCACGCTCGTAAAACAGTCATTTTTAGGAATTTTTTCACCAAATTTTCAACATAGCCATTTTAAGACCTCTGCTCATTAAAAGTGTCACTGTGATTTTCTTAATGTGCCCCATACATTGATTTCACACACCGACTGTGCCATTGCGTGCTACATGGGTGGAAACACGTTTTGGGCAAGATGTGAAAAATGACAGCTGTACTGCTCATAAGGAGGTGTGGTAAAATGGCAATGTTGAAAATCTGGAGTGAAAATATTGAAAATTCGCTAACTTACGAGCGTGCACAGGAACTGCACAACGCATGCTCATAAAACAGTCATTTTTAGGAATTTTTTCACCAAATTTTCAACATAGGCTTTTTGACAGCCCACCTTATGAACAGTGGCAGTGTCATTTCATTACTCAGTCCCAAAATGTGATTTCACGCAGTGACTGTGAAATCACCCTTCGGGCCCGATTAACGCCATGACAATGAGAGCATTCATGAGAAGGGGTCCCAAAAACTCCATGTTGAAAATTTGGTGCAAAAATTCCAAAAAATGCCTGAGATATGCAGCAAAGTTGAAAAAACCCTATCCCATTATACAGCTTACCAGCATTTCCTCAGTTCACGGTCGGCTTTGAAGAGTGCAGACATGTTCCCGTCCACGAAGATCGTCGCCCAGAGTCAGAGTAAGTATGGGGTGAGGGGTGTGGGGAGGCAGGAGTGCGCAGTGGATGGGCGTGGGTGGGGGCAGACACAGCGAGGGACCGTTTTTAAGTTTCAGGTTTTTTTTTTAAAGACGAAGACACGGGACGTTTGCCATGCTGGGGTGGGCTCCCAGCGTGGCAGAAGGATGACTGGTTAGGGGGGGCGTGGAGCCAATGGGGGATTGGGCACCCCCATCGGCCATAGCATCTGTTGCCATGCTGGGGTGGGCTCCCAGCGTGGCACCCTGTACTCTGGGGGTAGACAGTGGGCCGATGGGGATTGGGCATCCCCATCAGCTATCTGACGTGTATGCAGCTGGGGTGGGCACCCAGCGTGGCATATCGGGCTGTGTTTTTGAGGCGGCAGCACAGCCGGCGGGGATTGGGCACCCCCATCAGCTATACAGTGTGTGCGTGGGGGGGCCGAGCACACAGCATGCATGTGTGTGTGTTTGTGTGTGTAGGGGGAGCGCGCATGAGCAGGTGATACCTGATCGCTGCTCACTGAAGCATAGCTCCCCCTTTCAACTGTACGCCACTGCATTTTGGAGCTGTCATAGACAGCTCAGCAGGCATTGGAGAACTGCGGCCATGCCTGCAAACACACTGACTGAATTGGAAGAGGGCTGCCACACCTCCGAAAACTTGGATGATGGCACTATGTTTCTTGCACATGCGTGCAAGCAAACATAAAGAGATACGTTCTTTGAACTCTGCACAACTACTGCACGTAGTTGGGTACAGTATTGCTGCTATCCTTTTACTATAAATAGCACATTTATTTCTCATATGGATTTTAACATTGAGTATTGAATAGTAAAATCTCACTCGGGAATATCTCTGCCTGAGTTCTTTTCAAAATTCCTGCTTTACTGCCGAGAACTTGCAGCACAGAGATTTAATGAAGAGCGTGGCTTAGAAACGGGTACATTTTTGTTTATTATTTTCTTTATATTTCTCAAGTATTTGAACATTGGTTGAAAGCTACATTGGCATTGTCTTAAGTGCACAGTGATGCAGACTTACAGTTGGGTGAAAGCTGCAAATTCTGCTTTAGTGGAAGTTTCACAAAATTTTGCAACTTTTGCAGAATTTTCTGAATTTCCACCTTTGGTGAAATCAGAAATCTTCTGAAAGTGTTTGGTTAATTTTTGCCCTGTTACGCAGAATGTTTTCACTGAACTGTGGAATAAAATATATGAACTGTGGAAGTAATACATTAATACACAATTCATGTGATTATTCTCAGTTCGGTGATTAGTTCTGTGCCATCCCATAGAACAAAAAAAAAACTTTCCTGGCGTCTAGTGGAACTCCCCTCCCCCCCCAATCACTCACTGCCCTATAGTTATTGTTTCCCTGGTGTCTAGTGGCACACCCTCACCCTCTGATTGCTCACCCTGGCTGTAATTAATATTATTTCCCTGGTGCATAGTTGCACACTCCATCCTCCGATTACTTGCTTGGCCATAATTAATATTATTTCCCTGGTGTCTAGTGGTACCCCTCCTCACCCTCCAATCCTTCATCCTGGCTGTAGTTAATATTATTTCCCTGGCATCTGGTGGCACACCTCACCCTCCAATTGCTTGCCTAGCCATAATTAATATTGTTTTCCTGTTGTCTAGTGGAACTCCCCCACCCTCCGATTGCTCACCCTGGCTTTAAGTAAATATTGGTCTGATGTCTAGTGGAACCCTCCATCCTCCAATCACTCATTCCTTTTATGATAATTAACATACAGTAGTTTTCCTCCTGGTGTCTAGTGGCACCCATCACCCTCCATTTGCTTGCCCTGGCTATAATTAATATGTCCCTGGTGTCTAGTGCCCCCCCACCACCACCCACAGCAGGTTGGGTTCACCAACCTGCCATCCCCCCTTCCATACATAGTCAGTCATTCAGTCGGAAAATGTGGATAGGGGAGCCCATAAAATGACTGGTACAGCCTTCCTCTCACCACCCTGGCTGTCTGCCATATGTAATGATAGGGAGTAAGCAATAGGTCTCTAGGTAGTGCTCTCCCTGTCATTACATATGGCAGCTAGCTGAGGTGGTGAGAGGAGGGCTTTGCAGTCATCATATGGACTCTCCAATCCCCATTTTTTAACAGAATGGCTGACTATGTATAAAAGAAGGGTTGCAGATTGGTGCAACCAACCCAGTGTGGGTGGGTGAGGGAGGCACTAGACATCAGGATGGATTAATTATGGCCAGAGTGAGATCAAAGGTGGGGGGTCACTAGACACCATGGAAACAATTCAGAGTAAGCAATAAGAGGGACTTCCATGTGTTAATATTGCCAGCAAAATAAAGTGTGCCAAAATACTGCAAGCAGCACACCGCAGGCTAAAATGTCGCAGGGTACATAACATCGTGGGGCAAAACACCACGTATGCCCAGTGAGTGGTATGCTGCCTGACTCTGTGGGGCTGCAGAAAGGCAGGATGGCACTGAACAGATGATGAGGGCAGCAGGCACGGTGCATCTCCCAGTCAGTGCGGCACAGGAGCACAAGAAACGCTGTTCCAGGAATGCAGTGATGCACTGACCAGCACTCCATAGCCAGAACTCAGGACAGTAGCATGGCCATGGGCACTGGTATTGCCAGCTGAACAGTGGCACTGCTGCATGCCAGCCACACATCATGTGTGCCATGACAGCACCTGCCAAACACCAGCCAGGAACCTACAGCCAGAGGCCACACCTGCCTCTCCAATCTGTTACCCATCTGGCATGCAGCCCCAGTCCCAGCCTTATGATAACAGTACTGTGACCTGTAACAAATACAACCCCATCTTTCTGTAAAGCACCTTGATGGCTGAAAGGCACTGTGAGAAATACATTTTATTATTATTATTATTTTATTTTAAGTCAAATTTCTTGTGAAATTATACAATACTTTTCTGGAAGCCATATCCATGAATTCTGCCCAGCCATACAAATGGGCAATCATAGAGCAGAAAGGAAAATGTTGGATAGAGCGGTTATAAGGTTGGATTCATATGGGAATCAATTGTCAATGTAGCAGAAGAGTTGGATGGGTATTGCAGTGCACTAATGCTAGTGCAGTTAAGATTATTTGCCTGCCTGCTACACAAGCCAAATGAGCGTGATCATTAGCTAAGCACTACAGCTAGAGGGAGAATATGACTGTTATCCACACTGTAATAGGGAATACACATTTGGAGGACATACTGTAAAGCAGTAATTTATTGAAATAGGCATATTCCAAGAAGGAAAGATGTCTAGAGTAAGGATGAGCCAATGACGAATTTGTATATGGCAAATGTGCCACCACCCATCATTTTGCACAGCAGTGAAGCAGGTCTGAAGGAACTTGGTTTCCATTTGATTTTTTATCATCATTATGCATCACTTTTACAGGGAGCTTACTGAGCATGTCCAAATTGTTGGTAATGCACGTAGCTGCCAATCAGTGAGACTGAAGATAGAGAACTCATCACACTGCACATGTCTCAGTGCTGTTTTCATATCTCACTCACTCTCTTTCTCTCTCTCTCTCTCTCTCTCTCTCTCAGGAGAGGGACAAGGTTACTGAAAGGAGCTTCTTTTATGAAATAAAAGAGTAACTTTTGATCAGAAAACTAGAAATTATTAGAGAATCACACAATCCTATTCCAGTAAGCTAATTAACTACATTTAACAGTAGTTTCAACCCTGGCCCTATTTCTTCTCCTACCCTGGCTCCTTACCCAAATAACATGTCTCCAAACCCCACTTCCACTACAACCCTCCCTAACGGTTGAAGCTCCTCCACCTGAACATCTGCAACCTGCTACCTAAAATCGACCTCCTACAAACTCTTATGATTTCACACATCTCTGACATCCTAATTATTACTGAGATATGGCTCAAAAAAAGCACCCCTGACAGTGCCATTGCTATCCCTGGGTATTCCATCTCCAGACAAGATCGATCGGGTCATGGAGGGGGAGTGGCCATGTATATCCTGTCCTCACTGCAGTTTACTACCACCCTATCTACCTCCATCCCAGCTACCTATGAAGCTCATGTCACCTGCTTTACCTTTCCTTTCTCAATCCCAATCTTTGTGGCTGGCACGTATTGTTGCCCAAGCATTCAACCCTGGGTCATGACTAAACTCTTAGCCAACATCACCTCCCTCTCGCAATCTGGTGAACGTTTCATAATGGGTAACGTGAATATAAATTGGTTGTCTCCCAAATTAACAAGCTATGCAATGATGTCACTGCTCTAAACCTCACTCAACTAATACCTGAGCCCACTAACCCTAATCCCAAAACACAAAACCACACCCTGCTTGACTGGGCACTCACAACCCACCCACACTGTGTCATTAAATCTGGTCTCCTCCACAATGCCCTTAGTGACCACAACCCCATTTTCACTGTATGTAAGGTTCTTCAGCCCAAACCTCCCCCTTAAATCATACAGCTCTGTTTCTTTAAATCCTTAGACCTTACGACAATCAGCTCTGCACTTGCTTCCACCAACTGGGCCTCCCTCTTCACTGCCATTTCTGTCGACCAAGCGCTTGACTATTTTAAGGATAAATTCATTGCCACCTGGAATGCCTTTGCTCCTTTCAGAAGGACCAGAGTCCATGGGCTTCACCTCCCCTGGATCACACCTAAACTACTGGCCTGCTTCAGGGAGCATGACCGGGTCTGGAGAAAACACAAATCTACTAAACATCCAAACGACTATGCCAAGTACAGAACGCTACGCAATTCATGTACTAAGGCTACTAGACTGGCTAAGTCTGATTATTTCAACTCCTCATTCCTGACTAACATTAACTCCCCATCTAAATTCTGGAGGGTAGTTCATGCCCTATTCTCTTCCCCCATCCCCCTCCAGTTCTCCAAATAAATAACTATATAGTTTCCAACCCTGGCTCCGTGGCCAATGAATTTAATGCCTACTACACCTCATGAGCCATGTCTCTTCTAAATTCCCTCTCCCCGTTGCCACCTACTAACTTCAGCCCTTCAGCTCAGCCAGTGCCTATCCCTCCCCTTTTTTCCTTTTCTACTATCTCTTCTAATGAAGCTCTTAGTGCTCTCCTATCCCTCAAGTCCTCTAAAGGCTCCTCACCTCTGGAGCTCAATCCTAAACTTCTCTACCTTTCTGCTCCTGCAATTGCTTATCCTATCACCCTAATCCTTAACCTGTCCTTTATTTCTGCCCAAATACCCTCATCCTGGAAACATGCTGTAGTCCTTCCTCTCCCAAGGGTGGTGACACATCCACTCTTGGCAACTATCGCCCCATTTCCCTCCTTCCTACCCTTGCCAAACTTCAAGAACATTTAGTTCTCTCTCAACTATCACCCTTCTTCTCTGATTTCTCCTTCTTCACCCCCTTCCAATCTGGTTTTTGGAAGAACCACTCAACAGCCACCTCCCTCCTTAGGCTTACTGATTCCATCATTTCAGGGATGGATGATGGCCTGATCACCTTGGCCATCTTTGTTGACCTAGCCAAAGCTTTTGATACTGTTTCCCATCCCCTGCTTCTTGATTCACTCTCCTCAGCTGGTCAGCCACCAACTGGTTTAAATTCTACCTCATTGGCAGGACCCAATCAGTGAGAATCCTTGATTCCATCTCCCCTCCACTCCCCATCAACACTGGTGTCCCTCAGGGCTCAGTGCTTGGCCCCCTTCTCTTCTCCATTTTCCTTAATGATCTTCCCACAGCCTGCTCATCCTCATCTATCCACATGTACGCTGACAATACTGTTTTGTACAGCTCTGGCAAAAACCCTGCTGCTGTGGAAACCAGCTTACAGCATGACTTCAACTTCAACCAAGTTCAGCTCTGGTTTGCTTCTCACCAGCTTTTTATAAATGCCAAGAAGACAGTCTCAATGACCTTGGGCACCAGGCAGAGACTCTCTAGGCTCCCAGCCCTACCCACCTTCCACACCTTTGATGGGACCATCTTGGAGGACATCTCCTTATTTAGATATCTGGGGGTTTGGCTGGACCAGCATCTCAACTTCTCTGTGCATATCGATGCTATCCCGAAGAAACTGTGCCACAGGCTTGGTGCTCTGTACAGGAATCATAGTTGCATCCCACTGACTGTGAGACAGGAAATTGTCCAGAAGATGATACTCCCCATCTTTGACTACTGTGACATAGTCTATGGTGCTGCTCCCAAATCTTCCCTGACCAAGTTGGACACTCTCCTTAACTCCTTCTGCCGCTTTGCTATTGACTCCCCTTCCCGCTCCTACCGCCGTGAACTCTATTGCTCTCTAACCTTCCTTCCACTATCTCACAGATGCATCTCTCACTGTGCCAAACTAACCTCCAAATTCTGGTTCGGGGGGCTCCCCTCCTATCTCTCATCCTCTTTCTCCACTCCACCTCCCCCCACCCACTCTCTCAGATCAAATGACTCCCGCACCTTGATGGTCCCTCACCACTCACCCTCATCGGTCAGACTGGTTTCACCTATTGTTTCCCTAAAATCTGGAATTCCCTCCCTCCTGAAATATCACACACCTCCTCCAACTACTCCCTTACCTCTGTCCCACAAAATTACCTTTCCCTCAGCTGTTCCTGCTTTAACCCTTCTTAATACCTATCCCCACTTTCTGCCTTCCTACCATGACCCCCCAGCAGGGTTCTCAACATCCTGAAGGGGGAAATCAGGAAATGATTATCCCTTCTCCTCATATTCAGTTCTTGCCTCTCCCCCTCTCCCTCTCTTCTCCACCTGCCCTACTGGGTCACCAATGTGCACAACCTACCCCATCCTTTTTACTCCAATAGCACTTGCATACTACCTCTGGCCTTCTCCTGGTACACTCATGCACTATAAATGGTTATATCACATTATTACTGTTTTGCACATTTATATGTTCTTTTGTATTATTTTGGACATGTATTGTAATTTACCTAATGTTCCACTACTGTTTATTGTACAATACCTTGTGTTCCAACTGTTGCACAATCTTACAATGTTGTATTGTTTGCACTACCCACATACTATTGTAACTGATCATCCTTCACAATCCTATGTAACCCCTTCCCCCAGGTTGAACCATGAGAAGAGCAACTTGTTGTTCAGTGTGCCCTCCTGGTGAAACATTTCAATAAATAAATAAATAAGTTTCAGGCAGACAGGCTATTACAATCATGCTGCAGAGGAGAGGAGAGGAGAGGGGAGTGAAGAAGAGGTGAGAAGAGGGTGCACAAAGTGAGCCTGCACTTGCTGCTGCATGCCCTTCAGAGGGATCAGGACTGAGGGACAAGAACAGGGCCAAGTGAATTACGTAGACTCGAGTAGTTACAGAGGAGATTTTTGAAAGATTTTTGTCATTTGTTACTGAGTATTGGTGGTATAAGACACAGAAATCAATATGAAATTATTTTTTAATTAATTAATTAATAATTTTTTGCCCACTTCAGCAGAAGCAGGGCAAAGTGTATTTAGCCCTAAGTCTCTCAGTGAGGGAATGAGGAAAAGGGTGTGTCAGAGTTGGGCATTGAAGTGTGTATGTGTTTGGGTGTCTACCATCATGTCGTGCAGAAACCATAAATAAAATAACTGGGGGAAATAGAGATGTAGGGGCAGGAAAAGACCACGGAGAGGGTCTGCCATGCCAGCTCCACCAAGTAGCATGTCTGCAAGTGGTGGTGGTGGAGGAGTCATGACAGGAACTGGGAGTCATAGTGGTGGAGCAGGAGCTGCAGCTGGGTGGAGAATGAGGGTTTGGTGTGTGATACTGTGGTCAAATAAACCATGGTTCCTTAGTCCCCAGAAGTCCACTGGTTCCAGTCCTACTGCAAGTAGCTTTCTTAGCTGTCCATCCAATACATGTGGTGATAAAGTAAAACTCTGGAGAACAATCCAGAAGCACTGCACTCTTTTCAACATTCCAGTGCTTCCAGTACCCCTAACCAAGATAGAATAGATCTATCCAGATTTTTAAAATCAAGCCCACCCCATTGTCTTGTATCAAGAGCATAACAGCTGCCACAACAACCATCTGTGTGGGCATGTGCATCAGAGTGCAGATATGCAAGCCTACCTTGACGCACTATATGATTGCGACTGTCCCCAAATTATGCATTATCTGTAGTACAACCAAAAGCAGTGATGCTGTCATCACCTAACAAAGGTGACAGTGGGGTGGGATGGTGCTGTGGAGCAGGAGCAGCATAGCTGCATGTTAGATCAGCTTCATGTATTATTGGCATTTAAACTGCTAAACTATAACTTTTACCATCTTTCATATTTAGAAATACAGGTGTTGTGAAATTTTACTTTGCTGATGGAGGTCTGGCAAAGTTACCAACTTTGCTTTTATGAGGCAATTCATGAATTTTTTCATTAAGCTTAGAAATTTGCCTAGTGACCTCATCAGTAACTTCACCATTAGGACAGTAAGGTGAAGTCTGTTCAAAGAGAGGCTACTGGTGCTGGGACACATGGAAACAACTCCTGCAGGTCACATGCTACTGCTCTATGTAGTGACTCATCCTTAGTTTCACTTTTCAGTCTGAGTTAGTTAGTGGAAGAGGTCAGATTTGCTCTTTTGAGAGGTTTAAAAACTACCAAGTAAATCAAGTTTTCAGCTTTCTTTTGCTTGGTTTTCATATTATTTTTACTGCACAGTTTGGCAGTCTTTGTTTAGTCATTTAGCTGTCATTTTCTTTATATTCATCACTTTTATTTGTACTATTTTTCATCATTTATAGTCAGTTTTTTTGTTTGTTTGCATTAAAAGGAGTGGGACTGGTCAAGAGGAGAGGGCAATGCATCCAACAGATGGGAGTTGCTGTCCCTTTCATATTAAGAGACCCGTGGGAGCATGAGACAGCAGCACCCAACTCCCCACCGACAGTGAAGCACCAGCAGCAGCATGCAGTGGTACTACCACCAACACCAGCACCAAAGGAAACAACAGTCATTGTACCACCACCACCTATGCATCATAAGGAAGAGGAAGAAGAGGAGGAGACACACTCTGGACCATCTTGCTTCTTTCCTCGTCAACAGCTGAAGTTCCTAGTGTAGGACTTTTTTGATAGTGACTCCACTGAAAACAGTGTGGTCACATGTAAATTATATAAAACTGCTCTTTGGCATGGGAAATGGAGGATCTATTTGGGGACAGGTGGGCAGCACAACCACCTTAGACGAGGCACCAGCAGGAGTAGGAGGAGCATGTCCATAGTCAGACACAAATTGCTGGGAGGTGTGGAGGTAGTGCTACCCCTACTGGATCTTCTGTGCCATAAGATGGGAAGGGCAAAAAAAAGGCAATGTGGGGGGGTTAGGTGTGCCGGTTCTGGGGGGGTGGAGGGGACTGGAAGTAGGATCGGGAGTACCTGAGATACCAGCCTCATATCTGTCTCCCACATCCATCCATGAGGAAGTGGCACAGCTTCATAGGAAGATAGGGAAGCTCTCCCGGCTAGTTGTGGCCTTGTGGGAATGAAGGAGATATTGCAGGAGTTGCTGAGAAATCAGCAAAGCATTCTTGAGGGTAGTAGTGGGTACACTACAAAATGTTGATTGAATATTTTGGTGGACAAGCTATTAAGCTCTGTAAATTGTGAATAAAATTCTAAAATTTAGACCAGTGAGTGGGTCTATTGTCTCCATGTCTGGACTAGTTCTTATTGAGATCCTTGGAGCACGATCCCTCCCAGTGGTTTGATTTATTTTACAGGTACCATATGGGCCACACTACCGTTATGTGGTTGAATAAATGTTAGCATGCCAACATTTTTAGATGACAAATTAGTGCCCCTGTCCTCCACAATGGCCCCAGCTGAACTGAATACATGATCCACACTGACAGTCAAGGGTGGGCAGCTGAGGTATTTCATTGCAAATAAGGTCAGTGCTGGCCACTCAGTGACCTTGCTGCTCCAGTATAGCAAGGTATAATCTGCCATAGTAATGTCCCTTGTGTCCCCCCCAAATATGCATCTACCACGTACTGCACAGCCAGAAGTCCCGTTGCCTCATCAGCCTCCTTCTCCTTTTCTTCCATGCCTTCAACTCTGACATGGTACAAAACATCCCAAATGGGATTTGTTGGGATTTTCTCTTTTACCTTGTATAGTTTCTCAGCTCTGTGAGGTGGTGGCAGCAACAGCCAGTCTCTGTGGAGTTTGTTGTTGTGCCTTAGCTAACTGTGACTTTAGCATCTGTGTCCCATGTACCCTTCTTATTAAATTGGTCAACTTTTGGACTTGCTGATGCCCACCTTCAATTACTGATGCTAGCTCACATTTATAACATGTGTCCAGCATGATGGCAATCACAAAATCTTCAGACTACAGAATGTTGGAAATATGTGTATTGCAGTATAAGATGTGGAGCATATGTTCCATTAAGGCATAGGTTCCACTATCACCACCTGCCTCCAGCACATGCTGCACATTCAACAGTGTCTGTCTCAACACATGTAGTAGTGGAATAGCCTGACTGATACAAGCAGTGTCCCCACTCACTGCCTGTGCTGCATGTTTGAATGGCCTGAGAATCATGATCAGGCCATCCATTTATCACCACTGATTTGTTGTCCGAGACATGGATACTTTGGCACTGTTACAGCTTGTATGTAGCAGCAGATATTCAAATGTGGCTTTATATTGCTGTTAGAAGCAATCAATCATGTTCAGTGCTGAGTTCCAACTGGTAACGACAACCAGCTTCATATGGTGCTGACACAGCTTGTTTTGTATCTGCAGATGCCAGAGCTGGTCATGGGCCTTCTGGAACAGACAATGTGGATATAGATGTTATGGGCCATAGTCAACATGGATTTGATATCAGGATGTGTTAGAAACTCTTGCACAACAAGATTAAGACAGTGTGCCAGGAATGGCATCCTGGCAAACCCCTCCATCACTGATGCTTTTCAAAACATTTGAACCATTTTCACTCACAATGAAGCCTGCTTTCAGTGAATGGGGGAGGGGGTGAAGCCATTTGTCTGACTTGGTAAGGAGAACCTCCTGCATTTTCTGACCGTGTGTGATCCACTTATACTCTTCATTGGAAGAGTGGCATGCTGTCAAATACCTGGAGTGTTGCTACCACCACAGTTGGGCCTAGTGCAATTTTTCCCACACTCCAGAGTTAAATATAACCCCAGATACTTGTGCCCAATGTGCAGTAATGCACAACTAGGGGCTACAAGCTGTTTGTACTCTGGTCCACATATCCATATTCAGATGTACGTATGGTGTTGCTAAATGCTTCAGGGCAAGGCTTACTATCTGTGACACTGTCCCTTATAGTTCAGGAATGGCATATTTAGAAAAGTATATTCTTGATGGAGTCTGCCTTTTGGGACAGGCACAGGCCATCAACCTTCAAAATCCAACATTG
This sequence comes from Neoceratodus forsteri, assembly GCA_016271365.2. NCBI lineage: Eukaryota > Metazoa > Chordata > Ceratodontiformes > Ceratodontidae > Neoceratodus > Neoceratodus forsteri. The sequence continues at coordinate 1,097,445,386 of CM057450.1, read as the reverse complement.
TCAGCAAAAGAGAATGGCAGTACATCAATTGTTGCTGTTGCTGCATTTAGTTTGTGTTCTATAGCATGAGTGGGAGGGGAATTTGGACTGTTGCTCAAACATACTATGCAGTGTAGGTTGGACCTTTCTTGGGCCTGAGTTACCAAACAGCTGGACTCTTTGTGGTGGCATTGTTAGTGTGGTAATAGTTGACTCCTGGGGAGTCACATGTGCTGCTGCTCAAATGAAACCAGTGATTTTGGGGGGTTTCTGCAATGGTGTTACTGTGCTCTTCTGTCTCTGGGTGGTACTATTTCAACCCACCACTACTGCTATGATCACTACTAGGCAGACTCACAGAATCCTCCTCCTCCAATCTCTGTAGTCTTCCTCACTTGGTCCTCCCTCAACTTGGGCTAGTGCACTGCCACCTCTGCATGACTTGGCTAATGATGATGATGAGGGACAGGGACCCCCTGCACTGGCTTCCTTCTGGTGTTGAAGCCACTGTAACAGGTGTCTGGTCTTTAGGTGTGTGTGTTGCCCACCAGTGCCTAGGTGGCTGCCTTTTCCCCTACTAACTCGAGCTTGACACAGCTGACAGATAGCGACTATCTTATCAGCTGGATCAAGTATATAAAATTCCAAACTACAGATTTTGTACCCCTTGATTTACCATGGTGGCGAGAGTGGGACAGCTGAGGGAAAAGGGTGGAAATTTGTGTTTTGTGGGATATTTTATTAATTTTGATACTACTGGGGGGGAATTGGGTAGTTGGATGACTGCAAACCCTGTCTCCTGCATCATCTGCAGCACCACCCTTCCTCTTTTTCTCTTCAGTCTCCAAAAGGGGATCCAACAAATCATTATCTGCACAGTTGCTGATGTCCTCCTCCTCCACAGATCTGTCCTCCTCCTCATCACCATCTCCAGGCTCTCTGACCCTCTCATCATCAGGATTCTGAGTATGACTCACATTTTTCAGATCTCCCTCCTCAAGTGCCGACTTAAGCTCATGATTATCAGGCTCAGCACCAAACCAGGTGAAAATGTCATCCCAAGAATAGTGCAGGGAAAATCTATGCTGCAAAAATAGCATGACTTGACAGCTATAGGGGTAGCATAGTGAAAGTCAGCTACCGCTACCCCTGTACTGTAGCTGTCATCACATGTGAGGAAGAGGACAAGTAGCAAGCTGCATGGTGCCCTGCCAAGCTGTTCCAATGGTAAAGATGGCTGAGACCACAAGTAGCTAGAGCGGTGGAATGTCCTGGGGACCAGGGTTCTGTTCCCGGTCTCCAAACTGTTGTATTTTTCTTCTCCCCCTCACCCCCAAGTTTTATTTTTTGTTTGTTCTTCCCTCACCATGCACTTTTGAAGTCCCCTCACCAAGTTCCTCCCCATCCCCAAATTGCAACCCCCACATGGAGCTGATTATATTTAGACCTGGTTGTGTGGGGGGTGCAAAGGTCCCCGCGATGGGGGTGTGGGGGATGGAGCCCTCCACTAACATTTATTAAAGCTGTTTGCTTTGTATCAGCATGGTAACACTCACTATTTTTCCTGAGCACTACCATTGCTTCCATGGTTTTTGGTGCATGGTTTTTTGACTGTACTGTAGTTCATTTTGAGGTTTTAACCTAGTGCTGCACAGCACCACAACCAGCAACCACAGGAACACCAACAACCTCCTCCTTCTCAGCCACTGTGCCTTGTTTACTGTGTTGCTCCTCTTGTCACAATCTACATCCCCCACCAGCATGCATGCCACAGATGTGGCAAAGAAAAATTTGACCATACTAATGCCATCACTGCCAACTACTCCTTTGCTAGTACCAGCTCTTGAGCCATAGAACACACTGTCACAGACATAGTTTTTTTTAACTGTAGTGTTATTTTTCACCAGAGAACTTGAACACTTCTTTTCTGCCTCCCAGCACATCTCAGTTTATTAGTCTCTTACTGCTCTTTCTTACATGCTTTGTAACTTGATTTGAGATGAAAAATGACAAAATGTAAATAAAGCCTATAATACAAATAAATACCAGGCATATGCAACACCTCCCCCTAAGGAATCGGGGGATCAGTAGTGTGATCTGAAAAAAATACAACACCACAGGGATTAACATGACACACATGCAACTGAGGTGAAATGGATAGATGAGTTATTAACTGCCAGCAGCACACAACACCTCCCCCTAGAGAAAGAGGGATCAGTAGTGTGAGAAAAAAAATACTATATTGAGGTAATAGTATCCACCAAAACCAACCAAAAAGTATTTTTTCCTTTTTAAAACACCACAGGGATTAACAAAACAATACAAGAGACACACACATACATACAAACACACACACACACAACAGGGGTAACAGGGGTAAACAGATTAACTATCAGCAACAGCAGGCAACACCTCCACCTACAGAACCAGGGATCAGCAGTGTTATCTGAAAAAAATACTTCTTAAAGCAAACAAAAAGTTTTTTTTTTTTTTTTTAAAACATAGGGATAAAATGACAGGGTTAACAAGGATAATTTAATATTAAGTATAAGAAAAAAGTGACAGAATACCATTACTTAAAAAAAAATATAACTAAAACAGAACTAAAACTGTTACAGAAAGACATTGTCCCGGATTCCCCCCTTTCCCTCACAAAAAGACAGAGACCATTGTTTGTTGTTGTGCTCAGATTGGCAATTAATTTATTTATACATCATAATTCCATATTCCTTTTATCATTTCTTATTATCATATTTCTCAGAAATTCATTTATTTCCATCCATATATCAATCTCTGATCATCCCTCTGTCTTCCTCTTTTCTCCCCCCAGGTGAAAACCTGATGCCTTCTTCTTCTCCTTTTCCGTTAGGTAACGGTGAAAACCAAGACTGCTTTCTCCTTCATCTTCTTCCTCTTCTTGTGTTATTCCTTTTTCCCCCTCCCTCCTCCCCCTTTTCCCCTTTCTCCTGCCATCCACCTTTGGCAGTCCATACCCATATTATCATCTGCCATCCACCTTTGGCAGTCCAACTGTCCAACCAGACGCTGCCTGTCATCCACCTTGACAGACCCACCATACAGTCCCATCTTGACTGTCTTCCTCTTGCTCTGCCTTGCAGGGTGGGTGGGAGGATCAAAACTCCAGCAAAAAGTGGCTGAAGCCCCTCTGTGCTGTCCATTATGTACCTTCACTTGCCCCTCCCCTTCCTGTTGCCTGCCCATTGTTCTAATCCTTAGCCTCTGCCCTTCCTTCCCCCCTTCCCTCCTGAGAACAGCCATCCTAATGAAGAAGGGAAGGGGTGCACCAGGGCAACCTGGTCTGCCCTTAAAGGGCAAACTCCATTGTCCCGGACTCCCCCCTTTTCCCTCACAAAAAGACAGAGACCATTGTTTGTTGTTGTGCTCAGACTGGCAATTAATTTATTTATACATCATAATTCCATATTACTTTTATCATTTCTTATTATCATATTTCTCAGAAATTCATTTATTTCCATCCATATATCAATCTCTGATCATCCCTCTTTCTTCCTCTTTTCTCCCCCCAGGTGAAAACCTGGTGCCTTCTTCTTCTCCTTTTCCGTTAGGTAACGGTGAAAACCGAGACCGCTTTCTCCTTCATCTTCTTCCTCTTCCTCTTCTTGTGTTATTCCTTTTCTTCCCCTCCCTCCCCCTCTTTTCCCCACTAGCCAGTCTCTAGCTTGCTTTGGATGACTGGCTTTCCCCACACTTAGGGTATTATTCTCCCTTACCTCAGGGAAGATCCTTTTTACTCCTTCTCTTTCTTTTCTATTTTTTTTTCCACTTCTTGCATGTTCCCTCCATGCGTCTATAAAACCCATCGTTTCTGTATTGAACATGTCTATGGCTAGGTCCGACAGATGCACCCCATCCGACCTATAGAAATCCTCTACACCCCGCAGTATTACCTGTCCTCCCATCTGCCTTACCAATGTCCCAACCCTTCTGTTTATCTTTCTCCTGGCCCTCTCCACAGCTCTATGGCTGTGTTCCTGCCTCCACACTCTCCTTGGTATCATATCTGACCAGGCGAGGCATACCTGAGGCCATCACTGTCGTAATGCTCCTAGGTCCCTTTTTATCTTCAAATAGGTGTCTACCTACGGCTTGCCCACAAGGTCGTTGCCCCCTAAATGTATAATAATTAAATCTGGACTGGGTCACCACCCCTTGAGTTCCTTCAAGGTGGTAAGCAGTTGTGCCCATCTCATCCCCCAGATGCCATGCCAGATCAACCTACACTGCTTCACATCTTGGTATAGCTGCTTTCCCCCAGCCTGCTTCTCTGCTCTCTTTCCCACCCAATATATATATAGGAATGGCCACAGATCCAGACTTCTGTGGTCCTCCCTCTTCCTATGGGGGTCAAGCAATATTAATTAACTTATACATGCTCTTAGTGTCATCACTGTAGTATCCCCACCCTGCCCTCCCGTCACCCTCTTGCCCCCTCCACAGATCTGTAGATGAAAACAAGAGCAATACATTACTTTTTTACTTCAGTGCTTGATTGTATCTCTTATAACTGGTGGACCACCAGCGTCCTTTTTCCAAAATATCATTCACTGTTTTTCCCCGCTGCTGTCCACTGTGAGGAAGCCCAAATCAGCAAGGACTGGGATTAATAATTAGCCAGGTCCTCCCCCATGAATTGCATACCCTTTTTGAGTAATGCTGTGACTTGATAGCCGGTGACCCTTCTTCCATCACCATGCACAAATAATCTCCGTGTTCTGGTCCCATGCTCTGCGGCGAAAGCCCACAGAGCCTGCACTGGGCATACTGCACCCTTTACCTGACCCTTCAGTGTCACTATGCAACCCTGTCCCCTTTGATCAGTTTTTGACCTCTTAATCTTCACCCGTATCTCTTTCAACCCCCAGCTTATATCTTCCCATTCTAATCCCCCTTTCTTGTCTTCTTTTCCATGGCCTACCACCTCACTCACTCTCATGGCCCCTGCAAACATTACAACATAAATTGTGTGAAATAGCTGGGCCTCGGACTTTGATCTGTATATTGCCGGGAGCACGTCCTTTAGTTTTGCTAGCCACTGCTCCCCTATTGGCCTCCTATTGTCTACTGGCCCCTGCTTCAACCTGCCCCATCTCTGCATCATTCTTCTGATGAGCAATGATTTTGTCCGGTCCTTCCACCCTTTTAGACTGCAGATAACATTAATCCCCACCATGTAGACTCCCATTGTGGTGTGGGCTGTTCCTTTTTGCCACTGCTCCATGGTGAACATTCCCAACTGCTCCTCTGTGAGTGGCCTACTTACCTCCATCTGGTGTGCTGCCCTGAATGTTTGAAACACTCACCAGGCCCCATCGTAGACCCTTGGAGTCCAAGGCGCCCATGAGCTGTGAAACAACAGTTTTTCTCCTTCTTGCCAACGTCCCAGATGTTCATTGGTATGGGTGTTTTTTGCTCCTCCGCTGCTGGTGCCAGCCTCCAAAAATGGTCCAGCTGCAGATATGAAAGGCTGTCAGCCAGGGTATTGTGCACCCCTTCCATGTGTTTTGCTCTGAATGACATGTTCAGCTGCAAAGCCCTTAACACTAAACGTCACAATACTTGCATTACCGTTTCTGACCTGGCTACCCTGTTGTTTAGGACATCCACCACTGCTCTATTGTCACACCAAAATGTCACTTCTGATCCCGTAATTCCTCCCTCCAGACCAGGGTACATGCCCATATGGGCATGATCTCCAACAATGTTTTATCTCTCACTTTGCCATCCCTCACCCAGCTAGCAGGCCATGGTTCTGCAAACCACCTACCCCTCAGGTAACCACCCATGCCTAGCCCCCCCCGGCAGCATCTGTGTAGAGGTCAAGGTCTGTGTTGTACACCCACTCCTCTTGCCAGAAAGAGGAGCCATTATACTCCTTAAGGAATTCCTCCCATATTTTAAAATCCTCCCTGACACCTTTTGTCAGGTCCACCCAGTGATATGGTCAGGTGACCCCTGCTGTAGCCCTAGCTAACCTCTTTGTGAATTCCTTCCCTGGTCCAATGGCCCTGCAGTGAAGTTCAGGTGCCCCAGTACTTGTTGCACTTGTTTTAGTTGTACCCTTCTCCTGCTGGTGTGTACTTGGATCAATTCTTTCAGTTCCCTCACTTTTTTGTCCGGCAGCCTGAATATTTCTTTTGGGGCATCTATCTCAATCCCCAGGAACTCTATCACCCTGCTGGGCCCTTCTGTTTTTTCTGGTGCCAGTGGAACCCCTAGCTCCCTGCATAATTCCTGAAACTTGCCCAGCATCCTCTGTGTCTCTTTTCTCCCCCTCCCAATGAAAAGAAAATCATCCAGATAATGAATGACCGTTCTATAACCATTTTTTTCCTGAAATATCCATTGCAAGCATGTGCTGAATGCTTCGAATGTCGCGCATGCTGTGGAACATCCCATCGGCATGGCTTTGTCGAAATAATACTGCCCCCCCAATCTTAAAACCTAATAGATCCCAGTCTTCTCTCCTAACCAGCAGCAGTCTGAAAGCGGATTCAATATCCATTTTTGCCATCCATGCGTCCTCAGTAGCCCGGATTATCCGGACTGCATCCTCTAGTGTCGCATATGTCACCCTATTATGCTCCTCACTGATGAAATCATTCACTGAATCCCCTTCTGGATAGGATAGGTGGTGAAACACCCTGTACTCCCCCTCTTGTTTCTTGGGTACCAAACTTAATGGTGAAATCCACATGTCTCACAATGGGGGGAGGGTGTCAAATGGGCCCTCTACTCTCCCTGCTGCCTTTTCTTTCTCTATCTTCTGTCTTAACATTTCTCCCCTTCCTTTAATCGACCCCAGGTTGATCGCCTCTCTCGCTTGTCTAGGCCCCCACACTGCAGTGAAAACCCTGTGCTAAAATCTTTTATAATCATATCCCCCACTCTTTTGTTCGGATATCTGTCCAAACAGGCTGTCCATGCCTCTAAGTTGATGGGGGTTCTAGCCACCCCAAACTGCTCCCTGTTGTTCCACCCGTTACTTCTCCCCGGCCCTCTCTCCCGCCTTGTGCAAGGTTTTTCCGGTCAGTGATTCTGACCCCCTCTACTCGTGTTCCCCCTACCCCTCCCTCCCCTATTCCATGTCTGCCCTTTAAACCCCTGCCCTTCTTGAAAGAACTGTTGACCTGACACTTGACCCCCGTGTCCCTGTGCCACTTGGGCCCATGTCGTTCTGCATCTGCTTGCCGGGTGCCCTCCCCTGCATTTTGAACAAGCATGCCGAAAACAACATTGAGGCCACAAGCAAAAAGACCTGTTGTAAGCCCAGCAGCATCTCTGGGGCGTAGCCCCTTTTCTCCCCCATTCCCCTTCAGGTGTGGACTGATCTGTTACATAATCTGTCCATAAGTCTAGCTGCTTCATGTCCCATCTTACATCCCCGAATGCTGCCATTCTCTGTCAAAAAAATTTGTCATAGTATAACCACCCCACCCCCCCCTTTGCTTTTGCTCTCCTTATTATCAAGGAATACGTGATGAGTGGGATGCCCAGCTCTGGCCTCCTTTCCAGGACAATGGCTGAGAAAGTGGCAAAACCTATGAACCACCCATCCCAAGTCTTCCCTTTTGTGAACTTGTCCTCCTCCTTTTTTCCTAAAAGCACTATCGCCGCTGCCATTTCACTCTTACCTATGTTCTCAGCTTCCTCATACTTTGCTGCCGCTTCCCAGCTCACCAGGGTGAATATATCCACATACTCCCCTTTCCATATTTTTTCTTTTGTGGCCAGCGGAACATGCTTGCCTATCCTCATCCCGGCACACCTATCTCCCTTGTACCTTTTCCTTCTTTCTCTGTACTCCCTTCATTTCTTTCTGGCACCTCTTTCTCTGTCCTAATCTCTGCCAGAGCTGATTCCATCTGCCCTAACCCTTCTGCTCCCAGCACCGACACAATTTGACCTATATATTCTTTTATACTGTCCCCCACTGCTCTAGATGTGTTACCTGTAACCTTGTCCGGGCTGTGCCACCTGGCATCTTCCAAGTGTCCCCTTTTTTCTCCCTGTGGTTGAGGAGAAGGGTGAACTACTAGGGTTTGTGGAGGGAACACTACGTTCTGGGGATCTGGTCCGGGTTCACCAAGGGAGATCCCACCTTGATCGGGGGGAGATACTGGTGTTACCATGTCTATAGGCTGCAGAGGTACTGGATCAGCCACCTTGGTGGGTCCCACTGCCAGCGGTGGTACCCTAGTGGGGTTGCATGGCCCTTCGACTGGTAGTTTCCCTCTGCCCCCTTTTTCTGGGCCCTCTTTCCTTTTCTCCCCGGGTCTCCCTGGTTCCTCCCCTTCCACCAGTTTCCCACATTCTGTTGGCTTTTTCCGCCAATTTGATTATAGCTCTGTAAGCGTCTTCCTTTGACGGCCTGCTTTTCTTTGGTGCCATGTCCTTCGCTCCTTCTCTCTGTGAAGACAACTACGGGAAGAGAACAAGATTTATTATATCTATATATATATATATTTTTTTTTTTATGCTTTCCCTCTGTCCCTTCTGCCATGCGCCAGCATGCCCGGTTGGGCCCCCAGTAACAGGCCTCCATCCTGCTCCGTTTGCCCTTTGGTGTCCAAGTGCCCCCCCCTCACCAGGTATTCTTGAACAACCAAGGTTGGGTTTTTTTTGTGTGTATATATATATATATATATATATAGGGCTTCACCTTCAAATAGGCAACAACGTGAATTTGCCTGTTCCCTGCTATGCCCTTGGCATGTGGTGCCACACCACGCCACGTGAGCCGCTCGTCGCCCCCCCAAGCCTCTCCATTGGCCCCATTTAAGCGTTCCCTTGAACCCTTTTTATATATTTTTTTTTAAATGCTGCTTCTCAGTATTGCCCTTTTTTTTTGTGCTCCGCCCCTTCCTCTCCCTATCCGTATGCCCCCCTGCATCCCCTGCTTCTCCAGTGTCATCTAATGGGGCCGATAAAATTGGCTGCTGGCCCCCCAACGAACTATCTCCCTCATGGGCGATGCCAGGCTAGAATAACATTTTCTTTGAGGGGGTTTGCTCTCTCCCCATGAAAACAAACAAATGGGAGGCAGCCACGAGGTTCCTTTGGGGTGTGGGAGTGTCCGCTTCTCCCCCCCGCGACCCAGCTGGTGTGTGTGCACATTCATGCTCCCCTTGTCCCTTGCAAGCCAGGCTCCCCCTGTAAAACACACCTGCCTCACTCACCTTTAGCCCTCTCCTACCCCCACTGCTCCTTTCCTTCCAATCCCCCTGTTCTCACGACCATTGCATGGCGTGTGACGTCATGCCACGTGGTCGCTTTAGTGTGCTTCCACTCCCCCTGTTTCAGGGCCTCTCCCTGCTGGCCCCCTACTGTGCTGCTTCCCTCATAGGGAAGTTCTACTGTGGGTCTCAAACCCACAAAAAAAAATTACATCAGCATCACACCCCACATCCACTACCACAAACTCTGCCTCGATGCCAGGGCTAAATAGTAACAGGAACTCCTCCAAGCAGAGGATTCAGCCCTCTTAAGCCTGTACTGTGGTAACAGACCAGGACCACATGCAGTAAATGGCAAAACTGGGAAGGGGGTTTTATCGCGACTACCACGTGGCGTGTGACGTCACGCCATGTGGTCGCCGGTTCATGCTCCTGCTCCTTTTCTTCCCCCACTCTGATTCAGGGCCTCTTCCAGGCCTACTGTACCTCAGAAGCTTTGCAAAACCCCTCGCCCTTACCCTAGGCTTCATTACTCGGCCTCCATTGCTACCGCTTTCAACCTCTGGTGCGGTTACCAATACCTGGATTTTACAAGTGCCACTACATCGCCTCAGCACCGTGCCTTGCCACAAAATCTCAGGAAAAACCCACCTACACACCCTTATCACCACAACTTACATGTGGCTATGCCCCCACCACCGGGGGGATGGCGTGGTCTACTGCAAACATTAAACTGGCCCCAGAAACAATTGCTTTTTCAGCTGCCTAGCACCTCACTATTTCTATCACGACTATCCATCTCCATACCTTGCATCTCCATAACCTTTGCCAAGATAATTATAACCCCAGCATGCCTGCCAAGCCCCCTTGAAACCAAGCGCTACTATCATTACCCCCAAACCAAGCCAGACAAATTGGACATTTTAAACAGCCATAAACCACATCAGCTCCCCCTTTTTTTTTTTACACAGCATCCTATTGGTTATTAAACACCTGCTTCTCTCTGTCTTTTATCATGTATCTTATATGTCATTCTGCCCTAACTATATTTATTAAAATATATTATATATCTTTTTTTTTTAAACCAACTTCAAATATCCTCCACCAAATTAGTTGTTTGCTTCCTTACCTTTCTCTCCTGGTGAACAAACCTCAATCAGTAGGCCAATCCGATATGCTACAGTTGAGTGCAGAATCAAAACTCCAGCAAAAAGTGGCTGAAGCCCCTCTGTGCTGTCCATTATGTACCTCCACTTGCCCTTAAAGCAGGGGTGTAGCCAGAGATTTCAGAGCTGCACACCAAGTGGACTCACTGCTACCCCCACCCCTTGTTAGGGTGAACTACCCCCCTGGGGTGCAGCCAGACAATATACAAATGTTCACCAGGGACTGTGTTTGTTGCCTCATTTGGCACAATAAATACAACTTTTGTATCTCATGACAGTGGTTGTTGCCATGCATGGGTAAATACAAATGCCATGCATTGTTCCCTAAGAGACCCACATACCAGCCCAGAGCCTGTAAAGTTGTATTGTCCTTGGGATGCAAGGACAGTAGTAGTGACCAGTCCTAGTTTCAACTCCTCCGAATAAAATTACAGAAAGGTTCAGTATTTTCTTTGTTAGTTTTCATGGAAAAAGGAAGCAGTTCAGAGCCTATTTGCTACCCCCATTAAATAAAATTGCACACCATGGAGTGCTTGGAGTATGCCTGCCTACACCCATGCTTTAAAGGGCAAACTCCATTGACAAAATAATTCACTTAAACACACCAAACTAAATCATAGAAATAAAAACGAGAAATCACTGACTTCAGTTCAAAAATAATGAACAAGAAAGAGTAAGAAAATCAAAATATAAAACAAATCTCTTGCTTAGTAAAAAAAAGTTCTGGATCTTTCTGGGCTGCCTTGCTTTATACCTACCCCCCCCCCACACACACCACTTCTTCACAGACAGACAAAACAGAAACTACTACTTTAAAGTAAATAGTTAGCAACAAATAAATAATTCTAGCAGCATAAGGCCCTCTAGAAAAAAATGTGAGCAATTTGCACTCAAAAAGCTCAGTTTATATAGTGTTTAAACTTTTTTTCTCTGAGACAAGCACACAAGACTTCTCTCCTACTCTGTCTTCAGAAGACTGCACTGAAGACAGCCTCTTCATGGCATATGACTTGTTTCAGCAACACGTGACCTCCAGTTCCATAGTACATTGCAAACTTTGCTTTTGTACCAAATTTCACCAGAGAAGTTCCAACTTCACATTTCACAAAGTTATCACTACACTCTGAATGGGAACTTCACAAGGTGAATTAACTTCACGAAATTAGATGAATTCGCAAATTAATTTGTGAAGCCATGTTTTCCAACTTCTCACATCACTATTTGGAAAATGGAGAAGTAGCAGAGCTTCAGCTTATACAGACAAAATTGTCAAACCAAATTGTAACCAGACTGCAGGGGAGACACATAAAGACCCAATGAAGTCCAGTGAGGCAGGTCTGCGCTCTACATCAGCACAACAGAGCAACCCTCATAAGGAGAGTTTAGAATACAGGTTGCAATCACTTGCTCATACCCTGAAACAACTCCTGGGGCCAATATTGTTAAATGGGCAGAAGCAGAGAGGAAAGGTTTGCACAGCACTTGCCCTTGCCCACAACCCCAAGGATGATATATTCAATCGGGTAGTACACCGGTGCTATCTGTCTGAATATAGGGGAATGTCAGCACAGCACTTAGTTGAGTAGCACTGCCCAGATATGGATCTGGAAACTGCAGGGAACAGTGCCCCCACACCCAATTGCACTGGGAGTCCCTGGGGTGATATTCAGCTGGCACCATGCAAATGTGACCATTGGACATGCAAGGCACAAAAGGACCATAAACATGCCCATTATAAGCTTATTTGCATAGGACGTGATGGCAGGTTTGTGCCCCTCCTGTGACTAGCCCCCATCCTGATCACCCATATCTGAAAAAGTCTAAACATTCCCTAGTGTCTAGTGGCACCCTCCACCCTACAATCCTTGTCCCTGTATAACACAGCACATTCCCTGGTGTCCAGTTTTATCCCCATCATCCGATCATCATCACCATACAAAACAACACATTCCCTGGTGTCTACTGGCACCATACCCACCATTCCCCATCCCCATACAAATCTACACATTCCCTGGTGTCCAGTAGTACCCACCATCCTCCAGTTCACATCCCTGTACAAAACAACACATTCCCAGGTGTCTAGTGGTAACATTGCCTTCTGATCCCCATCCCCATACAAAACAACAGATTCCCTGGTGTCCAGTGGCACCCTCACCCTCTGATCCCCATACCCATACAAAACTAGACATTCCCTGGTGTCCAGTGGCACACCCACCCTCCAATCCCAGTCCCCAAATAAAACTACACATTCCATTGTGTCCAGTGGCACCCACACCCTGTGATCCCCATTCCTGATAAAAAAGAATACAGTTCCTGGTGTCCTGTGGCACCCCCTACCCTCTGATCATTCACCACTATCAAAAAATTACTTCTCTGGTGTCTAGTGGCACCCGCCAATCACTCACTGCAGTTTAGTAACAGAAGTACCTGGCACATAGTGGCCCCCCTGCACCACCAACACTGGGTACACCACCCTGCCACCCCCTTTACCAAAGTTGCCAGCACTGTGGGGGGCCTAAGCAGTGACCGGCACAGCCCTCCTGTCACCACCTTGGCTGGCTGCCTTTGCAATGGCATGGAGCATGCATCCTGTGTACTGCAAAGGGAGCACACATTCTATACAGTATGCATGCTCCATTTTCAGTACACAGGACTCAAGCTCCATGTCCTTGTGAGAGGAGAGCTGTACTGGTTGCTGTATGGACTCCGCACGGTGCCAGCAACTGTGGTAAGGGAGAGTGGCAGTGTGGTGTACCCAATGCAGGCGGTGCATGGAGGCTACTAGAGGCCAGAGATTTCTATTACTAAACTGCAGTGAGTGATTGAAGGGTGATGGGGGTGCCACTATACAACAGGGACTGTATTCTTTTTAATGGGGGGTGGGGATTGGAGGGCAGAGGACACCACTGGACACCAGGGAATGTGTAGTTTTGTAGAGGGATGGGGATCACAGGGTGGGGGTACCACTGGACACCAGGGACTCTATTCTTTTTAGTGGGGACAGGGATCAGAGAGCAGGGATACCATGGGACGTCAGGGAATGTGTGGTTTTGCACAGAGATGGGTACTGGAGGGAGGGGGTACCATTGGACATCAAGGACTGTATTTTTTTTTTGTACTGGGGATGTGGATCAGAGGACAAGGGTTACCACTGGGCAACAGAGAATGTGCAGTATTGTACTGGGATGGGGATCAGAGGGTGTGGGAGTGCCACTAGAAACCAGCCAATGTGTTGTTTTGTATGGGGAGATGGATTGAAGAGAGGGGTATGCCACTAGACACCAGGGAGTCGATGTGCTCCCCCAACTGCCAATGTGGTTATTGGCTGTAGTGTCTCTGCCTGCTGCTGGGGTTGCCCAAAGTAAGTTAGGATCTTTCTTTGTGGTAACTGTGCTGCACAAAGTGGCCTGCGATATTCCTTCTTCGCAGCACTACCACCTTGAATATTGCACTGCACCTGAGTTCATGCCCCCCCTTTGCTCACCACATATATTATTTATCAGTGCACATGCTAACCCTTTTAGCATACACACAACTGCCCCCTTTGAATATTGCACTCGAGCACAAACTCCATGCAAATGGGGCACAATCACTTTGCCTACCAGGCAATATTTTGAATATTTGGCACCTGACTTCAGTGGTTGTTATGAACAACAAATTAGATTTGGTTGGCAGTATAGCCTAGAGGTTAGAGGAATGAGGTGTGAATGACCTTGATACATCCAGCAGAACAGACCTGAGTTTGATTCTTACAACCTCCACTTGCATACTGTGTGACTCTGAGCAAGTCACTTAACCGCCCAGTGCTCCCAGGTCACCCCTGAAAACAGCCACTTGTGCCTAGTGGGCCTTACCTGGTTACCAAAGACTAAAATAAAATAAAATAAAAAATAAAGATTCTCTCATTGGCCAGATGACATTAGTGGAAGCCTCAGTGGAGGTGATGTGGGCAGAAATGAATGATTCGCAATGACAAGCAGATAAATGTAACAGCACCTCTGTTCAGTTTTTGACCAGTGCTCAACATATGCAGTCCAGACTGGATGTTCTGGATAACTGGATTACAAGCACTAACATCAGAATATTCAGACTCTTGGAGGGAGCTGAGGGTGACTATGCAGCCCTCTTTATACACAACTGGCTATTTAAGCAACTTGGGGAGCTAACAGGCCAGATGGACTGACAGGTGATTAAAGTGTAGAGAGTGCTGCTTAGAGGGAGACAACAGGAAGACACCCCTCAAGTTCTGCTTGTTGTGTTGGATAGTGTGGACACCAGAGAGATAAGCTCCTGAGTATGGCAAGGCAACATAGGTCACTGCTACACGAAGGTCAAAACATAATGATTTTCCCTAACATCTCTTATGCTACATGGTAGTGAAAAAGACAGTTGATAGGGTGAGAAGTACCCTGGTAGAGCTGGAAATTTCACACTCAGCGACTGTCCCTTCAAAAGTGTATGTGTTATAAAAGAGAAAAATCTATGTTTAATAATCCAGTGGATGCAGGAAATGGGCTGTGATAATGACAGAGAAAAAAGAACAGAAGAGCTGCAGGGAGAGCAAACAGTGACAAAGAAGACACAGCTGGCTGAAAAGATGTTGGGACGTGCATGCCTGTTTTGTTATATCTAGTACTTAACATATCTCATGGTGCAGCTATGCATGCCAAGGTAGTTGCAATGGTTAACTTTCAACTGCTGCGTTGCTGACTCTGTTGGACACCTTTTCTAATGAGTATTGTTAGCAATTTTGGATAGTGTAATATGGCTGCAGTTGGTGACTACGAAACTTCTTTTGTTGATATTTTAACATGGTGGTATAAAGGCCAGATGATGCAAGTAGTAATGGGAATGATAGCTATTTAAATACCATACTTGCTTAGTCACCTGACCCCCTCTGTTTAAATTACACATCTTAGGATTTTTTTCTTGCACCACCTATTTTTGCTTCTGCCATCTGAATTAATTAGTAAACACTGCCTGTTTATTTGTGCTGTATTATAACTGATAGGGCATAAACATGTCCTATTTACGATAACTCAGTCTTAGCAGTGTTTTAAATGGACAGAGCTGAATGTATAAATGAAGCCATTATGTGTTTCTTTTGTGACTGGAGGCCATTATATGTTTTATCTGTAACCAAATATTACTCTTTGGCTTGGACATAGCATCTGAAGCCCAAAGGGGCTAGAAAATGGACACTTTAAATGTTGGGACTTTTGTTTTAATAGGACACTTGACATGGTTTGGGGCATACAGTTCCATCACACACATATGTGTTAAAAACAGTTAGGGTATGAATACATTTAATTTAGTGATGGTTCTCAACTGGGTGTAACACTGTGCAATACATAAACCTACCTAGATATATATGGAATTCATATTCTGTGTATACGATGCTGTGTCTCTGTTCCATAAACAGATTGATTGTACTACATTGTGTTTGAAAATGAATAAAATATAATTTAAAAAATAAAAGAGATGGTGACAGTGGGCCCAACTCTCAACAGAGGCATAAGGGTGGCACAAGGTGTGTCTGACATGCAGTACACCAAAGCACCTTGCATCAGCGGCAATGCGCCCAATTCTGCAACAAACACATCTTGTGACAAACACATTGCGCATGATGCAAAAGCGCATGGTGCATCATATAAACAGCATAGGCAGACCACATGGTGCATACAGCATCAACACACAGGAACAGAATCATGGCCAATCCACAGAGGACACAGCATGGAGAAAGGAGGCAGACAACCCCAGGAACACAGAGGAGAAAATCAGGGTACTCCAGGAAGAAGAACTTTACTGACCAGGAGAGAGAGATCCTTCTGAATGCAATTGAGACCCAGGTAGGTGGGCATGTGGGTGACTATATCACAAGTGCATGCTGTGTAATGGTGCAGGGTTGTGACATGAATGTGTCACCCAAAAGGCGGACCTGCTATTGTCCAAGGGAGGGGACCAGAACTTACGGACACAGTGGCAGGATGCATGGGATGAAGTAGCCACACTGGTCAATGCAGTGTTCCCCTGCAGACACAGTGTGAGGGAGATGCAGAAGCGGCATTGTGACATCAAGCAGCATGTGAAGGAGAAGGCTGCCCACAACAGGCGATGCACAACGGCAATGGGCGGAGGACCCACACAACCACAGCCCCTCAGCAGACATGAGGAATGTGTATTGGCACAGATTAGCACATGCAGCATACAGGGTGACACAGACCTGTATCTGTATGTGCTACAACATGCACTAGGTAAGCACATGGCATGCATGAGGTGAGTGACACCACCATGCAGAAAGCAGCCGTGGTACCACCAGTGGAGGTTGATGCCCTGAGCAGACAATAGGGACCCACAATGCAAGGCCCCACAATGGATAGTGACACGGGGGGGGCAGGGATGGTTGGATATAGTTATGGCTCGGTCCACCATGCAGAAGAATTGGATGCATGCAGCGACCCATCCACTGGCCACCGCATGCTGGACATGCATGGAGACATCTGACACATACTATGACATGTGGACCAAATGTAACTCACCATGCACATGTGTCTGTACACCCAGCAGGATGCCACAGTATACAGTCTGGAACACATGCCACTGCCAGGCGGCCATACAACCATGCCGCCATGATGTGTCTGACAATGAAAGCAGTGGGCTGGAACAGCAAGGCATGGAGAGTGACAGTGATGATGAACAACAGCAGTCGCCCACCAGTGACAGCCCTGTGAGCCAGGACCTTAGGAGTGATACCGACAGTGACGCTGGAGAAGGACAGGCAACTGACAATGTCAGCAATGCTGTGCCATCCAACAGCAGTAACACTACGGGGAACACCACACCTGCAGGCACAACAGCGGACCAACATCAAGCCACGTTGGACAGTGAGCAGCCGGACGACAGTAGGGATGCCAATGTTGCGGGACAGGCAGACAGTTCACACACTGCCAGTGACTGTGATGGCTAGGCACACAGCACTGTGGGACAGTCCCCTGGAGGTGCATGTGGAACAGGCCAACATGGTGCAATGCCACTGCCATTGGAAGAAGACCTTGGGGATGACCTGTCATTATACTGCCAGGATGTCATGTTCACTCAGGAGGCAGCACAGTGTGAGCTGTCTGGGATATGCAACAGCATACTTGACCACACAGATGCCACCATAGCACACATGGGCCAGCTGCATCTGACTGTGGCAGACATCCATGCAGTAGTCAAGCATGGGATACAGGAAGGGGCAGGCCAAATGACACAGACAGCAATGCTCCTCCAGGACATACAGCTGTGTGTCCAGAACCAGGTAGATGCCATAGAAAGGCAAACCATGGTCATGGAAAGCAGCACTGGGCTGCACATCACCCAGACAGAGGCAACAACAGCAATGGCCACAGCACTGCAGGAGATTGCAAGATGCATGCAACAGCATGCGGTCAGCATGTCAATGGTCCCATGGTCCCATCCCAAACACAATTGGTGGCAGGTGACAAACAGCATGGCGCAGAGCACACAGCAGGTGTATCCCAGCATGTGTCCCACAGGAGTGGTCAGGATTTGATGCAGAGCAGTGAGAGAAGACAGGGCATGGCACAGCTTGCAATGATCATAGGACAACAGCTGGCCACAGTGTCGACACAGAATGTGGCACACACAGCTGGACCAGAGGACAGAGAGGTGGGTGACAAGGATGGATGTCATTGAGCCATATGCAAACTGCAATAGGACAACAATGCCACTAATGGAAGAACGTGGGCACAATGGACAACATGACAAGGTTGGTAGCACACAGTGAAGCTGGTGTAGACAGTGTAAATGCCACAGTGGTAAACACACAGCACGTGGGCATGACAAGGAAGACACACATGGCAAAACTTCAATGGACATAGCCGAGGATGTGGACAAAGATGAAGGGATAGTGGAACAGGAGGTGCATAGGGGGCAGGATGCTTACCTGTCCAACAGTGTCATGGTGCAGCCCATCCACACATACAACACAACAGGGCAGGCCCCAACCATGGCTATGACAACAGCTAGTGCTGCACAGAAGCCGGCACAGTACAAGACATCCCAGAGTCAAGGCCATAAGAGGAGTCACACTGATGCAGTTAGAATGGCCTGTGAGGGGCTGACAGCCAGTCAAGGAACAGCTGCAGCAGAACCCAGTACATATACAGCAGCACTGGGCAGCTGTACCAGATGGAGGGGAAACAACAACGTTGAAGCAGGGACAGATGTAGTGCAACAACCATGGCTAGAGACACCAAGACAGTCACAGAGGCACATGATACATGCCTAGCTGGCCAACCCAGGAACACAAGTGAACAGTGATGTACTGCAAGGTTCAGTACAGAGCAGCATCATGGAAACACAGCCACCACATGCAGCACAGAGGTGGAAAACAGCCAATCTACACTGTAAAGAGCAGCCTGGCCACCCACACAATTAGTCAGCATGCAACATGCCAGGCAAGTACACCAGATGGGGGGAATGAACCTGATGATAGTGTCCTCTACAGTGCAATGGTGCACGTGGGCACACCATACCCTAAGCACAGCGACACACCTGAACACACACCACACATGGCAACACACATGTACCATGACCCCATGTACAGTGCACAGTGCCCATGGCCATGATCCCACCCAGACATGCCACCACAGGCAGGGGACACATGCACACACACCTGCAGCCCACAGCATGCCACCAACCACACAGTGGTGGTAGTCCCCGTGCCACCCTGTACATCACGTGCCAGATGCCATTAGACTCACTCAAAGCCTGCCCTGGGAACACTGGCCTGCAAACACGTGTGTACAACATGGCATGCAACATGCAGCTTACGTCCACAGTGCACACCCATGGGACAGACACATGCACAACAGTCCCACATATCTGTAGGCCATGATTGTTCTGTCAATGCACACACAGAAGAATATCCATAACGAGGGCATGCCTGACTGTGGCGGGACAGCACACCACAGCTGCACAACGGTGTCATGCACATCTATGCCTGTCTAGTGTGGGTGACACCCAACAGGGGCTGTCTCTGACACCACCAGCAGGATACACCTGCAGGCCACCTGCCAACAACCACACCAGCACCCAATATTCATGTGGTGGAACCACACACGTTGTGATGCCATACAGGCACACCACAATCTGCACATATGGTGCCAGTCTGCAAACCCTGTTGTACCAATACCAATTGACACTGCACCCCCACATCCCTTGTACTGCAGATAATCACCATACAGGTTGTGGGCCCCCTCACACACACCCCTGTGCCCACGATGTGCTCATTGGGTTGCACACACCGCAATGGGGAACACCACCACAGGCCAGGCCCATAGCACATGCAGCACCATGCACATTCATGGTTCCAGGTATGCTGCCACACCTAGGTGCATGGCCAGTGCTGGACATTTGTCACCCTTCCACACACATACATGGTGTACCCCACCCATCTCACTGACAGCACACCCCCCACACAGTGCCTGACATGTGACATGCCACCACATCCAGCAGACTGTAATGCACACTGCATGATGATGGATGGACATTGCACAATGCCCCATACCGTGACAGACCACACAGTCCTAACATGGAATGGTGTACCACACTTGTGGACCCATGACATGCACAACACATGCAGGCCAAAACTGCAGGGTCCCACTTTGTCGACTGGTGGTTTGGCTTACCTACAGTTGCATGCCACTGTGGACCTAAGAGGACCCCAATACTGGTTGCAACACATAGCTTCCAGACTACAGTGATCTGACACTGTGCAGGAGTGTGACACTACTGTGCCCTGTGGCAAATGTTGCCAATTCAGTATGCAGTGCATGACACACATTGTAGGTCAACATTCTCTGGTGCAGGAGCATCATGCAGTCAGAATTTTTGGAGGGGCACAAAATACAGACATCTCTAGAGGGGTCTGGGGGCATGCTCCACCAGGAAAATTTTGAAAAATTGAAGTCAAATGGTGCATTTTGGTGACTTTTAGCAGGCCAGAAAGCTGTTCCCCAGCAAGCTAAATACCATAATAATGATGGAGCAATTATAAATTGTTCTTGTTCTTTGTTCAGTCTGTGTACACTGACCTTTGTATTTCAAAGAAATTTTTAAAGACCTGAACTTGTGCAATTACACTCCATTTAAGAGCACACAACAGCATGCTGTCTGTCACAAAAAAAAAAACAAGCCTAATAACAATAAATGAGTGCCTTTACTAACACCAATCACTACTGACAAATGACTGTGTTAGTAACCTTAAACCAAGGGGGAATATGGGACACAGCTTCCCTTTCACTTTGTTTAGCATGCCAGAGGTGAAAAACAGGGCCTGTATGACCACTTCCCCAAGCGTGTATTCAGATCATTGTAAGCTAGGATGGCAGCAGCTGGTGTCAACATGAACACTGTACTGTGACTTAAGTTGTTTATTTTTTGTCAGTCCTCGTGCCAACTTAGTCTGACTCTGTCCTAAAAAATGACTGCATGATATTTTTTGGCCCCTCTGACCTCTCAGTGCTGCTTAATCCATATCTGGCACTTATTTTATGTACTGGAACAGCCTGCACATTTGATTTTTCCCCTCACAGCCTGTAGTATAGATTTGTTTTTTGGCCTCTCTCTGTGCTGCTTAGTCCCTTGCCTGGTGGAGCTTAATTTCCTTCAGGTAATGGATCAGATCAACAACGATTGTTGCAACCTCTCAGTGCCAGCGCTCCGTATCTCCACTCTCAGATGTAGTACCTGGACTGTACCATGCGGTCTCTCTCGCTGCTCAGTGGTCACCACCTGGTACAGTCAGGAAACCCTCCATTTGGCATCCAGTGTCAGAGAGAAATTGCGCACTTCAGCTACACACAAAACACCCCTGAAGGCTTCAGGGGTGTTTTGGGTGTGCTTGAAGTGCCGCAATTTCCCTCTGAAGATGTCCTTTAAATGACGATGCAGCTTTCTTGACTGGAACGCTACTGCATCTTCCAGTCACTCCAGCCACAAATGGGTGCAGCTTTTTGACCCACTAAGAAGATAATGGGTGGGTCAGGCTGCTGGTGCATTGTGACATTGGCATGATCCCACAGTCTCAGAACACTGCGCAAACGGTCCCTTCCTCTCAGGATAAGTATAGGACACAGCTACACCTACCTACTTGTTTAGTTGATGACAGGGCTCAACCTCCCCCACCCCCCCCGTAAGTGAACAAACCCAGGCCAGTCAGATAATAAAACAAATGGCAAACAAGGCCCACTGCATGTCACTACAGTAAGTAATCAGCCGCTGCCGGCCTGCAGCACTGTTATTTCCCAGACCCCAACTCCCAGCCACCAGCCCCGATCCTCACACACACACACACACACACTCACATTGTGACTCACTGTGGCAATTGAATTCAACAACCAATTTTCCTTTACTGGCTGTTTGCTCTGGTCGCTTCACCAGCTGTTGGGCACTGCTTCCAGTTCCCAGCCTTCCTTTCCCTGCTGCTGCCAGCTGCTTGGCAGAAGACTTTTTCTTTTTTTCTTAAACCAGGCAGGAACTAACTTGTCTTCTGGTCTGGAACACCGTGCTGTCTCATCTGAATGATCCGACTAGGAATCGACCGACAACCGAGACGGCACTTGAATGACAAATGAACCAGTTTGCCACGTAAGCTATTTCTTCGCGCTTTGGCTGTGATTGGCTGGCTGGCAGTGGCTCAAGGCAAGCAAAAAGGAGAAGTCGTGATTGGGGCTTGGGGCTGATATTGAACGAGTACCAATCAACTGTCTCTGTTGTTTTTTTACCTTACTTACATGCTCAGCCCCAAAGCTAGTCACCAGCAGGAGCAAGTACATTTTTTTAAAACTGCCGGCGGCGGCTCTACACGGCGCTCAATCCAATCCCACACCACACACACCAACCACATCAATTGAATTCGGAACCCCCACACCGCACTAAAAAAACTTTGAAAAACAGCATTGTTTTTTTTTTTTCGGCCCTCCAGAGAATAAAATAAAATGCTAAATCAATTATATTTTAATAGATTGCACAACAATATTGGGGTGGCATATGCCCCCTCGGGCAATATGAGCATGACACCACTGCTCTGGTGTCCAGATGAGGGCCAATGGATGCCCATTTGGACCAGTAATCACACATTGACTGACAATGCACAGTACACAGCATAAGTAGATGTAGGGCTTGCACATGCATGAATGGCACACGAACACAGTATGAACGAGTAACAACAGTGTGTTATGAACAACACAATAATACACCAAAACAGCATAAATGGCATATGGATAGGTAGACAGTATAGTGTGCACAACAACACAAACAACAACAAAGATGCAATAGTGCAGCAAATAACATTGTACACTATGCTAACCACAACGTACATGAACGTACAGCTGTGTAGGGTCTATGCTATGTGCTCTGTCCATGGCTGGACTGTCATATAGCACATAGAATCCTGGACAATTGTCCAACAGTCATTGTCCACCAGTGCATTTGAGGTACTCCAGAAGGTCATGCATATCATTGTTCATCATAGCAATATGACGTGCCAGTGGCCTAATGCGAACACTGATTCCCCGTGCAAAATCATGCAGGGTGGGCAGCTGTGGATGCTCATTGTCGACACCACCTGCATCCATGTCATGTGATGCATCATCGACACACAAAGGCTACAAGGATTTGTGTTTGGGGGCAGGACCCACGGCCCCACACACAGGGACATCCCAATCATCCTCTTGGCCATCCATTGCCTGTCCAGCCACATTCAGATTGCCATCACCCCCGCAGTCATGTCCACTGTGGCATCAGTGTCAGACTGACCAACATCACCATTGTCCAGCACCACATGTGGCGGCTGTTGCTGCTGTTCCACTGGGGCTGTCTCCTCCTCTGTACTGTCCTCTATGTCCTCCCTCCTTGCCACCAGCTTGCCGTCCTTGGCCATCCTCCTCATTCTGACAGCATACACCCTTACATAACCCCTCTTCAGGCAGCGCATTGCCCGCTCAAGGCTATGCCACAGTGTGTCATGGCCCTGCAGCCCCTCTACACACTGATGGTGGCACCTGCAACACAAAGTGACAGACTGTGAGGGATTGCGATGCATGTGTGCACCTATGAGTACACAGAAAAATCATGTTGCACAGAATGCACACACGAGGGGTGACACTTAATTATTTATTGAAGTGTTTAACCAGGAAAGCATGATGAGCAGGCTACTGCTCAATTCCAGATACTGTACATCCTGGGGAAAGGGGAGACTACATATGCAGTAGAAGGGCAAACGTAACACAAAGTAGAACTCAAAATAGGAACAAACACTACATCGTTCAAGGTAGTGATACTTAAGACAGACTAGATCTAGAGTACAATTAATGCAGAACCCAAAACAGGCATGGATTAAACATAGTACATTAAATATAGTAAATAGGTAATCATACATTAAAATGTTCATAGGATAGGCAAAAAACACCTGTCAAATCTGTGATGCCATGCAACGTGTTGCGCCCCACAGCTGCAATATGCACCATCTGTGTATGGGGTACAATACCCCAATGGTGCACACACTGCATGTGCCCTACCCCCAAACTACAGACACAGGTGGCATTAATGCCCCTGCAGCAGTGTGCCTATATGTGTGTGTGTGTGTGTGTGTGTGTGTGTGTGTGTGTGTGTGCCTGCATCATGTGCCGTCTGCTCATGATACCTTCAGTTCCATAGTGCAGCCTACCATAGCATTGTGCAGTGCATATGCGACGCATGCATGGCACCACTGCATGTCATCATGTGCATGATGGTATCCATCCTTGTGACTGTGTACCATACCCTGTGTGTCACCCTTGCAGCCTGAGATGCCTATGTGTCCTTCCGTGTGTGCGGCCGCACACATGTCAGCAGGACATGTGGCCTGTATGCATGACATAGGACACGGGTCACCGCCTCCAGGTCTGCAGCTGCATGTGTGGCCTGTGACCACAGGCATGCACATCTGGCTGACTAGTGCACATCACTGGACCTTATACCACAGCAGACGCACACGGCACTTGGCTGCTACCATGCCTCCCCCCTGCATATCAGGCCCAACAGAGTACCTTACAATGATGCATGTATGGCATGTCAGATATACACTTACCTTGCTGCCATTGGGCATCGTGTAGGCCTTGTCCCACTCCACCCTGTCCATGTCTCATGGGCCTCTCCTGCCCATCATTGGTGTTGTCCACTTCTGCTGAGACATAACAGTGTATGACATCATCAGTACACAGCTGTGCATCCGTGGTCACTGTGGTGTGTGATAACATACACACCTGCCTGCCTTGGCTGTCCTCCTCGTATCTGGACATCTGCGTTGCGAGCCATCCTCTGCAGGTGGGCCAGGAGCTGACCCTCCCTCCAGGCAAGGTCATTCCACTGGTGCCTGACCTTCCTCATGATCCTCCTGATGCCAGACACTGCCTGGAGCCTGTTACCAATGGTGGCCCACACCCTTTCCCTGTATGAGGGACTGGATTGCTGTCTCTCGTGGGAATAGCGCCCTGGTCCATTGCTCAGCTAGGCTGATGAGGAGCACAGACTCATCATCCGAGAAGTTAAGTGCCCTGCTCCAACGTACCATTGAGAGTCCAAACAAAGTTTAAGAGTGGTGCACAGTTAGAGAGTGGGTGCTCCTGCCAGAGGTTGCTAACCTCAATTGTATGCAAAAAAGAGATAAAAGGAGCACTCAAATGAAAAAATAAGTGCTAAAATAGCATTTTGTTAACTTGCCATTAACAAATGAACCAGGAACCCTAACCCCTGCTATTCAGCGTTTGTGTCTTCAAAGGGGGTATGGCTAGCAGGAGATACAAAGACTCTTAAATACAACCTCTGACATCATCAAATTAAAACAGCAATAACCAAATTACCACACCTGTGCCTAAGTGTGCTAGTAAACAAAAGATAGTGAAACTTAATTGCTATTATAACATATACTGTACATAGTAAAAAAAGTTTGTGTTTTATCTGTTTCTTTTGTTCACAAAGTCAAAGAAATAGAGAAGCTGAATACCATACAAATTATTTACATATCTTCTTGTTGTCTATCAGCATATATTCATTCTCTATCTTTTATGGGTAAAAAAACACCAGTAATAAACTTGTTCCTACAATAGATTAAGGTCATATTTCCATTAATAATGTTATACCTTTAATGCAGACCATATCTCTAAAGTTAAAACAGTGTATTATAACCACAATGAGCCATTTTCACAGAAACATATAACGAAATACAAGGCTTAAGACAATCAGACTTAACAGTTCAAATTATAGCACAGACATAAATAACAGAATGCCAAGGAGGGAAAGAAATTGGGGGGGAGGGAAGGGGAAAGAGAAGGAAGAAGGAAAGAGAAAAGAAAAGAAGGGGAAGAGAAAGTAAAGGAAGATATGAAAAAAGTTTTAGGAAAAAATATAAAAAAGGTAAAATGAGAAGGGACACAAAAGGAAAAAGTATGTGTAAGAGAAGAGCGGACTGGGGAAGATGTCCCACTGTGATCACCCTCACGCAACTTCCATCCAAAGAATGGGAGAAGGACCTTCCATTTCAGGTGGGGATCTACAGGCATATATTCTCCAGTGGACCTATATGGGAGAGAAAACAGAAGAAGACGGTGACAAAATAGTTAACATATAAGCAACTGCTATCATAAATTTATTTCCACATTTTCTTTTTGTCTTTTAAAAATGGTTTTAAGTCCCATTGGTCATTGAGTCCATCTGGTTTAACTGTGCCTAATCTGTAAATCCATTTACTTTCTTGTTTCAGTAGTTCATTGGTTCTATTCCCTCCAAATTTAAGGGGCTGTTGCCAGTCAATGCCCATAAACTTCGTATGTTTAAGATCTGAATTATGTTTCTGAAAAAAATGTAATCCAACTGGAGTATCAATCTTAACATTAGTTATATTTCTTACATGTTCCTGTATTCTCTGTTTTAATGTTCTAGTAGTTCTACCTATATAAAGCTGGTCACATTCACACCACAAAGCATAAATCACAAAAGTGGTGTCACAATTTACAAAATATTTCATTGTATAACTGTGTCCTGTTACAGGATGTACAAATTCAGACCCTGGTTTGCAGTAACTGCAAATGTTACATCTTTGGCATTTATAGCTCCCTATGGGTTTATATCCCAACCAGGTGCTCTTTTTTGGTTTGGTGAGTCTACTATGGACCAACCTGTCTTTCAAATTCTGCCCCCTTGAAAAGGTGATACGAGGTATTTCCCCTATTGCAACTCCTAGATTTTTGTCTGCATGCAAGATGTGCCAGTTCCTATAAATAACATTTCCAATCTGGCCTGACCAATTATTAAACTCTGTAACAAAAGTCACACATTTAGTGGAAACTGATACTTTTTTGGACGCTTCCCTTAATGTTTCTTCTCATTGCAAAGTATAGGTTTTATTTATGGCCTGTGTCAAGATATCATTTCTATAACCTCTTTTAATAAATCTGCTTTTCAGTTCTTCAGCCTGAGTAAAGAAGTCCTGATCCTCAATGCAATTCCTGTGTAGACGAAGGAATTGCCCATAAGGAATGGAATCCTTCAAACTTTTGGGATGTGCACTATCTGCCCTAAGTAGATTGTTTGTAGCTGTAGGTTTTCTATAGATATTTGTAATAATATCTCCTCTAGATGTTTCAGGCCTTCTAATAGTAAGATCTAAGAATTCTATACTAGCAGAACCTGCTCTATATGTAAATTTCATATTGATATCATTGTCATTCAGCCATTCTACAAATGATGCCACCTCTACTTGGTCACTATCCCAGATACACAGAATATCGTCAATAAAGCGAGTCCAAAAAACTGTCTTTCCCAAGTATGGATTAGTGTTTTGAAATACACATAGTTCTTCCCATTTTCCAAGAAAAAGATTGGCATAGGAAGATGCCATACATGGCCCCATAGCTGTCCCACATATTTATCTCTAGTTTTCTCCCAAAAATTCAAAATGATTATGGGTCAGTATAAACTGTACAGCTGACAAAATAAAGTCTACAGGTATATATTCTACTACATTTCCTTTCTCTAGATAATATCTACATACACTGACACCTTGTTCATGTCTTATACGTGTGTATAGCGATTTAGCATCAGTGGTTATCTATAACATGTTTCCTGTCCATTGTTTATTTTTTTGTTTATCACATGTGTTGTATCCTTTGTATATGAAGTCAATTTAACTTCTTCTTGTTGTAGAAAAAAATCTACACAACAACCCAATTTCTCTGGGACTGATCCAATGGCAGAGATGATTGGTCTCCCTTGGGAATCCATCATATTTTTGTGTATTTTTGGTAATGTATAGTAACAAGGTAATACAGGGCTGTCACTCCACATGAATTTCAGTTATCTTTCTGTTATGCCCCCCCTTGATACTGCTTCCTGTAGGAGACAATTCACTTCTACCCTATAGTGACTCATATATTCTAAGGTTTTCATAACTAGACACAACACTTAGTAAATTCTCTACAATATTTACATAGTGTTCTCTATCCATCATCACTGTATTTCCACCCTTATCTGCAGGTTTTATCTCTATTCCCTCCTTTAATTCTAATTCTTTTAATGCCTCAGTCTCCTTTGTTGTTAAATTTTTGTTCCTAGGTTGTCTTGCTTTAACCAAAATTTCACCTACTTCTTTTAACACTATTTTTTCAAAAGTGGAAATAACAGGGTTAGAGATATCAGGAATAAATTCAGATGGTGGCGAGAATAAAGTTTTTCTCATAGTTTTGATATTACTGGTTGTACTCAAAGTGGTGGGATCCGAACCTGTAGATCTCATAGGATCCCTGTCAATCAAATTCATAATATAGTCAATATTCTCAGTATAGTTCAATCTTTCATTGTCCATATTAGAATAGAGTTCTGTATAATCCAAATTATCTTGCCCAAGCGTGGTCTCCAAAAAACCCATGATGTCAGAATTATCTTTAGTTTCCAGTCTCTTTGAGAAAAAAGCTTTTAATTTCAATTTCTGAAACAGTTTATACAGATCCACCTGAACTTGAAAGGGATTTAACTGGGGTGTTGGGACAAATGAAAGACCATGTTCCAATAGCTTGATTTGTATTTCTGATAATTCTACTTTAGAAATATTGACTACCTGGAATTCTTGCCTCGTCCCCTCCCTCATCCTCTGTTTTTTTTCTGTCTCAGTGTATCATTTTCCTCCACATGTGCCCCTCCTTGTTCTCCTGTTCCTTCTTCTCCTGTGTCCTGTGTGGGCTGCCCTTGGTCTAAAAAAGGACTACAGTCCCTATTTCTGTCATTCCCCTCTTCAAAGCGTACCTTCAATCTGCTTCTGCTTCTACTTCTGTTTCTATAGTTTCCTTTTCTTCTCCAGTCTAGAATTTGCACTCTATCATAATCTTCCTGGTCTCTTAATAATTTTTTCTGTTTTTTTATTCACTAATTGACTCTCATATATAGAGAGTCTCTCTTTCATAGATTTATCCAATTCTTTAAAGGCAGCGTTCTCTTTAAATTTAAGCACTTCCTTCTTTGCTACTTCAATCTCTATATTTAATTCTTCTTGTTTTTGTATGTCAGCTTTAATAAGCAGGTTAATAAATATTTTAGAGTAAGCAAGTGCAGCTGCCAACCACTCTTCTTTAAATGGGAAACTTTCAAAGCCAGATGATGGGACTATTGTGATCCTAAGACCTCTTGGTGCTTGCCCTTTAGATAAACATTGTTCAAGTGTTATCACATTATAAGTGATATCCAGCTCTTTTTAAAGTAATCTCTCTAATTTCAGAAATGCTGTTTTTAAATCACCTGGAACTGTTCTAGTGTCATCACTGACTCTTAGTTTGTCACAAGCCTTGCTCCTCTTTGCTGCCCAAGTCTCCATGTGCTCCCAATCAAATTCTGGCTCAGCGTTCTCCCCATATCTCCAACTCACATTTTCCTGCATTTATTCTGTTGAGAGGAAATCAACACACTGCTTCAGCCTATGTAGAACTTGAGAAAACTGCCTCCTGGCCCAGATACTGGCAACACTCTCGTCACTCGTCGTCCGAAACCCTCTGGAGAAATCAAGCTACAAAAGCAACTTCTCCACTTGTCGCCACTCAAAAGAAGCAAAATTGAAAGTCCAAACAAAGTTTAAGAGCGGTGCACAGTTAGCAAGGGGGTGCTCCTGCGAGAGGTTGCTAACCTCAATTGTATGCAAAAAAGAGACAAAAGGAGCACTCAAACGAAAAAAATAAGCGCTAAAATAGCATTTTGTTAACTTGCCATTAACAAATGAACCAGGAACCCCAACCCCTGTGCTTCAGCGTTCGTGCCTTCAAAGGGGATATGGCTAGCTGGAGATGCGTATGGCTACCATTGCTTGTTTCCCCAACACCTCCTGTGTACTACTGGGATTAAACTTTCCCCTGACTGCCTATGCACCACGTGTGACTACTGTAGCTTGAGCTGCAATGCCCTGTTTGGCCTGCTGCATGTGCAAGTGCTTGACTAGCATGTGCTGTTGCATGTGCTGTGTGTGGCCCACATTTCCCTGCGTTCCCACTGCTCAGACCACGTGCAATGCACATTGCTTCAACCAATGGCATGCACACAATACATGTTGTGTATGTATTGGTATCACGTTTGACGCCAGTTGTGAGGTGTGTGGCCACACAATGCATCTGTTGCACATCACACTCCAATGCTGGTCCGGGGGGGGCTGCCTGCTCACAGTACCACTGTGTGCCACCCCACATGGCCTGCCCCATGGGTATGCCACTACCCAAACATTTCCCACTGCCATGGGTGCCACACCTATACTTTCTGCAAGGCCTGCCCACTGCCCTGACTGCAGTGTCTGGCACACAACACGTCATACCATGCCATTCACCATATCAGATGTACATCGCTCATCCCCTGTTCCACATGCATGCAACACCCACCTGGCCATGCCTGATGCTGCCAATGTCATGTGCTGTCTGGGTCGGCAAACAGTCAATGGGCATCTTTGTCAATGGTGATGCCACTGCATGTCTCCAGGCCCAGGTGGTGACACCTCCGTATCGCTGGAGCTGGTCTGGTCCACTGGCAGTGGGTGGCCACACCATGGTGGTCCCCGGGTACTTGGCACTGCCTTGTTGTTCTCCACAGTACCATGACATTGCTGCCCAATGTCCCTGTAGTGTGTTACATACTTGCATGGGTGTGGCCTTCATATGGCCTCAGTGCTGTGGTCCATGCCCATGTCCATGTCCATGGTGGTGTTGCTGTTTATGTGCCCTTGCACATTGCTCATGGTGTTGTGTGCTCATCTGAAGTGTGACCTGATCAGGTTTGCACACTTGCATTGACTGGCCAGTGTGTTTTGTAGCTGGGCCTGTTGTCACCAGTCAAGGGCAGGCCTCACCTCCTCCTACTCTCTGTCACCATCATCACCAGGTGCTTGTTCATCCTCTGGCACTGGTATGCTGTGTTCGAGCACAATGTTGTGCAGCATGCAACATGCTATGAAGATTTTGCATGCCATTACTGGTGTGTATTGCAATGCACCACCTGATCTGTCGAGGCACTGGAACCTCATCATGAGGATGCAGAATGTGTGCTCTATCATGCTGCATGTTGCTGTGTAGGCATCATTGTAGCATTGCTCCACTGCACCCTGGGGCCATCTTACCGGTGTCATCAGCCATGGCTGTTATGAGTATCCGCTGTCACCTGTGGGGAGGGAGGTTACTGTTGCATCCACATGCTTCCCATGTCCACCTGTTCTCTGTGTGTATGTGTGTGCCTTATCTATCAGCCAACCATCTGTGAGTGTTCCATTCTGAAATGCCTCACACAAACCACTGTTATGGTAGATATATGCATCATGTGTGGATCCAGGATACTGTGCCACAACATCCAGTATATGGCACCTGCTGTCACAGATGACTTGTACATTCATGGAATGGTATCCCTTGAGATTCACATAGGTGTCTGGTTCATCCAGCGGTGCTCTTATGGCAATGTGTGTGCAGTCTATTGAACCATGCACATGTGGGAATCCTGCTGTGTTGAAGAATCCCTGCATGATTGACAGTTGCTCATGGGTTTCTGTGAGTAGGTGGATGTAGTGGTGCGACCTGTGTACCAGGGCTTCTACCAATGCCCTTAGGCAATGTGATACAGAGGGCTGTGAGATGCCCACTGTGTCACTGCTTGGTGTCTGGAATCCACCACTGGCTAATACACGTAGGGCTGCACATACCTTCACCTCCATTGGTATGACATGGCCTCTATATGTCCTGCTTCTCATGTCATCCTTCAGATCATGGCATAGCTGTACAATGGCCACCTTGCTAAGCCAACATCGTACAATGCACTGATTCTTTTTCAGTTCAGTGTCTGATGTGCATGACCGGTACACTCGCATGGCATGCCTCCTGTGTCTGCATTGTTGCTGTCTGTGTACCTGCTGCATCTGTCCCTGTGGCTGCTGTACAGCACCACCCTGTTGTGCTTCCTGGCGGGCATGTTGCCTGTGGCTTAGAATAGCCAGCCATATGCCCAGTAGGGCTAGTGGTACAAACATCCTATGGAGTGTCTCTCTCTGACCTGCTGCAGTCCTGTGTGAGTCAGTCCTGTAACACTACCCCTGCCTCTTCCTTGTCTTTTTCTAAGTTTCCTTAGTTCAGCACTGCCTGGTCTAACAGGTGTTTGTCATTTCCTGTTTGGTGCAAGTTTGTGAATTGTACTGCTCCATCCTGCTTGCCTTGCCTATGTCACAACGCACCTTGCGTTATGGTGCTGGCCATCATATGGCACTGCAACGGTGCAAGGGGTGATTGATGCACTGGTTCTTGCTTTCCCACATTGTGCATTTGTGAATGCCGTGCAGCTTGCATTTTGGTGCAAGGTGCTACTTGCATCAGTCTGCTTGGTGAAAGCACCTTGCGTCTAGATCCAGTGTTTGAGAATAGGGCCCAGCGACTTTTGCTGTGGCATGGACACTATGGTCATCTTGTCATTAGGTTAAAAAGTACAGATGTTTATGGGAGGACAGGGCAGAGCTGGGACAAGGCAAGCTATTCCAACCCCACAGTTCTACAAAAGAAAGCCAATGGCACAACACCAATGCAGTTTAAAGAGACAGCCACTTGGGAAGATATGAAAGTGGAGCTGTCAGAGCAGGAGGATGAGAGTGAGGAGGTAGCAGAGGTGGAAACATATAAGCGGAAGAGAAAAGACAGATAAAAGCACATGATTCATGCAAGGAGAAAGACAGGTGAGGGGAAGAAGTATGAGAGGTGGAAGAGCAGGAAAGAAAAAGGAGAGGAGGAATGACATGAGCAAGGAGATGCAGCTTTAAGTTCTAAAGGTAGGTAAAGCACCAGGGCCAGATGGGATGCACACAAGGTACTCAAGGAATTGGCTACAGAACTGGCTAAACCCCTAATATGGCTATTCAATAGCTCAATTCAGACAGAGGTAATTCTGAAAGACTGGAAGGTAGTGGGCGTAGTTCACCTACATGAGGGAAGGGGACAAAGAGCCACGGGGGTATTACAAACCTGCCAGCCTCACCTTTGTACTGGGTAAACTGAGGCAGTCACTGATCAAAGAGGACTTTGTGGACTACCTAGAGAGCAACAGTCAACAGGACAGTATACTGCATAAGTTTGTGGCAGGGAGGTCCCGTCAGATGATCCTGATTGTTTTTCTAACTCAATAAGAAAGATAGTAGATAAAGGCCAAGCTGTGGATTTACTCCAATTTGATTGCAGCAAGGCTTTCAACTTGGTGCCTCACAGAACATTGCTGAAGAAACTAGAAGACTTGCCTTGGCTAGGGACATAGATGTGTATGAAGCTGGTTGAAGGAGAGACAACGGGGGCAGTGAATAGTGGTAAACAGGGTCAAACTGGAAGAGGTAGAGGTCACAAGTGGGGTGCCACAGGGATCTTTCCTGGAATCTGTCCTTTTTAATATGTTCATATGCTACATTGGAGAGGGCATCTGGGGCAAGCTGTGTCTATTCACAGATGACACAAAGCTCTGTGCTATGGTATATAGCAATGAAGAGATTAGGGAGATGCAAAGGGATATACAAAGGCTAGAGAGGTGGTCTGAGGTTTGGCAGTTGTAATTCAGTGCCGGATGATGCAAGGTTATGCACCTAAAGAAAAAAAACAGGACAGAGGTGTCATCACTGTTAACTCCCTCAAACAATCAAACCAGTGTAACAAGGCCTACAGTAAAGCTAACAGGATTCTGGGGTGTATTGGAAGGGGTACTTACAGCAGGAAAAATGAGATACTACTACCTCTATGTTGGTCACTGCTGAGGCCACACCTGAAATACTGTGCCCAGTTTTGGAGTCCTCAATTAAGGTAGTGCAGGGACAGGCTGGAAATGCTGCAGTGCTGGGAGACCAAGATGATTCAGGGCCAACAGGACAGATCTTACAAAGATCAATGCAAACCACTGAATGTGCACAGTACCAGGTCAATATAGCGACTACATAATGTCGCAAGGAAAACTGCGTGTGTAAAACAGCTTGTGGTAAAAGAGCTACAAGGGAAAAAATAGCACAGGTAGAATATGGTGAAGGAGTGGTAGCACTACCCCTGTAGCTGTCAGCTGTGATGCAGTGATGCAGAGGATAAGACATCTGCTGGGTGGCAGTCCTCTGAGCAGCTGCCGTGGCTCACAGGGTATATCCACCAGCAGCTGAGAGTCTGTGAACAGGGGTTTGATTCCCGGTCCTGGATTACCTGTGTTTTTATTTTCTTAGGTTTTGTGCGGTTGGCAGTTCTCCCCCCACCAGGGTTTCGCCCCCATCCCAGAGTTGCCTCCTCCCCAGGAGGTAGTTATTTTAATGTGGGGGGATTCAGGGGCTCAGCCCCCCCATAAGGAGGGATGCGGGTGGCAGAGCCCCCTGCAAAAAGCAAGTTTTTCTGTGTGATCTTAGCCGTTATTACTGCTCTGTGTTTTTACCGAGCGCAATAGTTGTTGTAGCTTTATTGACAGTGTGGTATGTTGCTGCATTTTTTGTCCATGACATATTGACCCCATGCCAGTATGACTAACTGGAGACCAGGCAAGAGAAGTGGGATATGACAGAGACCTTCAAATTCCTGAAAGAAAAATAAAGTAAACTACAGGGAAATATTTCACAGGGGTAGTGAGTCAAAAACCCAAGATCAAGAGTGGAAACTGGTGGTGGAAGGTTGAAGAAAGATGTGAGGATGTTTTATTTTATGGAAAGGGTGGTGGAGCCAGGGAACAGTCTGCCAGCAGAAGTGGTGGAAGCTAAGAACGTAAATGGTTTCATGAATAGCTGGAGCATAGTGAAAGGTTTAGTGGTTGATCAGGTTAATAGCAGTAGGGTGAGGAGCAGGGGGGAGGTCGGACTGGGAAGGATAAAACACCATGTGGACAATAGGTACTCCAGGCAGACTTGATGGACCTTTAGTTTAGTCTTTTTCTGCCATCATTGTCTCTGTTTCTATGCTTATAAGAAAACACAGAGATTAGCTGATGGTGGGAAGGTTCAGGAGGGAGTTGAGGAGGCATTTTTTCACTGAGAGGGTAGCAGCTAAGTGGAATGAGTTATTGGAGAAGGTGGTATCCCTAAGAACAGTGGACAGCTTCAAGAAAGGATGGGAAGAGTGAGGGGGAAGTTGCAGGTAGAGGGGCAAAGGGTGGTATTCAAGAGGGGTCAAGGGGGATATTGGGAGAGGGGCAGTTCCCTTTGTTAACACAGTAGGAACAGCACACTTGAGCAGATTAGAGAGACTGTAAGGCCTTTATCTTTGGCACATTTGCATGTTTGTATGTAAAAAGAGGTGGACTAAGCACAATAGGAGCTAGAAAGTCTGTCATAATTCTCTGGCCCTTTTAGGAGGTTTTAGAGGGGGTACACTTGGACACGTACAGCACCATGCACCTCATAACCCTACAATTGGCCCTTCTTTCTATTTTCTTAGAGGATGCTCTCATCTTTCCCCATAGTCTGCTTTTCATCTATATAGTAGCAGTTAAAAAATGTATCACCCACCTCTTGCTTTCACAGAATCCCCTTACCCTGGCACAGTGGCAAGCCACTGTATACTCTAGCTACTCAATGGAGCTCCTGGCGTCCATGTTAATGGGGCATTTATCACAGTTTACGACAAGGTGGCAACAATGGGTATTATATATTATGGATCCTTTTTTGTTGTTGTTGTTCTTTGGTAACCTGGTAAGACCCCATAAGCATCAGTAGCTGTTTTCAAGGATGACCCGGGAGCACTGGGGAGGTTAAGTGACTTGCTCAGAGTCGCACATTATGCGAGTGGAGGTTGTGGGGGTCAAACCCAGGTTTGCTGGATGCACCAAGGTCCTTCACAGCTCATTATTCTAACCTCTAGGCTATACTGCCAGCCCTGTTCTTTTGTCACTTGACACCCTGTGGAGAAAACAGGAAGTTGCTATCCTCTGTACAGACAGCTGGTGAGACCGCATCTGGAGTACTGTGTGTAGTTCTGGAGACCCAGTCTCCGCAAGGACATAGACAAGATGGAAGCTGTCCAGAGGAGGGCAACTAAAATGGTGCAGGGTCTGCACCAGAAGACATATGCAGAGAGACTAAAGGAGCTTAACATGTATAGCCTCGAGGAAGGGGGGGCATGATAGAAACTTTCAAGTACCAAAGGAATCAACAAAGTCCAAGAGGGTAGCATCTTTCAAAAAAGAGATGTGCAAGAACAAGGGGTACAATTTGAAGATAGAGGGGGGGCAGCTCAGAGGTAATGTAAGGAAGTATTTTTTCACAAAGAGGGTTGTGGATGCATGGAACAGTCTTCCAGAGGAGGTTGTGGAGTCAAAAACTGTGGTTGAATTCAAGCATGAATGGGGCAGCCATAAGGCAATTCTAGGGGGTGGGGTTAGAAAGAAGTAGGCTGCTGGTTAACTAGGATCTGCAGCTTATCCATTAGGTAGGGAAATGGGCAGACTGAGTGGTCCAAGCGGTCCTTATCTGCCGTCAAATTCTATGTTTCTATGTTTCCCTATGGTATGGGGAGCTCTTGGCCTTGTGGATCCCCCCTCTCTGTCCCCCCATTCCCATGACCTTCATCCCATTATATTGTATATTATGACTTGGTTTGTTCATTTTTAGGGCTGCAGATAAAAGCCTGCAGCCCTTCTGCATTCACTCTTAAAAAGTGGCTGATCATGGAACTTCCTTTTTGGACTCTTGGCTGTATCCATCCACCACTGCAAAACAGTGCACTCCCTGTCTGATTTTTGATATTTTGCTTCTCTGTCTTAAAGGCATCTGAAGGGAGGGGATATAAAGAAACTTAGGATATAAACAAACAAACAAAACACTTTTGAAAGCTGCAGTCTGTCCAGCTCAAATAGATTCATTCTAGTTCTTTCAGCAGCCTAGGGGTTAACTCATAATCTCCTTGGCCATTTAATGGGGCCCCAACAGGGAAACAGCTTCCAGACACAGAGACTCAGCTGTTCTATGCTTTGAAGACAATAAGAGTGTGTGTGTGTGTGTGTGTGTGTGTGTGTGTGTGTGTGTGTGTGTGTGGGTGTGTGTGTGTGTGTGTGTCACATAGGAAATGGATAAATCCCACAACAGTCCTTGCCATGCAGTGCATTATTGTGATAATAAAATGGACCCAGTTGATTTTCATCTCTCCTAAACAGGTTCATGTCTACCTGATTCCAGTACATGTGCTTTTAAGAACTACATAAGCTATAAGCTAAAGCACTTAGACTCTATTTTCTTTTCTATACTCGGTTTCTCAGACAGGTAGAAAGTGTATGCCCATATAAACCTGTTGCCCCAAGGGGTATATTGTATCTTTTAGGCACGTAAGAGGTAAGAATTAAGTTTAGTTTTAAACATTTCAGAACTGCTTGAGTTGACAATATCATATGGAAGCATATTCCATAATGTGATAATCCTTTCTATAAAAAAGTACCTTCTATTATTTTTCTTAGGATATGTCAGCTTCAACTGCTTGCAATGAGATCCAAGATTTAAATCTCTATCTGCCATGTTCAAATCCAAACTTTCTCTTAAGTCATCATCCTCGGCTATCCTATACATTAACAATAAAACACCCCTATTTCTCTCAGTTTGTACAGACCTAGTCTTGAATATCGTTTCTTTTTTTCACTTTCTTTCACCCACCCCAACAGGTTTACACTTTTGCTAGAGCCTGGCAAAGACAGGCAGCGGAAGAAATGTGGTAACTCAGCAGTTATGCAGCAAGAGACATGGATTCCACACTGGGATGCCTGAGTCTAGTGCAGGCTAGTAACAGGTTCTAAAGGTATGGGACTCCATTTTTAGATTTATAGACTGGAAGATGTTCAGGCATTATCCAGAGAACTGCTTGTTTTGTTCCCTGTCAAGTACTAGGGCTGTGGATCTCACTTCAAATCGATGGTGGGGATAGAGGGAAGAACGGGTAGCTGTTGTTCATATTGGGGAGCCTGCAACACCTATTTACAGGCCTACAGTAGGTGAAAAGATCAATATGGACCCTTTTCTCTAGCAAAGCAAATACACATTTGTTGCAGGCAGGAAGCCACCTTAATTGTAGCATCAGAGGTAGCTGTAGCCTATTCCGTAGTCTTAATATAACAGGGTTGTGCTCCTACACATTTCTTTCCATGGCAGTTGATAGGGAACAAAACACCATGCCAGTATATTTATAATTATTGAGCTTGACTCTACATAATCATTTATTTTAAAAAGTTTCCAATATGTCTTTCTAATAATACTTTTTAGATTATTTTCTTATTAATAATTTAGCATCAGATGTGTATATTCTTTCTTAGTTCCATAATTAACTGAATGGCTAATGTTAGTTTTTGATACATTCTATGAACATATGAGCATGCGAAAATGCCAGCAGAAACAGGCCATTTAGTCTGCTCGATTGTGTAGCTAGCAACTCATCTTGCAGCTGCTCCTCCCACCCCCCTCTTCCCAGTATCCCTGCCCCTCACCCTGTCCCATCCCCTCTTGAAGCTGCTCATTGTCTTACAGGACAGTATCTTGTCTGGCAAGATGTTCCATTTGTCCACCAGTCTCTCAGTGAAAAAGTGTCTCCTCATCTCCCTCCTGAATCATTCCCCTTCCAATCTCAGCCCATGGCCCCTTGTGTCCCTCCCCTTTCTTATCTGGAAGAGCCCTTCTGTGTTGGTCTTGTGTATCCCCTTCAGATACTTAAAGGTCTCGATCATATTCCCCCATCCCTCCTCTCCTCCAGGGAATACAAATTTAACTACCCCAGTCTGTCCTCGTAAGGCTTGCTCTCCAATCCCTGGATCATCTTTGTAGCTCTTTGCTGCACCCCTTCTAACAATCTGATATCCTTCTTCAGGAATGGGTGCCAGAACTGAATGCAGTACTCAAGGTGGGGCCTGACCAAAGACCTATACAAGTGCAGGATAACTTCCCTTCTCCTGGAGGAGATCCCTCTTGCAATACACCCCATCATTTAGTTGGCTTTTGCTGCCACCATCCTACACTGAGCAGAGATGTTCATACTCTCTGTAATGGTCACCCCAGGTCCGTCTCCTCCATGGAGCTCCCCAACTGTACCTCATTCAAGTGGTACTCCCTCTCCTGGTTCCTGGCTCTGAAGTGCAGGACCTTGCACCTCTTGACATTGAACCCCAGTTGCCACATCTCTGCCCACTCCTGCAGCTTGGTCCAGTC
The DNA here is from genome assembly GCA_016271365.2 of Neoceratodus forsteri. Taxonomy (NCBI): domain Eukaryota; kingdom Metazoa; phylum Chordata; order Ceratodontiformes; family Ceratodontidae; genus Neoceratodus; species Neoceratodus forsteri. The sequence continues at coordinate 1,097,406,303 of CM057450.1, read as the reverse complement.
CTCCTGTAACCCCTTCCACCCCTCCTCATCATCAACCATGGCTTCCATCTTGGTATCATTTGTGAAGAGACTGATCTTGCTCCGGATCCCATGGGGGATATCTGCAATGAAGATCCTGAACAGTACTGGTCCCAGAACCATTCCCTGTGGTACCCCGCTCGCCACCACTCTCAGTGATGACAGATCCCCCAACACCACCATTTGCTGCCTTCCCCTTAGCCAGATAGTGATCCATGTCACCATTTTGGGTCCTATACCCACATTTTCCAGTTTCACCCCCAACCTCCCATGTGGCACTGCATCAAAGGCCTTGCTAAAGTCTAGGTACAAGTCATCCACTGCATGGCCCTTTCCAATTCCCACATCACCCAGTCACAATGCTCTGTGAGGTTTGTCTGGCATGATCTGCCCACTACAAACCCATGCTGTTAACCATCCTGGAGACCGTTATCCTCCAAGAAGCCCACTAACCTCTCTTTTAGGATGGTCTCCATGAGCTTTCTCATGATTGATGTGAGTCTCACTGGCCTATAATTTCCTGGTTCATTCTTTAGTCCATTTTTATGGATGGGCACCACAGGGGGCCAATATCCAGTCCTGTGGTATACATTCTGTGTCCAGGGAGATATTGAACAGGTCAGCCAGTGGCCCCACCAGGTTCCTTGCCAATTCCCTTAGTACCCAAGGGTGAATGCCATTAGGTCCAGAAGATATATCCACCCTTAATGCCCTCAGCCCATCTAGTACCCTGCTTTCTGTAATCCCTACATCTGTCATTTCCTCCCCTCTTCCCACCCCCATCACCTGGAGGATCAGCTCCCCTTCTCCTGTATGAATACTGAACAGAAGTATTAGTTTAGTGCCTATGCCTGCTCTGCCCATTTCTTCACCCACCCTCTGTCTTTTTTAATCCTCAGCAGCTGATCCTTGCTCCTCCTTCTCTCTCTGATGTAGTGGAAGAAGTCCTTCCCCTCATTTTTGATTCCCTGCACCAGCCTTAGCTTCCTGACTGCCTTGGCCACCCTTACCAGTCTGGTAACCTCCCTGGACTTCTCCGTGTACTTATCCTTATCTTTCCCACTACCGAATTTCCTGAGCTGATGAAATGCTACCCTCTTTTCCCTCACCACCTCCTTAACCTCCTGTGTTAGTCATCTGGGTTTATTTACCTTTCCCGTCTTGCTTGTCTTCCTGGTGTCCGAATCCATGGCCTCCTCCAGCCCTTCCTTTATAATGCCCCATTTCTGGTCAGAATCCATGTGTGGTTGTATATACGCTAGGTGCCTGCTCACTGTCTCCTCCATTTTCCTAAAGTCTGGCCCCTTAAACTCTATCTCCCTCTTACCCGTGCCCCCTGCTTACTTCCCTATACTAAGTGCGAACCATACTGAATAAGTGTTCACTTCCAGTCAGTGGTTCCTCCACTTTCAGATTCCTTACTGTTTCTCTGTTATCCAGGACAAGTCCAGAGTGTTTCCTACCTGAGTCAGCTCCTGGACCAGCTGTGTCAGGAAGCTGTCCTGGAGTGCATTTAAAAGAACCCTCTCCCTTGCACTTGTGGTGGTTGGGGTGTCCCACTCCACCCCCAGTAGGTTGAAGTCCCCCAGCACCACTGTACTCCCCTTCCTGCAGACTCTCCTGATTTGTTCTGCTATTTCCTTATCCAGGCCACTCTCCTGAGATGGTGGCCCATATACCACCCCCATCCTCAGTGTCCTACCGTTAGCATCCCGGAACTGCATCCATATTGCTTCTTTCCTACCTTCCTCCTCTTCCTCCCTCAAGCACTGAATAGAAACATAGAAACATAGAATTTGATGGCAGATAAGGACCGCTTGGCCCACCCAGTCTGCCCATTTCCCTACCTAATGGATAAGCTGCAGATCCTAGTTAACCAGCAGCCTACTTCTTCCTACCCCCACCCCCTAGAATTGCCTTATGACTGTCCCATGCATGCTTGAATTCCACCACTGGTTTTGACTCCACAACCTTCCTCCGGAAGGCTGTTCCATGCATCCACAACCTCTCTGTGAAAAATACTTCTTAAATTACCTCTGTGCTGACACCCTCTATCTTCAAATTGTGCCCTCTTGTTCTTGCACACTCCTTTTTGAAAGGTGCTACCCTCTTGGACTTTGTTGATTCCCTTGAGGAACTTGAAAGTTTCTATCATGTCCACCCTCTCCCTCCTTTCCTTGAGGCTATACATATTAAGCTCTTTAAGTCTCTCTTCATATGTCTTCCGGTGCAGACCCTGCACCATTTTAGTTGCCCTCCTCTGGACAGCTTCCATTCTGTCTATGTCTTTGCGGAGACTGGGTCTCCAGAACTGCACGCAGTACTCCAGATGGGGTCTCACCAGCTGTCTGTACAGAGGGATGATAACTTCCTGTTTTCTACTGGTGATGCCTCTCCCATGCATCCCAGTATCCCTCTGCCCTCCTTGCTGCCCTCTCACATTGCTTGCCTACCTTTAGGTCATCTGATTGACTACCCCAGGTCCCTTTCCATTTTTGTTGCTGTTAGTATCTCACCCCCACTGTGTACTCTTCCCTGGGTTTTTGTTTCCCAGGTGCATTACCTTGCTCTTCTTAGCATTGAATCTAGCTGCCACACATTTGACCAGTCCTCTAACCTTGCCAAGTCCCTTCTCATTCTTTCCACCCCACCTGCATCAACTCTGTTGCAGATCTTGTGTCCTCTGCAAAGAAACTTATTTTTCCTTCCAGTCCCTCTGCAATGTTGCTTATAAAGACATTGAAGAGGACTGGTCCCATACTGAACCCTACAGTACCCCACTAGTAACCCCCCTTTCTTCAGAGTGGACTCCATTTACTATTGCTCTCTGTGTCCTATTCTCCAGCCAATTCCTTACCCAGGCTGTCATCTTGGGACCCACTCCCAGGCTGGCTAACTTGTATATTAATCTTTTGTGCGGGACTGTGTCAAATGCCTTGCTAAAGTCTAGGTAGGCCATATCCACAGCCCCTCCATGATCTACTACTTTGGTCACCCAGTCAAAGAAATCTATCAGATTTGTCTGGCATCACCGTCCCGCTGTGAATCCATGCTGCCTTGGGTCCTGTGCCCCTCTGGCCTCTAGATACTCGACAATTCTTTCCTTCAGAAGTGATTCCATCATTTTCCCTACCACTGAGGTTAAACTAACAGGTCTGTAGTTTCCTGCTTCTGCCTTGCTCCCACTTTTGTGAAGGGGAATCACATCTGCCCTCCTCCAGTCCTCGGGTACCACCCCATCCTCCCATGATTTGTTAAAGAGGGTAGTCAGTGGTGTCACTAGTTCTACCCTTAGTTCTTTTAGAATTCTGGGATGAATCCAATCAGGCCCCATTGCTTTGTCCACCTTCAGTTTTAAGAGTTCTTTCAGAACCCTTTCTTCTGTAAATGGGCTGGTATCAACTTCTGTATCCAGAGTGTTTCTACTGTCTGTTTTAGGTACCTCCCCCTCTTCCTTTGTAAATACTGAGCAAAAATATTTGTTTAGTATCTCTGCCTTTTCACAGTCACCCTCTGTCCACCCTACCTCCCCTTTATTAAGCCTCACTATCCCTCCCTTGGTCTTCCTTCACTCCCTGATGTACCTATTACACACTTTATCCTGTCCTTTACATAGATTGCCTAATGACAGTATAACAGTATGTTTGTGACCATTGATGAGCTCCCTTATATAGTCAGCATGCACTATACTACTTTAATGCAGTACTTCTGTATTAACTTCCACACATGCCTGACAGACTCTAGTGCAGCAAGAGCAAGGCAAGAGCTCCGAGTATTCTTTTATTCACTCTTGCCATACTTGCATCGCTCTGAGGAGCTGTATCGGCTCTTACCAGAGTTTTTTATTAATTAGCAATACTTCTATATGTAATAAGAGTCTTGCACCACAAAATCAGGACTCAATTAAATATTTTAAGATAGTGACACAGAGCAGTTCCTTCAATATGCATCTGGTAACAAATACTAATGCTACATATATTAAGAATGTGAGACTGCAGGTAATACATTGCTTTTACTATGTTGGTGGCAGCTTCTTAATTGTTAGCCTTAATGGGAAGCACAGTACAGGCTATTGTACAGTTCAGGAAGCTGGATGTGAGCTTCTGTTGTTTATTTTACCAAATGTGAATGACATGAAATGTGCTTCACCTCTTGCAAATGAGACAGTTTGGATGCTATGGTTAGGTTATCATGGGCAGGGTACCTCATGGCAAAATCTAAGATGCAAAAATAAAAAAATACAGATGTTGTTAGTCTATTGTGCAAATGACATCTGAAGCAAAGCCACCAACTCACACGATGTTTATTTTTCCTAGCACATTCTCGCAATGTTTATTTATATTAGTTGAACCAGTAGGTTGCTGGACTGATGTATTGCAAAGGTCCAGGAGCTGGTTCATAACACTATGTGTGATTCCTTTTGCAAATAAAAAACAGCAATTTATCTTCAGTATGTAATAATAAGTCTTGCTCCACAAAATGTTGTACTTTATGGGTTCCTTCCAGTTGAAAAATGAAGAATTAGGGACCACTAAGACAAGATACTCTACCCAGGGTAAACAGACTATACAAACAAAAATAAGAAAAAACACAGCCACATTGGAGAGACTTGTCAATACTTTCATCATTACTGCTGGTTATGCCTGTATTATTAGGTGTGGGTCCAAGTAAACAATCTGAACAGATTGCCTATAAACATTTACATATACCTGTACTGTATCAGATGCATGTTCAGACTATAACAGTTGGTGCCTTTCTTTTTTGTGTACCCATTTTCATACATGACTTTGCACATATTGCTTCATGAGGCAGGGTCATAACAAGGCTATGTTGAAACGTTGGTGTAAAAATATAAAAAAAAAAAAAATCTTTTCAATATTTATATCCCAACCTCCTTGCCTGCAACCCTATGGGCTCTGGCCAGTGTTTGTCTTTGCTTGCTTTGCACTTTCTTTTTCTCAGAGATTAGCTGACTACCAGCAGCTTATTACTGAAATGAAGAGACAACAGTAAATGGACTAGAACACTACTTTGTACAAAAAAGACTTTTATTGTGACCCTCAGCATTTTTTTTTTATAATTATGTCTGGATATACCATTGCTTGTACACTCTTGATTCTGTCTGTACTTACTGCATGTCTCGAAAAATCAATAAACATTTCAAGTACAAAAAAAGAAACTCTGCTGTCAGTTACACCTCATGGCAGTAGTGATGCCTGGTGTGAAACTGAGAAGTGGAGGCCATCAGAAGAGATAGAAACATAGAAACATAGACTTTGACAGCAGATAAAGACTGCTTGGCTAACCCAGTCCGCCCATTTCCCTACCTATTGGATAAGCTGCAGATCCTAGTTAACCAATAGTCTACTTCCTCCTACCCCCCACTAGAATTGCCTTATGTCTGTCCCATGCATTCTTGAATTCCCCCACTGTTTCTTGACCCTACAACCTCCTCAGAAAGCCATTCCATGCATCCACCACACTCTCCATGAAAAAAATACTTCCTCACGTTGCCTTTGAGCCGTCCCCCCTCTATCTTCAAACCGTGCCCCCTTGTTCTTGTACATCTCTTTTTCTGAAAGATGGCAAAGTTAAGAAATAGAATGAAAAAGAGAAAATCAAGAAAGCAAGTTTCTTAGAGAAGGAAAGCTAAATACCAGCTCCACACCCAGCCCATCCAACACAACTGCTTCTTAGTACTATACCACTTGCTTCAGGTTCTGCCCTTTCTGGCCATCCCCAGCCACATCATAACACAGTGGTGGGAAAAAGGAAATCATCTCATAGTCACTACCCACTTCTTGGCAATGCCTTCCCAAGCAGTCCACTAAGTAGCGAAAAAAACAAAACAAAAGATATTCTGCAGTGTGGGAGTATTTTACAGATAATACCACAAATCCACTGAAGGCATGTTGCAATCAGTGTGTTAGAAGGATCAGTCAGTTTGAACATTGGGAATCAGTGTCCCAACAGATCATTTAAAATGTGAACAAGGTATCTTCCTAACAGCAGCATCCATTACCAAGTCCAACGCTAATCAGATGGGCTAGCAGCAGCAATGACAGTCATGCATGGGAAGCAGTTGGACTTGATGATGTGTTCAAGTCATGTAGCCACCATGGCAGCCAGTGCAGTCAGCTGATGCATCTCAAGGTACTAGTGCTGCTTCAAAAGCACTACAAACAAAACAGACTACATTGCCCACATCATTTCATCACAATCACTACAGACAATGTGCCTTGATCTTTTCTTTTTTTAGTATACTTTATTCCCTGGTTGCCAAGCATGCCTCTATTTGCCTCCTTTCCCCCAGCCCTGTCACCCCGCTGTCCCTAGGACTTACCTTGTCGACTGTTGCAGTGCCCAAAGTTTACCCCCTGTGGTGGAGTCACCTTGGTTCCCCAAACCCAGGAGGACTTTACCTTGGTTATGGGTCAGTGAGTCCAATCAACGGGTGCAGGGCTTGCGAGGAGAGGAAGCTTAATCCTGCAGGCTGGGTTTTTTCCTGGTTTTCTGGTTCCCAAACCCACGGGAATGGTGACTTGATGTTCATGCATCAATGGATATGCTGATGTCTTCCACCAGCAGTGTTCCCTCACCTGGAACTGTTGCTCCTAACCTGCACTGCCACATATGGTCACCTAAGTGGCAGTGTCATGGCAGAACAGGCTACCCTTTCTCTCCAGAGGTGGACAGCATCCACTGAGATGCTCAATCCACCTCCCCTGGCCCAACCCCCAGTGACCCATATCCATTCTTGGACCTGGTTGCCATTGAGGTGGCAGGTGAGACATGGATGCCTCAACCCTCCGCACCACAAGGCCTGCCAACGTGCCTTGATCTTAAGTCATTCTCTATTATAGAAGACACTGTTTTTCAAAGACTGTATATGAGGTGAATCCCAAAAACAACATTCCATCATGCTTCACATTTTCCAGGCAGGTTCTCCACGATACAGTGGCACCAGCCAGTATGCAGAGCAGTACCTCACAGTATTACAGCAGAGTGCTGCAGTTTGCTGCAGGGAGCAATGCAATTCAAGACAATTAATCCCGTTCATCATACAGTATTTTGTGACATGTCAATGACTGCAAAGAACTGCATTATATCCTGGCTGGCTCTTCTATATGTATGAGGCAGAATGCGTGCAGATTGTGACTCTTCTGAAAGAGCCACAGTTGGCTATGTGCATTTTGCTAGTGATATCTGAAGCAGTAGTACAAACCAAGCTTCTTACGTCTTGATGCCAACTGGGCTGTGTCCAAACCAAGTTCCTTTACCATTACCATCCCATCTCCACCACCACCACCCATTTCAGGAGTTATATTGAAGCAGAGAGACTCAAAGAGGCAAACCAATAGAGGAGCTGCCTTACTTAAGATATTGATCGTGGAGGGGAAGTACAGTGAGAACATTACTTTGTGGGTCATCCAGTCACTGCCAGACATCTAGATATACCCTCAGGATCTGAGGGCAGAAATCTTCATGATGGCAGTTGCAGTAACATCCTAAATGCAATGAACAATGAGAATTTCCACCATACACGTTGTTTTGCACACACACTAAATATGGAGGTGAGTCACATGTCTTGCAAACATGTTGCATTTTATGGAACATCAGCAGATCCATTTATAACACTCAGAGTGAGCATACTGGAGAAGCAGGTTGCAGGTAAAGCAGTCATTGGGATCTGTAATAGGATGCTAGAAGAGTAGAAATATTCAGACTGTTTATTTTTTGTTTACCTATTCAAACCATACACATTTATTTTTTTTTTGTTGACCGGGTAAGTGCACAAGACAAATCTTGCCTATTTTCAGGCACGACCCGGGGGAGGGAGATACAGATGAATGCCAACGGAACTTGAACCAGATGAAGCTGTTGGTGGCATTTTTAGTGAATGAGGAAAATTTGGCCAGGACACTGGGGAAATTCTCCCACTCTTTCGGAGGGGAAGCTCTGGCCAAGATGGAGGTCGCTCAGCACGCTGTTGCTGGAGCAGTGGAGACAGAAGACCAGGTCTCGACTCCTGTCTCGGGAAACACTGAGACCGAGATGGATTTTTCTACGGAGTTACCTGTTGGTGTAGTTTCTGGTGCTCTGGAAGACGGAATGCTTGTTTGTAAGGATGGTGACTGTCGCCGAAGATTTGGGCTGGAAGCCGCAAGGGGACCGCAAGAGGAACGCGCTTTCCCGGACTCGGAACATTTGAGTCCGGAGATGCGTATGCTGCACAGACATTTGGAGGAGGCGGAGCGCCTCTACTCGAACTCGGAGCCGCCGTTGCAGCAGGAACTTCCCCATTTCAGAATGGAGGATGCAGGTGGTGCTTCTCCGGAGCTTTGTGCACCGGTGTTTACAAACTTGGCAGCAGAATCTACCATGGCTTGTGCAGGTGTAACTGGGGGAGATGCTCAAGGACTTCAACGTGACATTCATGATAAACGGGATAGTGTGAGTAAATCTGTTGAGATTCTGTTATCTACAAGTTCAAAAGATGATGTGACCCCCCCCAGGATTGCCCAGGTATAGTGGACCCCTTGGTAGCCCCTGCGTGGTCCGTGGAAACTGCATCACTGGAGGCTGGCTGTGTGCATGACCCTGTGGCAGACTCCTGGGTCTTGGGGCCATCCCCTATTCAATCCCCTCACCCAGTAAATGATATGGGATCACAAGAGGGAGAAAAGACATTATTGGATGCGTCTGATCCACTGCATCTTCCTGTTGAGCTTAATTTAACCCCAAACCCTATTTTGGACCTGAACCGGGTTCCTGACAAACAATCTTTTACCGGCTCAGAACTACCATCTATGAGTGGCCCTATCCCTGTTCGTCCACCTCCTGTGTGGGTAGGGCCAGCACGACCTTATTTTTCTTTATTTAAGTTTCCGGAAATGAATGCTAAGAGGCATAATGCGGTTAGACTGTCTTATTGGGGTGGATTGCCTGACCCCCCTGATCGTGTGTATGTGGCCAGGACACTTTTGAAGGATTCCATGAAGTTTTTTGCACATGAGATTTATGCCTTGATACATGTGTCGGGTGAATCAGTATTTGACATTAGTTTCCAGACGTCTCAGGGACTGGAACGTTTTTGGACAAAGTATCATGCTGTATGTACTACTGCTCTTTGGACTCCATTCCAGGCTATTCCCCTCTCAAAACCTGCTTTCAAGATAGTTAATGTTATGTTTTGTAATGAAGGTGTTGATGTTTCTGATATCATATATTGGCTGAAACAACGATGTTCTGTCCAGGGACTGCCAGAGGCTATTTTAGACTCTGAAAACACTTGGATGGGGAGCTGGAAATTTAAATTTATGTTGCATGCTTCAGAGTCAGGTCCTGTGCATCTGCCCAATTCCTTCTTTCTGGGTCGAGATAGAGGTGTTCTGTTCTATCCAGGACAGCCCAAGGCGTGTTATAAATGTGGTGACCCCTCGCACTTGTGTAGTGTGTGCGACCAGATTAAATGCAATAATTGTGGGAAGATGGGGCATGTAGGAATGCATTGTTTGAATGACTGCAAATGCAATCTTTGTGATGAGTTAGGACATACGTTTCAGTATTGTAAATAGGCAGTGCATACTAAGGTGACACATGACGGGGGTGTTGATCAACGTCATGTGATTACTCAAGCGCAGAAGGTTCGCCTTTGCACTAACTTGGAGGACCCCCCTAGCGTTGTGGCCTCTTCTCCCTTGCAGATTTCATCCTCAAAGACTTCCTGGGGTGATGTATCTATGCATGCAAAAGATTCCCGATGCCACAGAGTGAACCCGCCTTCTGACTGTACAAAGGTGCAAGAAGATATTACTTTAAATCCTGGCCCAAGTAACATGCCACCTTCCAGAGAACCTGCAAAAATGACTTGTCGTAGATCATTGAGGTCTGGTTCCCGTGCTGTACTATCCCCTCCAACAATTAGTGCCCCGCCCCCGATTGCACTTTCGAATGCTTTTGAGGTGCTTCAGGCCGTGTCGGATGAGGCAGGAGGCCAGTCTGACTCCTCCTCTATTGCCTCTTCCCTCCCTGACGGTCTTACAGATTCAGAAATACAATTGAGTTCTGGCCTCCCACAAAAGCGGAAGGTCAAGGTAAAACTGAAAGGAACTAAGGCAGCCGGGAAAAGAAAGACAATGTTTTTGCCTACTTTTCATCTATGGTAATATGTCACAATTTATTTGCCATACTGTTAATGTGAACAGTTTGAAACGTATGGATAAAAGACGGCTGGTGTTTTCCTGTTTGAGGCTATTGCCGATGGGAATAATATTGTTACAAGACACAAGATTTCACACTGTGCAGGAGATCCTACAGGCGCAATTAGAATGGCTTCTTGGTCCTTCCTTTTGGTCTATAGGCCAGAACCCTTGTTCAGGTCTTGTGATTCTAATCAATATCCCGGAATTTAAGTTATTGAAATTGTTTGATCTAGTCCCTGGGAGAACGCTTATTTTGGATTTTTTGATTGGGAAAACTCCATATCGAATTGTGAACGTATATGCCCCCCAAATAAAGACTGAGCGTATAGCCCTTTTTGATTTAATTCACCCTTATTTACATTCTTCCTTTCAGATACTGTTTTCGGGTGACTTCAATTGTGGCCTTAGTCTACAGGATAAGAGTTCTTTTGCGGCTACAAAAAAATTATATTGTAATTCGCTTGTGTTGGGTCGCATGATTTGCATGGCTAGATTAATAGATACTTATTTGACTTTTACAAACCGGCATGCTCCGACATTTCAAAAGGGAAGATTGGCGACGCGTATTGATTTTGTTTTTGCGTCTCGTACAATAGTGGCTACCTCAGCCGATGTTCAGGCAGTTGCATTTTCTGATCATAAGTTACTCTCTGTCAGTTTTGGATCTCCTGCACATCTTTGTAAAGGACAGGGGGTTATGGAAATTCAACGTATCCCTATTACAGGTACTGTTGTTCCAACAAACACTTTTATCTTTTATTTATGCTTGGAAGTCTGTATTCCTCATGTATGAAGATCCTATACAATGGTGCATGGATACCAAACATGATCTCATTGTATTTTTAAGAAATTATAGTCGTAAAAAATGCAGGACGGAATATCTTGCATATTTGCAGAAAAGGACTCAATTTCAGTCCCTGTTAACACTAGCATATGAAACGGGTCAAGACCTTATGCAACAGATACACTTACTGAAAAGGGATATGTTGTGTTACCAGGCTAGGCAATCGCAACAACTGTTTCATCAACATGAATTTTCTGTGACGGGCACACGAGAAGTGGTATGTCCCTTTGAATCTAATTATCGTCAGATTGCCCATAAAACCATGGTATGTCTTTCTAATGCGAATGGTGACCCCTGTACTTCGAGCCAGGATATTTGCCAGCTTATTGTTGATCATACAACAGCCCTATTTTCCCCTCTTCCTACTACTCTGAGTGATTTGGGAGGTATATATGGCCCTCTTGATATCCCTTCCCCTTCGACACAGTGTGCAGATAATGCATGTCTACCTATATCAGAAATGGAGATTAAGACGGCAATCTCCTCCTTGCCTCTCCGCAGGACCCCGGGCCCGGATGGCCTCCCTTCAGCCTTGTATAAGTTTATGGGAGACTATCTCCTCCTAGAATTATCCTCTGTGTTTACCTCACTGCTAGATACTGATTTCATCCCGCTGGAGTTCACGAAAGGTACTTTGATATATGTATACAAACAGAAAGGTGACATTAAATCTCTTGGAAACTGGTGTCCACTCTGTATGCTTAATACAGACTTCAAGATTTTAATGAAAATTTTTGCAAAACGTTTACTTGGCATCGCGGAAATGGTTATACACCCAGCTCAATCCTGTTCCCTACCAAACTGGAAAATTTCTGACCACTTGATTCTCCTCCGCGAACTATTCTCTCATGGGTTTTCGGACTCTGTTTCGGGACTTATAGTCTCTGTTGACCAAAAAGCTGCTTTTGATTCTGTTAATCATGATTTTTTATGGAATGCACTGCATTTTATGTGAGTTCCTGATAAGATGATTTGTTGGATCAAGTCATTTTATAGGACGGCTACTATTGTCACGCTGACAAATGGTTGGGTGGCTCCGATGATCCCTGTAAAGAGAGGTGTCCGACAAGGTTGCTCCTTGAGTCCTATATTATACGTTTTTTTTCTGGATGTGTTACTCCGCTGCCTGAATACCCACCCTCAGATCCATGCCATCTCCTGTTCGGATTTACGATCCCCGTATACCGCAATTGCTTATGCTGATGATATGTGTTTTCTCGTAGCTGATGAAGCCTCAGTGCTCGCGTCCCTGCAGGAATGCTCCTCATTTGGTGATTTGTCTGGAGCAAGTCTAAATTTCCACAAGAGCTTGGTGATCCAGCTTGGTTCCTCAGTAACAAACTCAGGTATTATTGGTCCTTTAGCTGTGGTAGAAGGCCCGATTCATATACTGGGTGTCACACTTGGGTCTTGAGATTCTGATATTTTGAACTGGACTACTAAATTGAACCTAGGACGAGCCATGATGACATCTTGGAATAAGGGGAGGATTGGGAAGAAGAAGCGCGTGTTTTTGATTAAAACTTACCTTCTCCCCCTGTTCTTGTATATAAGTTATGTATTCCCAATACCGAAGGAACTGGAAACTGCGATTTTTAGTTTGTTTTTTCAAGCCTTATGGGGGAGTCAGCTAAACCCAAATAAGAGGAACATAACTTACCTACCTACTTCAGAAGTAGGGTTACAAATGCTCAATCCTTTGCTATTTTATTCTAGTATTTTTCTTTCTGCTAATTTAAGGCCCTTACTGGTTAACACTCACAGGGGATGGGAAGAGTGTTTTTTTGACTCTTGTCGATATTGGTTTCACCTGTGGGAGCGTGATTCCCTAAAAGTGTTACGACAAATTGTAGGGATTCCGCAATATGTAAAACATAAGTTTGTGCATTTAAAACAATGGAAAGTTACACCTCAGATTCTCATCACTACTACACATAAAACATTGTATAAGAAGCTTTTATCTACGGTCTGTAAGGTACACACTCCTTTTGTGAAATGTCCAGATAGTCATTTATCTTTACTCCTGGTACTGTTGCGTTGTTCTAGGATCCCAGCCCATATGTGGGATTTCCATTGGTTGTCATGTCATGGAAGGATAAATGTTAAAGGTAATCAGAAACATAAACAATCTCAGGAACGTCTATGTGCTAGGCCTCACTGTAATAATATGTTGGAGACTATACCTCATTTATTTTTTTGACTGCTCATATATTCAGAACTGGTGGGACTTCTTGGCTCGTACTTGGGCTGTCCCGTTGTTTTCCTCGGTTACCTATCACAATGTGAATCATGGTGTATTTTCCTCTCATTGGTCTCCATGGCACAGGGACACTTTGAAACTTGTATTTATTGTGATCAAATGGAATATTTGGATGGCTAGATGTTTGTTTACGTTACAGCCAAAAACTTGTTCTTACTCTGAACTCGAAAGGAAGATAGTGACGGACTTAAAAAACCATCTATGAACATGAAAGGACTTTGAGTTCTGCATCAACTTTATTGGCTAAGTGGGCGGCCCTTCCGTGGATTACGAATACTGATTCAGCTGTGACTTGAAGGACTTACTCTGTGTTTCTTATGTTTCTTTTTTTCTATATCTGATATATTTTGTTCTTTTTAACTGTTTGTACAGTATATTATGGTGTTTATGTTTGTACGATTTTTGTTTTTCAATAAAACTGTCCCCTACTGGCTGCTGCGTGGCCAGTATGCAGGAGTCTTTTCCGGAGACGGACGTCAGGAGTGCAGGGGAGCGGGTCTTCTCCCCTGTGCTTCAACTTTCTGGGGCCATGGAGGAGGAATGTGTGGTGGCTGAGGTTGCGATGGCGACAATTATTGAAGCGGAGGAATGAGTTGACTGTGCTCTTTCTGGGCAGCGAGAAGTGGATGTATTATCACAAAGCAGTACCTTGCAAGCCTCTTTGATGTTGAAGCAGTCCACTTTACTGCAGGAAATTTTGCATTTGGATACAGAGCTTGCAGCACTCCCGCAGGCATCTTCGGGGCTTCCCCTGTGTTGGAGCAGTGAGGTCTGTTAAGCCCCCTGTTGTCGCAGAAGGTTCTGCATCATTTTCTAGTGCTTCTGCTATGTCGAACTGTTGTGCTGGGGCTGGCAGTTTACCGAACACTCCCTCGGTGTGCCCACAGCCCCAGCATGGTTCTTTGGATCCCCCTGTGAGGCAGGCAAGCAAACAACATCTAGGGTATGGGACAATACGAGATAAGCCTACTGGAAGTCAGCAGGAGATGTTGGACTCTGTGACTTTGGAGCCTGAGGTATTTTTATTTCTTCCTTCTAAAGTGCCAGGCTGGAGTAAAGGACAAGGGACTTTAATGCCTGGGGGGCATTTTTCTGTGAAAGGCCTTTCTAATGCACCCAAGGATTGTGGTCAGGGGGTGCCTTGGTCCCCCGAGAAATCCTTAAGGAACACTGTTTGGGAGCAGGGAGATGGTGGTACTTGGACTCCGGACTCCCAGGATCCAACTTATTTGGCTATGCTGCAAAAGGCAGCTGCTTCTGTGGCCACCAACATTGATCTGAGCTCCAACAATCCCCGGGGTGTTATTTCTGAAGGGGTTTTGACTGAGGGAACTGTAGTGAGTGTACTACCTACTGTTTTGCAATCTCATACTGCATTGGGGGAGATTTCTACTGTTTCTGATGATATGATTGCTGACCAAAACATTGTTTGTTCTCCTGTTCCTGCTATTTCTGTGCCCCTTGAGCCTAAGGTACCTCTCAGGTTGGGGGCAGCCCCTCCCTTGCTAGATGCTATAGAGGAGGATCCTGTCTGGACAGTTGGTTTTAAACCAGCTGATTTATTTTCAACTAAGGGAGAACTGGCACCTAGACGTAATGCTGTCCGATTGTTATATAAGGGAGGGCTTGTGGATACCCCTAATAGGCTTTATGTGGCTAAAACGTTACTTAAAGGATCGATGACATTTTTCTTTTCAGAGATTTTTTCCCTTATTAGTTTGGATAATCATAATTTTGACATTAGTTTTAAATAGGTTTCCAGTTTAGATAGATTTTGGGCATAGTATGCGGCCTGCCAGGCCTTTCCCACTTGGTCCCCCTTTCAAGCTATTCCTTTGACCAAACCCACTGTTAGAAATATTACTATCATGTTTAAAAACAAAGGAGTTAATCCTTAGAAGACTGTGGACATATATATACGTCCAGAATCTATATACGTTCACACATATTCAGTTCTCAAATTAACATGGAAAATATTTTATTTTGGTTGAGACAACGGTGTGAGGTACTTAACAAACCTACCCCCACATTAGACAGTGAGCAAATCTGGGATGGGGGATGGCGAGTTAGAGTAAAATTGTATTCTACAAATGCAGGACCTAGTCATTTACCCTGTTTTTTTTTATCCGGGGAAGGATAAAGGTCTCATTTTCTATGTGGGACAGCCTAAATCTTGTTTTAAATGTGGATCTCATGTTCACTTTAGTTCGGCCTGCAATACTGTGAAATGTAGTCATTGTTTTGAATTTGGACATAATTCTAGTGCCTGTCTGAATCTCTTTAAATGTAATCTTTGTGAACATACAGGTCATGCCTATGGTCGTTGCCCTTGGGCATCACATAATAGGGAAGATTGTCCTTCACATGAAGGTCTGATTTCAATGGCGCAGCAAGCACAGGCTAAAATTATTGCAGCCCGGGACTTGAAAATCAGCATGGTTTCCTCAGCATCTGAGGGGTTAGCTAAGGGGCCTGAGGAGGTTGTTATTCAGGACACTTTGGTCACCCCTCGTTCTTTGCCATTAGATCAGCCTGCTGTTAGCATTTCACCCCTGTCTCTGAGGTTCCTGTCATAGATGAAGGGTCGTGTGTGGTTGATGGTGACATGCCTCCCCCTCCCCGCAGTCTGCTTCTGGTGTAGAGGCATCTGGTTTTGTTCAAATCCCACATAAATGGACTAGGAAAGGTTTGGCCGTTGCTGGTCGGGGTAAGGAGGCCAGAGTCCATCCTTGGCAGTCTGGCAACAAATTTGCAGTCTTGGCTACTGACCTATCTGATAGAGATTTGGGGGGAAGATAGGGATACTTCATTTATCTGATCTAATATGGATACTGAGGGTGGCAGGAACTTGGATCCTATTGCTAAACGGACCCGACAAAGTCATAGGAGTAAGTCACCCATAGGCACTTGAATGGCTTCTTTATCTGTTTGTACTTTAAATGTCAACAGCATTAAAGGTCATAGAAAGCTGGGGGGGGTGTTCTTAACTTTACAAGACTTTAAATGTGATATCGTTTGTCTAGTGGGTACTAGATTGAAATCACATCAGGAACTGCAACAAGCTTCCTGGGCATGGACCCATGGTCTGTCATTTTGGTCATCAGGTACCGATAAGTGTGATGGTATTGGGATCCTATTTTCTAACTCTGCTTTTCAGGTGTCTCAGTTGATGGATATTCAACCTGGTAGAGCATTATTATTGGATTTTACTTATTCATTTGAGAGATTTAGGATAATTGTTGTGTATGCTCCTCAGACAAAAGCACAGCGGGTGTTCCTTTTTCATTTAATTAGGCCCTTTCTGCATACTTCCAGGTTGCTCTTGTGGGTAGGTGATTTTAATTGTGGTTTACACCAAAGGGATAGGGGGTTACAAACCCCCAAATTATTCTGTGATTCTGTTGCATTGAAGGATGTTATCACCACTGCCCAACTAGCAGATGCTTATCGGTTTTGTCATGAGTCTGGGGGGGTTTACCTTTTTGAAGGGACCTTTAAAGACACGTATTAATTTTGCTTTTTTGTCTAAAGTTTTGAAGATTATTTCGTGTCAGACGGTGGGTGTAGAGTTTTCTGATCATGCAGCCCTTAGAGTGTCCTTTTCGTGGAACAAATCCCAGAGGTGTAAAAAAAAAGATGGAAGCTTAATGATTCCCATTTGGAGGATCCTCACCTTCTGAAATTATGGAGGAGGGAATGGGCTGCTAGGCTATTGGTGGCCGACATTTATGAGGAAGCATGTGAATGGTGGGAAGATTCTAAAATTAGATGGAGGCAGATTTTTCAGGGAAAGCTGCAGCAAATCAGATGGCTCAATACTTAAAATTTTTAGCATTATGGCAACACTTGCAGCATCTGATTTCCTTATCTGATACTACTAAAAATGATTATAGTGATCAAACTGTGGTGGTTCGTACACAAATGAAAACCTTGCAGTATGATCGGGCTAGTTCTTTGGGACAGGAGGCTAGATTTGGGACTCAGGTGACCAAAGGAGGGTTGGACCCATTTAAGGCCTGTAAAGGATGAGTGGAGTCTAAGTTTATTCAGACTTTAAGGTCGCCATCTGGTGACTTGGTTACAGATCCAGAGGCATTGGTTCAGGCTGTGGAACAAAATGTCCTCACCATGTTGGGTAGTCTACCTGTTTGTGAGTCGGCTGACTCCTTTCTGGACTCTCTGCACCTCCCTTTGCTCTCTTCGGCTGAGCAGGGTATGTTGTCGGCAGATATTGTAGCCTCGGAGGTGGCTCAGGCCATTGGTAGTTTAAATTCAAATTCAGCACCAGGATCAGATGGTCTTACTGCCCATGTTTATAAAACTTTCATGGAGGATTTAGTTCCTGCTTTAACTTTGTTATTTAATGACATGTTGACTACAGCCTCTTTTACAAAGTCCACGAAGGAAGCCATTTTGGTCCTAATTTTTAAAAAAGGGGATAGGGCTGATTTGCATAGTTGGAGACCACTGAGCTTATTGAATGTGGATTATAAAATCCTGGCTAAAATTTTGTTGGCTAGATTACTTAAAATTGCTGATCGTCTAAGTCCAACTCAGACTTGTGGCATTCCAGGTAGATGCCAACATGATAATTTGATCCTGCTGAGATAATTATTTGCCCTTGGTGAAGGATGGATAGTTACTGGCTGGGTCTTGGGTTTGGACCAAGAGAAGGCCTTTGATAGGGTCTCCCAAGACTTCCTATTTTCTGTGTTGCGGGCCTTTGGGATTCCTGTTAAGTTTCTCTTTTGGCTTAAGATTCTCTATGATGGGGCCATCATCATTCCTAATGTGAATGGTTGGTTGGGGAAGCCTGTGACTATGGAATGGGGGGTCAGACAAGGGTGCCCCTTAAGCCCTATTCTCTACAATTTTTGTATTGATATTTTGATTAGGGCAATTTCTCTTTGTCCTTGTATTTTGGGGCTGGGGGGTCCTCCATCAGATCCCACCAAAATTTTGGCTTATGCTGATGACTTGGTCTTGACTGTGGACATCTTTATGGAGGAGGCAGCATTGGTACAGTTCCTCCAATCGTATTCCTCAGTTTCGGGATCTTGTGTTAATTTTAGGAAAAGTGTTGGGGTACCCATTGGTCACCCCGTTCTTCCACAGACTGGTACTTATGCTGGGATACCTATCTCTATAGCTCCCTTTAAATGTTTGGGTATTTGTTTTGGAACAGGTGATATGCACTCTTATAATTGGCAGATTGCTTTGAGGAGGGCCGAAGGTCTTGTTTCAGGATGGAAACAGTACCAGATTGGTAAAAGGAAAAGGGTTGTGTTGCTTAAGACTTTGGTGATTCCCTTTTTTTTGTATCTTTGTTATGTGTTTCCCCCACCTCTGGCCTTTTTACCAGACTATATGGGATTTTTTTCAAGGGTTTTGGGGGTCCCGATTAAACCCAGTGAAGCGTAGCATAACTTATGGACCACTCAAGGAGGATGGGGGGGGGGGCGCATGATCCACCCTGTTGGTTTTTTTATATTTTCTTTTTCAATTATAATTTTGGGAAAGCATTAAAACCAGGGGAGGTGGTTTGGAAACCTTTATTGTTGAAATGGTTGTTATCCTGCCTTCCAACGTGGGAATTGGGGAAAAAGGGTTGGGTTTTTCATTTTTCGGAAATTCCTCCATATGGGAAGGAAGCTCTTAAGGTAGCTTTGTCCTGGGTTTTTTCCCCACAGGATTTTTGTGTTTTGTCTCATCCTATACTTTATGACAAAGTTTGGAGGAGGAGGGAGGTGCGGGACGAGGTGGCCTTCCCCTTTTGCCCCCCAAATTGCTTTGAATGGATTCTCCAGCAACTCAGTAATCCCCGTCTACCCCCCTTTGTTTGGGATATGGTCTGGTTGGGTAATTTTGGACATCTAAGTGTCAAAGGTAACCATAAACACAAAGCATTGGATGCTCAATATTGCCCCTGGGATCTTTGTCAGGGTATTTTAGAAACTCAACAGCATCTTTTTTTAGAATGCCCTTTTCCTCTTACTTTCTGGACTTTGTTAGCAGGCTTGTGGTCTGAACATTTGATGTTACATTTATCTTATGAACAGCTTATGTTCTGTACACATGGTGCTTTATGCTAAAAAATATCATGCAGACACTTTATTTATTGTTTTTGCTTTGATTCGTTATTATTTATGGCATGCCAGATGCATGTTGGTTTTGCATCAGAAAGTGATCTCTGTACAAGAAGTGATTGAGAATATTAGAACTGCTATTTGTTTAGTTAAATTGCAAGATTTTAAGGTCCTGGCGGGGCCACAATTTTTTTGTTTATGGCACAATTGTGATCTTTTTTCTGTTGATTAATTATTATTATTTTCTTTTGCATCTTTCTTTTAGGTACTTTTTTGTTTATTATTCAGTTTTTTTGCTGATTTTTGCCTTAGTTATTGATGTATAGGATATTATTTCTTTTGTAATGAAGTCCAACCTTTCTCAATAAAATTCCCCAACTCTTTTCCATAAGTGTCATGGGATCTTTAACATCCACCTGAACTACCACCAATCCAGGCAGATGGGACCTCGGTTTAACATCTCATCCAAAAGACAGCACCTCAGAAGTGCAGCACCCCTCTCATGCTGCACTACAGTGTCAGTACTGGGATATTAACCCAAGTGCCAGATGTGGGAACTGAACCCACATCCCTCTGATCTCCCAGCCTCAGAGGTAAGTGTGCTACCTACTGAGCCACTGACACATGACACATATCCAGTAAGGCTGAGAATGACAAAGTACAGGCATGTGCCTCATCCTATTTAGAACTCTTCAGTGTACTGTAGTCCTAATTCAACCAAGCACAGTATTAGAACCCAACTGCTAGTTCCATTTAGAACAAACAGATTGGGCATAGCTAATAGACAGTTTGCAACACAAGCAGCAAATGGGATCCATACTAGGATGTTAATAAAGATGAAAAAATATTGTTTTGTTTTTGTCCAGCTTTCCAAACCATACACATACTCTCAAGCCTCATTCTCAGTGTAAGGCATCATGAGTATGAAATTCCTTTTTCATGTCAGGTTGCCAAGGCTTCATCGGAACAGACATTACCTTCTAAACAGGTGTGTGCATCTGATCTGGTGCAGGCAGAGAATGACAGTGTACAGATCAGTGTTTTATCATTTGTGGGACTTCTCGGTCTACTGCAGAAAGAAATCGCATCATTGCATTTTTCCATGACCCCCCCTCATGCAATGAGCTCCTCTAACATTACCAGCAGAAGCACAATGTTCTTCAGTAATGCAACTCTATCTTTTATACATTGGAGAGATTAAGGGAATAGAAACCTGTAGTCTGGGATAAGGAATTCAGTGATGTTGCCTGTAGGGGATATCTGTCTTGGATGCAGTGGTGTGTTCTGCAAAAGCTTAGAAAATGGGCTTTTTATTTCCTGGCATCTGATTGACTAGCACCCTTGCCAGAGGGGTACATTAAGTTTCAATAGATGCCCAGAAAATAAAAAGGATCAGCCTATTGTGCCCCTTCACCCACTTACTTATCCTGGTGCCCACCCTGCTTCCTAATTGGCTAACACATATAATTTTCATTTTAAATTGCCGCCATATTTTCTCTCGTTTACCGAGAGATGCTACCCATAGCAAGTCAGCCCTACCAGAGACACACAAAAGGATGGCTTGGCCACAACAGTTTTCTTGCTTCTAAAAAAACATCAACAAAAAAAACCCTTAACTCATTCTATCCTATTGTCACTTAGAATGTTCAGGTATCCTCTGCCTGCTGCTAGAACACCTGTGTTCCTGAATGGGGTTTTAGATCTGCAGCATTCATACAAACACACTTTGCTTAAACCTACATCTCTTAAAAACCATACATCCAATTTTAAAACTGTAAAAAGAAAAGTTTTTCAGGACAAAAAGTTTTTGAAAATGAGTGAGGTTTGGTAATGTCTATTTAACTGGATTTAATGTTGTGTAAGGTTGTTTTCATATTTTAATAAATTCTGATGATTTGATCTAAATATAATTATGCTCTGTTTACTTAGTCATGCAAACATATTAAATTTCAGTAAAACTGTTGGTTAAAATTGTTAATTATATACAATAAACATCTGTCATTGTCTAAATATAAATTTTGCAAGGTTTTTACCATTTCTTTAGTCAGAAATCAGTATCTGAATCTCTTGTTATTACAGCTTGAGTTTTTTGTTCCACTCCACTGGTTGGAATTTTTACAGTGTGTAATTCTTCTTAGTCACTGATTTTAGTTTATGAATCTGATTATCAATTTTTTTGTTTTTTCCCCTAGTTTAGTAAGAACATATTTACACATTACCTTAGAAGGAAATATCAGGAAGTGATGCAGAAGGAAGTGCTTTGTGAGGTCAAGTGATGTAAATAGGAAGAACATTTCCAGTGTAGGTCAGTGAGCTGACACAGGAAATTGATACATTTTTTAGTGCTGGAGGGCTCTGTATGATTACTTACATATTCGTTGCAGTTAAAATGTGTAATTTCATGGAAATAAACAATTTTATTGTATTTTTGTAATAAAATCCCATAATAAGTATAGGAAACTGTATTTTATTTGTGCTGTTTGCTTTATCACACTGTAAATGAAGCATGATGTTCATGTAAAGGTTCACAGTCTTTCAGTAAACATCATGTTACATAAATGTATGCATTATTTAATTTCCTGGCATAGTTTATTTTTGGGGGTTGTATTATGGGATGGTTTAAGGTTAGGGAATGACTATGATGAAGCACTGTGTGTTACTGGGGGGGCTTTATTCATAATACATGCTCAGATGCACTTCATATGTTCTGGGGAAGTAAGAGGGGTTGTATGCATGTAATAATGGTGTTAACAGACACTGTAGATACATTATGGGTATGTATAGGATGATGAAATTGCTGAAAAGGCACTGGTAATTTGGGGTATACTGTGTCATGGGGAAGGGGGTTGGTGTGCGTGTACCAAGGAATGATGCTTATAGGCACTGCAGTAATTTTGTGTCATGAACTGGCACCCGTCCGTTGGGTATACTCAGTTGTAGGAAAGCAAGTGGGGCTGCCTGCACCTGATAATGTTGTTCATATGCCATGCAGAGACATTGTGGGTATACATACATGGTGATGACATGGGCACCTGTAAAGGTTGTGTACTATGCGCTGTGTCACATGGATTGCCTGCATACACATGTGATATGTTGCAGCATTCAGTATGGTGCACTGTGTGGGTGGGAATGAGTGTAGTTATGCCTGCACCATGGATTGATGCTCATTGGTGCACATGTGTACTATGTGCTATGTTTCATTTGAATGGACTGTATAAGTTATACATTGGCACTGATCACATCACCATGCATCAGAGGTAAGGGCTGGTCTGAAGCATTATGAGCACAAGGAACTAAACAAGTGGCTGTGGAGTGATTCAAACTTGAATAGAACATTACAGTGCATCTGAGGGTAGTGTTGGAATGAATCCTGATGTGTACAATGGACTGCACTGTGGTGACTGAGGAGGGATCCATATCAGTAATGCACATCACAGTGTGTCAGAGATAAAGGCTGGACTGAAGACTGATGAACAGATGGACTAAATCAGTGACTCTGGTGGGATTTGAACCTGAACAGCACTTTACAGTGCAATAGAGGTTGGGGCTGGACTGACACCAGATCAGTCGATGGGCAACACCATTGGCTGTGGAGGGATCTGAACCTGAAATGCACTTCACTGTTCACTACAGTGTGGGACTCGACTGACGCATGATAAGGAGATAGATCTTATAAATAGCAGTGGAGGGATTTGAACCTGAAGAATACTTTACAGTGCATCAGAGATTGGGGCTGAACTGATTGCATATAAATTGATGTGCTACACCAGTGGATGTGGAGGGTTTTGAACATGAAATGCAGTTCACAGTGCATTATGGGATTGGTCTGGACTGATACATAGTAAGTCGATTGACAACACCATCAGCTGTGGAGGGATCTGAACCTGAAATGCACTTCACTGTTCACTACAGTTTGGGGCTTGACTGATGCGTGGTAAGGAGCTAAATCTTACCATTGGCTGTGGAGGGATTTTAACCTGAAGAACACTTTACAGTGCATCAGAGGTTGCGTCTGGACTGCTGTCATATGAGTTGATGGACAACACCAGTGACTGTGGAGGGATTCAAAACTGATTTTGCCTTTACAGCGCATCGGAGATTGGGACTGGACTGATGCCAGATGAGTTGAAAGCAACACCATTATTTTTTTCATTTTAAACAATCAGCAACTGCCTTTTAGGGAGAAAACTCAAGTGCAGAGCATGAGACAAACATGCCACTGACCCTAACCCACTTATCATCCATAACGCAGGGAGCAACATGCCACTTAGATTTTAACAAAGCCATAATCCGAACATAAACTCTTTAAAAGTAACAAAAGGTGCTGAATTCATGTGGCCTCATCTAGTACATGCACATGGAACACTTGCTGCCATCAGGAATGCCAGCTGGATCCATAAGATGTGATCACACAGGATGACCAGAAATTATCCCAAAATGAATGAAGTGACAACTGTGAAAACTTTTATCATAAATAAAAATAAAAACAAATAAAGTAAATACAGATTGCAAATCGAGGTTTTGGCTCCAAAATGCAGTGAGTATTTTAGGATGAGAGCAGCACCTCCATCCTGAAACTAAGTTTCCAGTCACCATGCTCTTCCTGCAACAGTGTGCACTCTGACTGGTTAATGGAAATAGTGATGTGTGCAATAAGCATAGAGGAAGCATGGCAACAGTGAGGATCAATATGACTAAATGGTGCCACACTACAGAGCTAGGGCGGGTGCAGGTGAGGGCTGCAAGCCCTAACTGAAACATAAAAAAACAAACAAAAAAATCACTGTACACTCCAGAGCCTGGAGAACCACTTTCTCTCCAGTGATGGTTGTAAAAAAATACAAGTCCTGGCTTGAATGCTAAATAAGGATTTATTTTAACGTTTCAGGCATACACATTGAATGGAATAGTGGAAAGCACAACAAAAAGGTCTGCGTGCAGGTTCCCTGGTGCTTCGACAATTAAAGCTTCATCAGGGGGGTGGTGCCTGCATCTAAGACAATCCCTTTATACCAATTAAATTCAGAATTGATGACGTTAGAAAATCCGACCAATCACAGAGCTCGATTTTTAAATACAGAAATATTTAGCTCACTTAGTAATATAAATGGACTAATAGTTATAAAAATCACGACATTAGTGACAACATGTTATTGTAGAAAAATACCCCCAAAGACAAAAAAATACACCAAAAGTGGTGACGGGCCAATCGGATTGCTCGAATAAAAAAAAAATATATATATAAGTTATGAAATTAATTAGCGTCAACCTGATCAGCTTAACATGTTACACTAAAACAAGATGATCTGTTGTTACAAGACAAACTAATGGCAGAACGAACATAATAAACATTTTTTAAAGCACATGCAAAAAGTAGTAAATTTATTTATTTATTTATTGAGGCGTGTTTTCTCAAAAATAGCCAATGGGAAAGCATATTATATTAGGTAAAATCAGTAAGGGTACGATGTCCCTTATTGGCTGGTACAACTCAATTCATCAAATGTAAACAAATGTTTGAGCTGCACCAAGAGAAAGACATGGACGTCAATCGGCGTCTTCAGGCACTACAGCACATAATTTAGGACGCCATATGGCGTCATCAGGAAAAAGAGGTATGTTTTTTATGATGCCATATGGCATCATCAGGACAGAATGAGTTAAACTACTTCATTTGAAACCAGCACCACAGAAATATCAATTTAACCCACCCGTCACACTTCGCCCCTCCCCCCGAGACCCTGTCCCATCACTGATCGTCAACTAATTTACCTTGATACAGCAGCTTTTTTTCTCAAAGCTCACCCAACCACCACCACCACTCCTCACTGCAGTGGGGGATTACTGAGCAGTAGCAGCATTCATCACCTGGAGCTCAGCGGCGACAGGAGGGGAGCAGCAACTCTACGGGGAGAGCAGAATACGGGAGCAGGCTAGCGAGACACGTTGCATTTCCAGAACGTGAATCCATTCCCAGCCTGATGTCGGGGCCCAGCAGCCTGATGGAGTGCACTCAGCAGGTGGGAAATGGGAATCGTTAGAGTCTGAGGACTGCCAGTGCTCCGGTAAGTGTTTGAGAATCAGTGGTGACCACTGCCCTGCCAGCCAGTTCCCGGTCAGTGACTGTCATTCAGTGCCCTGTGGCCATCCTGACCGAAGACTCAATATTGTGTTTGTTCCAATGATGGCCTACAGTTGTATGTGGATGGGGACCAGTGGGATGGTCCTGCTGGTTCTTTTTTTTACATAGTTGCAGTGAGTTTCATAAAGTGTCCTGGCAGTGCAAGGAATGTGTAATAGGATGGACGTGATCAAAGGCTGCCGGCATGCAGCGTTGGTGTCTCTCACAACGAGCTTGCCAGCAGAAGTTACAAAATACTTGCTAAAGACATGTTAGAATACTTAAATAAAACCATGCCGGTATTTTGAGCAGTTACTTGACAATATCCATCACATCCTCACATTATACTTGGGGTATTACATATAAGGATTGTCAAGAATACCAGTAGAGGGACTATTTTGCTAAGCAAACAACTATAAATGAATGTTTTCTTTAAAAAAAAAAAATTAAATGGTTTAAAAATAAAGATGATGGTTAGCCCATTTTCTAAGCACAATAATACCTTCCAAGGTGGGCAGTATGGGCAATACCGGACCACCCGGGGCTATAAGGCACTCCGCCTGCGGTGTCAGGCCTCATTATGCCCCTGGGCAGTCCGGTATTGCCCAATACCGCCCACCCTGTCAGGTATTATTGCTTGCTTGTTCTGCTACTGCAACCATATGCATAGGGCTCTGAAAATATCATAGCTGAATCAGCAATACTTAGCATCGTCTTTCCCATGGTGCGTCAACATGAATGCCACACATGCCGTTGGTTATGATCTTCTATAGCAACCCAACAAAGCATGCTTTGTAGTGATTGCAATGACAGTCCTACTGGCATGGGTAAGAATGACAGCAATGATGGTGTTGGAGGAGCAGGAGGTGGCACCACTAGTGGCAGAGATGTTTCTGACACAACCTGAAGACAAGTTTGACAGCATTAGGTTGAACACGTTATGAGGCATGGCAACATGTTTAGATCTCAAATATTAAGTTGTCTTCATTCCCCCTGGATGCATAGAGTATATCAAACAGATAGTGTTGTGGACACTTATGATGGAGCAGCAATGAAAACTTTGAAAAACTGGCACAAATGTGCATACAAAGCCTCCTGGTCATACTGCTTCTCCTCGTCTGCTGACTCACCTTGATGTCAGTGGCAGGCATCAGTGTGACATGGAAGATGAGTTGTACAGTGATGATCCTGAGACAAATAACAACAGCTGAAAGCTTTTTGATTCCAAATGCTGGCACTGCTTTGATATTATAGAGGAAGTCTCAGACCTGTGACTAGAATGCATGATGCAGGCTTAGAGCTACTAACTAGCAAAAAGAGTGTTCAAATCAAATTGCGTCAAGACAGGCAATTTATTTGACCTGCACTATCTAAAGTGGTTTTGTATTGTCTTGGATGTCTTCCAACACTGGCACTTTGGAAAGATGTTTCTGTACAACTGGGGGTATTGCCACAGCACATCACTTAAGGCTGCATCCTGAGAATCTTGAATACTTATCCTTTTTCCAAATCAGCTTACCAAGTATTCTCTTTAGCTACCCATTCAACTACTCACATGTCCAACAAGTAAAATGTACTTCTATTTTCATTTCTGCCCCTAAAACTCCTGGTGGTAAGACTCTCTGTACTCCTATCACTGACACTGATCTCACAGTATGCCTCACTACTCCCAGCTGTAGGAGCACAACTCCTCCTCCTCCTCCTGATGACACTACAGCAACTTATATATTGTCATCATCAACAAACTCAGTGCAATCAGGTGTGTCACTGAGCATGCAGTGTCAGTATCAGTTAAATAAAACCCATCGCCCCATTCACCATTAATTGGACAGTAGCAGAATGAGTGACAATGCATCCACAGGTATGCACAGTTCTTTGGTCTGGCTTTTATTCAGTAGTTAACTACTAAAACGCCTGCTGACAACAGGATATGTGTGTTCAAATTAAGTTCAATTAATGTAAAAAAAAAGTAAACAAAGAGAAAAATGAAAGAAAATCTATACATACATTGTCAGAAAATAGTATGTAGGTCAAAGCAATACCCTACATTTTACATTGATTCATTTATTTGTGCAATGTAGTGCCATTCATTTAACTCTAATTCATTTATTTGTGCAATGTAATGCCCTTCATTTAATGTTGATTCATTTTTTTGGGTTTGTTTGTTTTGTGATGACCTGCCAGTGGATTATTTCCCCCCTTCTCACTTCCTCCCCCTTTCCCTAGTGTAGGAACAGCCTTTCTATTGCCTTTCACACACGCTGCCTCTATGGCAGAAGCAAACTCCTTAGCCAATGACTGGGGTAATTTTGATGGTGGACCACCCTGCCAACTCTCCCTAAGCTAAGGCACACTGCTGTACAGCAGTTCCTCCAGTTTCACTTGCCTTGCAGTGCAATGCATGAGTCTACTCATGCAGTCAGCTAGTCTGCATGACAGTCTGCCACTGGGGCATTGGGGCAGCAAACATTTGTCAGTTCTAACTGCATCTCCTCTTACATATACTGCACTATTGTTTCAGGTACAGCACTGTTTTGACCAGTTATGGCACTGTCATCTTACAGTTGCACCAGTATCTCCCAATTTATAGCAGTGTAACTCCACATTACAGCAATGTCTCTCTCTAGTTATGGCAGCGTCTGCTCCTAGTGTCTCTTCCAAGTTGTATCAGTGTCTGCTCACAGTTGTTTCAATGTGTAACACTTAGTTTTCATAGTTACACAAGTGTTTTATCCGCGCTGTAATGTCAGTCTCTTATCCCAGTTACACCAGTGTCTACTACCAGTTGCAAAAAAGAACAAAAGATAGACTGCACAGGAAGAAAGAAGCACTAAATAGTGCATGCAGAGTGACTTTATTGAGAGCACACAGTAAGCAAAACAAAAAAACAGCACTTTTAATCCTTGCGATTTCTTTTTCAAGTGGAGTAGTCACAGCAGTTAAATTGTATACAACTCATAAATGTAAATGGCCCTAAATGTATTTATTTATTTAAATTTTGATGACAGAGTATGCCCACTGAGACAAGACAGTCCCTTTGTCAGTGGTGCCCCAGGGAATCTAAGCATTCCCTAAAAAGGTTAAAACCAATAGATGTTACCAATGCTGCATGGAGAAAACTTTCTTTTTTCAGAACTAAAATTCAAACATAGGAGGCAAAAAAATCTCAAATATCAAAGTAAATTTAGAGTTCATATAATAACCTAGTTCAAATAAAGACAGGTTGTCCACAGAAAATGCAATAGATGGATCTGAAAAGAAACAAACAAGCAAATAGAATTAAGTGTCCAGATGTAATACAACGTATTCAAAGCAAAAAATCTGTCAGTATAAAAGAAAAATAAATGCTGAAGTCTAAGAAATATCCAAAGTACACTACTTTTTAAGATAGGGTATTACATCCCATCTAGCATTAAGTCCCTCTGGATACAGTGCCCTCAAGGTGTAAATGACTGTACTTTCTTTTTGTAGAAGCATACATAATCTGTCTCTTCCCCTCGTAGCGGGTGGGAGCCAATCAATCCCAATAAATTTAAATCCACCTACATCTGAATTGTGAACTAGGATCCAGTGGGACCCAACAGGGGTGTCACATCTAGTATGTAAGATGGACCGCACATGTTCTTGTCTCCGCCCTTTTAGCAGATGCTTGGTGTGTCTAATATATAGTTTGTCACAAGGACACCAGAGAGCATAAATAACATAAGTGGTCCTGCATGTGATACAGCATTGGACCTCAAAAGTAGTATTGTTAGCAGGGCATATAAAAGTATTGCCTTCTTGGGCATATCAGCAAATGGTACAAGAATGACACTTGCTAAATCTACAGTGAGAAGCATCAGAACCATTGACCCTATCAGTGTGGTCACATTAATCAATCAGATTTGTGTGGTATGACCTCCCCCCCCCATGAATCCATGCTACCTTTGGGAGAAGGGGGGATTGTTTAACCAGGAAAAGCACACTAAGCTTTAACTTGCTTCCAGGTGCAAACTGGACGCACAAAGAAGTCAAGTGACTTGCTTAGAATCATACAGTGTGCAAGTGGGGGCTTGTGGAATTCATACCCAAATCTCCATGTTTGCAACTCAGTACCCTTAACCACTGTGCTATACTGCCTTTGGTCTTGTAGCTCACTGGATTCAAGATACTCCACTGACCTCTCCCTTTAACAGGGTTTCCATTAATTTCTCCATGTGACTGATTAACCTATAGCTGCTAGCTTCCTCCTTGCTGATGCTCCTATGGAGAGGGACCAGATCTGTTCTCCTCCAGTCCTCTGCAACCACATCTCTTCCAGTGAGCTGTTGAATAAAGCTGTCAGTGGGGCAGCTAGCACCTCCCTGAGTTCCTTTAGTACCCTTGGGTGTATCCCATCTGGTACCATAGCCTTGACTACTTTTAGAGCTGTAAGTCACCTCAGGATTCTTTCCTCTGAAAATAGACGTTCCACCCCTCTTTGTTCCTGCTTCTTCCTCATGGTCCATTCCCCTCTCCTTCCACTGTGAAGACTAAGAAGTACCTGTTCAGGATGTCTGCTATTCTTGATCAACTTCTTCACATTCTCCTTCTTCCGCCCTCCTTATCCTCACTATCCATCCCCTTGCTTTCCTCTTCTCACTTACAATATGAAACTGAAGAAAGTCTTCTCCCCTTTAGCTACTCCTTTTGCTATCCTTTCCTCTGTCTGTTCCTTTGCTCCCCTCACTGCTGTTCCTGCTTCCCTCTGTTTTACTTGGCATACCTTCCTATCTCCCTCCCTCTACATTTCCTTATAACTCCTGAATGTCACCTTTCTTTCTCTCACCACTTTGGCCACGTCCCTGGAGAACCGTAACGGTCTCTTTTTCCTTCTACTTTTACTCACTTCCTTCATGCAGAGGTCAGTTTCCTTGATTATGCCTCTCTTATTTTACCCTGCCATACTGCTACCTCTACCTATCAATTCTCCCTGTGAGGCAGTTTCTGAGGCAGTCTCCCAGTTCTTTGAAATCCACCTTCCTAAAGTCCAGGACTCTTATCCTCATGTGCTTTACCTGTGTTCCCACCTTACTATTAAGCCACACTGTAGGTTGATCACTGGTACCTGGGAGGTTGCCCACTGTGGCATCTGAAATGCTATCCCTGTTTGTAAGTTCCAGGTCCAGTGGGGTACTGTACCTAGTGGGTTCTTTGACTAGCTGCCTGGGAAAAGCCCTTTGTGAGGAGTCCAGGATGGCCCTGCTCCTTGACGCAGCTGAAGCTGGAAAGCTCAAATCTGCATCTGCAAATTGAAGTCCCCAACTAGCAGGACCTCACCCTTAATTGCCATCCTGAAAATTGTTTCCCCATTTGCCTTATCCAACTCCTCTTCCTTTGCTAGAGGTCTGTATATCACCACTGTATGGAGAGTGGCCCAGTGCCTGTCTCCAAGATGACACACAACACCTCCAGACAGTCTATTTTTTTACCTCGGAGTACCCACCTTGATTCCCTCCCTCACATACATCACAATACCTCCTCACCCTCCTCTCTTCCCTGTTTCTCCTAAACAGGGTGACCTGCTATGTATGTGTCCCAGTCGTGGGTGTCAGTGCACCATGACTCCATTACAGAAACATAGAAATATAATGTTTACTGGCAGATAAGGACTGCTTGGCCCACTTTGCCTGCCCATTTTTTTTCCTACCTATAGTATCACTGCAGATCATGCTTGATCTCCAACCTATTCACCCTCCCTCTTCCCTTTCACAAAGATTCCTGTATACTTATCCCATGCGCTCTTGAACTCCACCACTGTTTTTGCTCCAGGCACTTCCAGTAGAAAACTTTCTGTGAATTCCTAACATCTTTCCTAAATTTACTCCGCTCCAGCTTCTTATCATGCCTCTTGTCCTTGAGCACCTTTTTTTCTGGAAAAATACTTCCCTCCTGTACATTTTTTACCCCCCTGAGGTATTTAAAGGCCTCTATCATATCCCTCTTCTCCCGCCTCTCTTCAAGGATGTACATCTTTAGGTCCTTAAGTCTGTCATTGTAGGACTTCTGATGCTGACCGTGCACCATTTTATTTGCCCTCCTCTGGAGTGCCTCCACTCCATTTATATCCCTCTGGAGATGTGGTCTCCAAAACTGAAACATACAAACATAGAATTTGTCAGCAGATGGGGACCACATGATCCTTCTAGTCTGTCTGTGGCTTCAATCCCCCTTCCCTCATGTTGTTGTAGTCTTGAGGATTCCCTTATGCCTGTTCCATGCTATTTTGAATTCCCTTACCACCTTTGTTCCTTCTACTTTCTTTGGCAGTTTGTTCCATGGTTCCACCACCCACTCTGTGAAGAAGTACTTTCTCACACTGCCCCTGAATCTGACACCCTTAAGTCATATATCATGTCCCCTAGTCCTGTTACAGTTATTTACCTGAAAAAGGTCCTGCACCTTGTTGATACCCTTCAGGTACTTGAATGTCTCAATCATATCCCCTCAATCTCTATGCTGCTCCAGGAAGTATAAGCTGAGCTTGCTTAACCTTACCTCATATGGCTCCCGATGCATACCCTGCACCATCTTTGTTGCCCTTCTCTATACTGTCTCTAAATGATCTATGTCTTTTCTGAGGTGTGGACTCCAGAATTGGATGCAGTACTCAAGGTGAGGCCTCACCAGTGATCTATACAGTGGCATGAGCACCTCTTGTCTCCTACTTGTGATCCCCCTTCCTATGCATCCCAATATACCACTAGCCTTCAGTGATGCTTTTTCACATTGTTTGTTCACGCTTAAGTCATCAGAAATGATAACTCCTAAATCATGCTCACGCTGAGTAGTCATTAGCTGTTCCCCTCTCATTAAAGATACTCTTTCTGGGTTATGTTATCCCAGGTGTATGACATTACATTTTTTGTGTTGAATTTCAACTGCTAGTTCCTCAACCACTTCTCTAGTTTTCCCAGCCCAAATTCCATTTTTTTGTGTCCCATCAGGTGTATTCACCCTGTTGCCTATCTTTGTGTCGTCTGCAAATAGGTACACCTTTCCTTCTAGCTTGTCTGCGATGTCACTGATGAATATATTGAATAGGATTGGTCCCACCACTGACCCCTGTGGTACTCCGCTAGTCACCAGACCCTCCCCTGACAGAGTACCATTCACCAATACCCTATGAGACCTCCCACTTAGCCAATTTTTAACCCAGCATATTATTTTTATGTCCCCCTCTGGTGTGTTCCAGTTTACTGACTAACTTCCTGTGAGGAACAGAGCTGAATGCCTTGCTGAAGTCCAGGTAGACTACATCAATGGCCACCTCCGGCCCACCCCCCCAGTCTACTGTTCTAGTAATCCAGTCGAAAAAGTTAATCAAATTTGTCTGGCATGACCTTCCTGCCGGGAAACCATATTGCCTTGGGTCTAATCGATTTGTCACTGTTAACTCTTCTAGTATCCTCTCATTTAGCAGGGATTCCATCAGCTTTCCTACCACTGAGATGAGGCTTATGGGTGATAGTTCCCTGATTCCTCTTTGCTCCAACTTTTGTGGAGCAGCATCACTGCAGCCTTTTTCCAGTCCTCTGGAACATTCCCAGTCTCCAGTGACAGGTTGAAGAGCTTTGCCAAGGGCGTGATCAGCTCCCTCCCAAGCTCTTTTAGAATTCTTGGGTGTATCTCATCCAGCCCCATTGCTTTTTCTATGTTCAATTTGTTGAGTTCTTCCAGGACTCTTTTCTCTAAACACAGTTCTGTAGGTGGGATCTTACTAATGATCTGTACAGAAGCAATACCACCTCCCACTTTGTGCTGGTGATGCCCCTGTTTAAGCACCCCAGTATCCCATTAGCCCTCCGAAATGCCTTGTCACACTACCTGGCCACCTTTTTTTGCAGTAAGTATGCTTTATTAAGAATTTTGAAGAATTTACACACATAACCATCAAACTACAAACAACAGTTAAAAATAACAAACAACAATGAAAAAGAAAATTGCCTTGGACCCCCAGCACTAGATCAGAATGCAGAAAACAAAAACAATGCCATCAAGAACCACCCAGTCAAAACAGTGCTAGCAAAAACAGCGCCACTCCAAAACACCTGTGAGTCAAAACAGCGCCAATGGCAGTGGCCCAAAACAACAGCAGCAATCGCTACCATAGCTAAAAAACACAAAATGCACACTTAAGTTTTGTGGGGGGCTCTGCTCACCGCACATTTGTAACTAAAATAACCAACTCTAGGGGGGGGGGACTCGAGGATAAGTAGAAACTTGGGGGGGTGGCACAAAAAAAACCACATTTGTGTTTGGGGGCAAGACGGAAAATGCAAGGCTCGGAAGACCAGGAACAGAACCCTGGTCTCCTCATCTGGACTGTTAAAGCTACTTGGGCCTTAGCCCTTTCCACCACAGAAGCAGCTCAGATAGCATCACCACCTTTTTCCAACTTCTACACTTCCTGGGATGAAATAGGTGAGTAACTATTTAAAGCAGAAAGCACATTCAATTATTTGCAATTTTTTGGGAGGGGGGCACTAGATCTTTTGTTTTGTTTTACCTTGCAACATGATCTGAGCAGATAGGAGGCCTTACCTTTCACCCTTTGGGGCCTGAAAAATGCAATTAAAATGAATGTTTTCCACAAGTTCTTTACCTTATAATCATGTTGAACACACCATTGCCACAACAATGCTTTGCTCGGCATCATAGGATGTTATCCCAGTTCACATGTCAAGGGAAAATTGCCCACTGGGCATATATTAAAGCTACCACAGCTAAAGAAGTTGGTGGTCTCCGATTACCTAATTTTTCAATTGTATTATGTAGCTTCACAAGGAGAAAATATTTTTCCATCGGTGTAGACACTTACACCAGTTGTTAACTGATGAAGGATATATACCTTATAAAAACAGAGCTTTGTCATCAGTGGGGATTATCATTATTGGGTTTGTTACATGTTGCCCCAATTAAAATGCCTAAAGCACTTCATATGACCCCTGATATATTGATCTGTGTGAGAGCAGAGTCAACTGAATACCTTTTTAGGCCTTGGCTTTTCATGTCTTTTATCTCAAACGCTATGCGGAAAAGCAAATTCTATTGTTGCTCATCGTCCTATCTGTGATACCATGTGGTCTGAAGTCTCAGATTTGAGTGTGGACCATTTTGTATATAACAGTAGAATATGTACTTTTCCACTTTTTCAGACATTACATCACCTTTCTTGGAATAAATATCTCCTCTTTTATCAGTCTACGCATTCTGTTCGCACCTACTTGGGCCCGCCACTCTGGGACAATCATGGACAGGACATTCTTGAGCAATTATTGCATGCTACCTCACAAACCCATACTATATCTCAGTTGTACAAACAGATACAATCATTAGACCCCAAAGGTTTAGCAGGGTCTTCTTATTACTGGGAGGATGAACTCAAACTTGGCTGGTCACCTGCAGATTGACAAAAAGTATGGAGAGATTTATATAAATATGAATATCTTAAATAATATCCTAAACATAAACAAGACCAAAATTAGCTACTCAACGCATGCAGTATCACAAACATGCTTTTCTTTTTCGGGTGCTACCAGTTATAGCATACACAGCCAAAACAAAACAAAAGATCCAGTGCACATTTATGTTTCATTTGTCTAGGAGATTTATGGTTGTCACCATTAGCTGGCTCCGCATTGGCAACCAGTGTATTGTCTGGGTTCTGCATCTAATTTTAAATGAACCAATTAGGTAGTGCATCAATGACCAATAGGTTGGCTGGGGACTGCACCTTATTTAAAGTGAGTCAATCAGGCAGTGCACCATATTTTGAAAGGCAGCCAGCTTTGGCAGTTAGCTTTTTAGAGTAGAGCCTCAGCCAATCGGAGGTTCACCTTGCTGACTGATGGCTGAGCTTAATTTCACACCAGAGCTCTGCTACGAAAGACAAGAGACCCACAATCCCCATTTGGGATGAAATAAGTGAATAGCCATTTAAGGCAGGGAGCATATTTGATGAATTGCCAAATTTCTTTTGGGGTGGGGGCACTGGATCTTTTCTTTTGTTTTATCTTACAACATGAGTGACCTGAACAGGTGGGAGGCCTTACCTTTGACCTTTGGTGCTGGATAAAGGCAGTTAAAATGAATGTTTTGCCCCATTTTCTTTACCTTATAACCATACTGAAAATACTATTGCCACATCAGTGCTTTGCTTGGCTCCATAGGATGTTATCCCAGTTCACATGGCAAGGGAAAATTGACAGCTGGGCATATATATATATGTAACTTACCACAGCTAAAGAAGTTGGTGGTCTCCAATCACCTAAATCTTTTGTTGTATTATTTGGCTTCACAAGGTGAAAATATTTTATTGTAGGTGTAGGCCCTTACACCAGTTGTTAACTGATGGAGGATATATACCATTATGACTCCTTATAAAAACAGAGCTTTGTCATCAGTGGGGATTATCATTATTGGGTCTGTTACATGACGCCCCAAATAATATGTCTCAAGCACTTCATATGACCCCTGATATATTGATCTGTGTGGAAGCATAGACAACTTAGCACCTTTTTATTCCTTGACTGTACATGTCTTTTATCTGAACTGCTATGCGGGAAGGCTAATTTTATTATTGTTCATCATCCTATCCATGATATCTTGTGGTCTGAAATCTCAGATTTGAGAGTGGATCATTTTGTATATAACAGAAGAACATGTACTTTTCCACATGTAACCCCCTTGTTACCCGGGGTTACTAGAATCCCAGTAAGAACTAGTGGTAGGCAGGGAAGGCAGCTTGTGAAACTCCAGTTAAATGGGTTTCACACTGTCTCACTCTGTTCTCAGTCTCAGCTGAGACTGAGGGATGACATCACCATAGAATTATTGCATCTGCATGAGCCACAATGGAATCTGCAGCAGGGAGTTGGAATAGAATGTTGGGAGGTTTGAACAGTAGTCTGTGATCAGTTGGGGTTGGGAGCTTGCTGTGAAAGCGGCACAGTAGCTCAGTGTAGGCTCTAGGAGCCTCAGCCCTGACATAGGGCTACATTTAGGTAAAAAGGGTGTGTGTCTCCACCAAAAGAGAGACAAAGAAGCTAATTGTAAGTGGTGGAGACCACTGTTTTGGGTCTCAGTGTCCCCTCCCTCCGGGGATGGGGGCAGGAAAGGGTTTCCTGCATATTCCTGGGGCAACCCCTGGTTCTGCTACTAGTGGAGAAGCTGCCTATTTGTTCAAGAGTTTTTTGGGAGAACAAGAAGACTTGTGAATTGCCTGTGGGGCAACTGCAACCGGAGGGTGAGTGTCTGCTCTTCCTGAAAGGGCCTATGTTTTTCACCCTGGGACTTGTGTGACATGTGGGGATTGGACTACTGAAATAGTGGGAGGCCTAGAGTAATAGGCTTAGCCAAAAAGTAAAAGTATGTTCAAGTCCAGCGCTTATTGGGAAGTCAAAAGATATGTAGAGGAGATGTGACATACTGTACGTCTACCCAGGAATCTACATTGCCAAGCTTTCAGTAAAAGAATTGTTTAGATTCCAGAGAAATGGCCGGGTATGGACTGTGGGAGTTGGAGGTTGGAGACCCCCCATCTTTGGTGACAAGGTCCACCTCTACGGATTTGCTCTGTGGATTTCTACTTTGCCTCATGCACTTGGCCAGTGATGAGGGAAGTACTCAGATGTGGGATTGGAAGGAAAATTCCCTCTAGGAGTCGAAGGCTCTAAGGTGGTTTGGGAAGCCACAACAGGATAACTGGTTCATTTCCCAAAATGGACCGTGGATCAAGTGGCCGGCGGGAGAGCCAGGCCAGTGGGGAAAACCCAAGTAGTGTACAAGTCGGGCTGTGTACCCAAAGCTGCATGCAAGTCCGGGCTGTGTGCCTGGTGGGTTCAGAGCCTGAGGGCTGGAAATAGTAAAGAAGTGTTCTGTTGTCTCTAATCTGCATTACCAGGAATGTAGCCCTGTGGAGGTCCGTCTATGCTTTGTTTGTTCAGCTTGGATGTGAATAAAAGCCACACTGTAGAATCCCATTCCTGGTTCTGGACGTTACAGTTATTGCTTCCTGTGTTCAGATTTACTTGGGTGCCCCTGTACAGTGTAGCCAGACCTAGGTCCCCTGTGCCGAGTAACCTCATCCTCCCTGAACCCAGTCCCCACCAGGTACTGCTGTCAGCTTTAACAGCATGCCACCTGTCGTTTTGCTAAAAAGGCAGGGATGAGGGGTTACACACATTTTCAGACATTACATCACCTTTCTCAGAATAAATATCTTCTATTTTATCAGACTACGCATTCTGTTGGCACCCACATGTGCCTGCCACCCTGGGATAATTGTAGACAGCACAGGACATTCTTGAGCAATTATTGTTTGCTGCTCCACAACCCCATAGCATATATATGAAAGACTGAAACCCCCACTCCCCATTTGGAATGAAATAAGTGAGTAGTCATTTGAGGCAGACAGCATATTTAACGATTTGCCAGTTCTGGTGGTGGTGGGGATGTGTACACTGCATCTTTTGTTTTGTTTTGATGTGTATGCCATAACCAGTACCACCGCACTGAGAAAAGCAATTTAATGTGTGTGATACTGCATTCATTTATCTTGTAAGGTAGCATTAAGTTGATCTAAATTATTCTATTTGAGAGCTGACAATTGCTGTGAATTTTTTATTCCTAATTAAGTAATGACTTTGGGCTCCCACTGGAGACCTAGCTGAGTAATTTTCTGTTTAGTCACCAGGGAATTTAGTGGGACACATTAATTTTACTGTAGTTGAATTTAGAAGATATTTCACTAAAGGAATGTATCTCTTGTAAAGCCCTAAGAATAAAAGATGTAGGGTGTTGTACATGAAGTAAGATGTCATCCACATGAAGTGATATTTTTTTTATTCATAGTGGTCTGGAGTGCCTAGAGTAATCCCTCTGATTCTGGGATTTGAGCAAAGTTTTCAAGCTAAGGGTTTTAGGTACAGGTTAAATAAGAATGACGCTAGGGGCAAAACTGCCACATGCCCTTCTCAGGAAGAATTGTATCCAAGAGCAATATGGCACAATAAATTTAAAAACTAGGATTTTGATACAGAACCCAAATCCATTTAACAGTCTTGAGGAAAATCAAACCCACCTGTTCAGAACCAATCAGCCCATCCCACACCTGTTTCATCCTAGTAGCCAATACTGTTGTCAAAATTTTAATGTCTCTGTTTATAAGCGATATCAGCCTATAATTACTCACACAGGTGGCATCCTTCCTACATACGAGCATATGAAATGCCAGCAGAAACAGGCCACATGGTCTATCGAGTCTGTTCAATGGTGCAGCTAGCTCCTCAACTTGCAGCTGCCCCACCCTTCCCTATCCTCCTCACAGTCATTCCCCCTCACTCTGTCCCAAACCCTCTTGAAGCAGCTCATTGTCCTATAGGAAACCACCTCCTCAGGTAGAGTGGTCCATTTGTCTACCACCCTCTCTGTGAAATAATGTCTCCTGATTTCCCTCCTAAATTTTCTCCCCTTCAACCTCAGTTGATGCTCTTTAGTATTCCTCCCTCTTCTGATCCATAATATCTCTTCTGTATTAGCTTAGTTTATCCCCTTCAGGTACTTAAGGCCTCGTTCATATATCCCCTATCGCTCCTCTCCTCTTCTATCCTCTCCTCTCCTCTCCTTTCCTCTCCTCCAGGAATACATGTTAAGCATCTTCAGCCTTTCTTCACAGGATTTCCCCTCCAAACCCTGGATCATGTTAGTTGCTCTGCGCTGCAACCCCTCCAACAGTCTGATGTCCTTCAGGAATGGGTGACAGTACTGCATGCAGTATTCCAAGTGTGGCCTGACCAGTGATATGTACAATAGAAGGATCACCTCACTACTAGAGGAGATCATCTCACTAGAGAGCAGAACATCTTGTTGACTTTTGCTGCTGCCCTCCTGCCCTGAGCCAAGTTGTTCATATTCCCCATTATAATCACCCCCAGGTTCTTTTCCTCCTCTATGCTCCCAACTGTACCCCTCCTAGCTGGTTCTTAGCTCCGGAGTGCAGTACCTTGCACTTCTTGGCATTGAACCCCAACTCCCTTGTTTCCGACCACTCCTGTAGTTTAGTCTGGTCTCCCTGTAGTCTCCTCCACCCCTCAATGTCATCCGCCACAGCTCCCATCTTGGTATCATCTGCAAACAGAGTGATCTTACTTTGGATCCTGTGTGAGATATTTGCTATGAATATCCCAAACAGCACTGGCCCCAGTACCGATCCCTGTGGCACCCCACTTGTTACTGCTCTTGGTGATGAGAGTTTCCCCTCCACCACCACCCTTTGCTGCCTGCCCTTCAGCAAGTTAGTGATCCATTTGATCATCTTAGGATCCACCCCTACATATTCCAGCTTCCCCCCCAGCCTCTCATGTTGCATGGAATTGAAGGCCTTGCTAAAGTCCAAATTCAGGACATCCACTGCATGGCCCTTGTCCAGTTTCCTGGGCACCCAATCATAGTACCCAATCAGGTTTGTCTGGCAGGACCTGCCTGAGACAAACCCATGTTGTTGCCTTTCCTGGAGACCATCGTCTTCCAAAAATGTCACCAGCCTCTCTTTAAGGATTGTCTCCATGAGCTTTCCCACAATTGATATGTGGCTCACTGGTCTGTAGTTATCTTGATCATCCTTGGGGCCACCTTTGTGAATGGGCACCACATTGGCCAACCTCCATTCCTGTGGTATGCATCCTATGTGCAGAGACGTATTGAACAGGTCAGCCAGTAGTCCTGCTTGGCACCCTGCCAGTTCCTTGAGTACCCTAGGGTGAATGCCATCAGGTCCCAGTGCTTTGTCCATCTGAAGTGCCCTCAGTCCTTCCAGTACTCTACCATCTGTAATTTCTCCATCTGGCACCCCCTCCCCTGTCCCCTCAACCACTTCCATGAGATATCTGCCCCCCTACCATGAATACAGAGAAGAAGTACTCATTTAGTGCCTCTGCCTGCTCCTGCCCCTTCTCTACCCACCCCCTTCCTTCTTAATTCTCACTATCTGGTCCCTGTTCTTCCTTCTCTCACCAATGCATCTGAAGAAGGTCTTCTTTCCGTCCTTAATGCCTTGTGCCAGCCTCAGCTCTCTGGATGCTTTGGTGGCTTTGGTGGCTCTGACTAGTCTTGTAACCTCCTTGGACTTCCTTGTGTACTCCTCCCCTTCTTCCCCCTCCTTGATCTCTTGAATCTCTGAAAAGCTCTCCTCTTGGGTCTCATCCCCTCCATTACCTCCTTGGTCAGCCAACTGGGCTTCTTTGTCCTTCCCCTTCTTACTCTGTGCCCTGGTACATGTCCCAGTAGCCTCTGCCAACCCTGTCTTAATAATACCCCATTTTTGACTGGCATCCATGGTTGGTTTGATTCCCTCCAGATGGCTTATCAGAATTTCCCTCATCATGATGAAGTCTGTCCTCTAAAATCAATCACCCTGGTACCCGAACCTCCAGTTTGCTTCCCCATATTGAGTGTGAATGACACAGAGTGGTGATCACTCCCAGCCAGAGGATCCTCAACCTCCAGATCCCTTACACTTCCCCATTTGATAGTACAAGGTCCAGAGTCCTTCCCAACCTAGTTGGCTCTCGCACTAACTGCACCAGGAAGCTACCCTGAAATGCCCCCAGCAAAACCTGCTCCCTAGCACTTGTGGAGGTTGGTGTGCTCCAGTCCACCCCAGGTAGGTTGAAGTTCCCCTCCACCATGTTCCCCTTCCTGCAAACCCACCTAATTTGTTCTGCCAACTCCCTGTTCAGCACCTCCCCTTGAGTTCATGCCCTATACACTACCCCTATCCTCAGTACCCTGCCCTTTGGATCCTGAAACTGCATCAACAGGGCCTCCATCTTGCCTTCCTCCCCCCTTCCCATATGCACCTTATTCCTTCCCTTACATAGATCGCCAACCTCCCACCTTTCCTATTTGCTTTGTCCTTTCTGAACAGCCTGTATCCAGGGATCATCATATCCCAGTCTTGGTACTGGGTGGCAAAATTTTCTGTTATGGCCACAATGTCCACCTGCCCCACTGCCAAGAGAGCCTGTAACTGGGCTGATTTGTTACCCAGGCTCCTCGTGTTCAGGGACACTCCACTCCACCCTGCTCCTTTCCCTTCCCCTCCCTGATTTACTCCCTTTTGCCCTTACCCTGTTACCGTCCCTTATAGCTTGGTGGGTAGGCACATCTGGCTTCCCTCTCTGGAAACCCTACCTATGCTGTCCACTTGCCATCCCCCTTTCCAAGTTTAAAGCTACCCTTGTTGCTATGTACCCCTCTATCCCCTGCTTCAACACTCCCTACCACTCCCTGCTCAAGTGTAGCCTGTCCCCTGCATACAGATCATTATTGTCCCAGGTTCTGCCCCAACCCCTACTAACCCATACCCCTTGGTATGACACCATTCCTGCAGCCAGGTGGTAAACTCCCCTATCCTTCCCTTCCTCCCAGCACTTGCACAGGGTACTGGGAGCACTTTTGAGAAGGCCACAGATTTCCCCACCTCCTCAAACAGCTTCCCCAGTTCCTCGAAATTCCCCTTTACTACCTCCACTGTCTCACCTGACAGGTCATTCATACCCATGTGCATCACAACATGTGGTTTCTTCTGTCCCTTATCTGTGCACTTGAGAATGGACTGCCCTGCCTTTCGTCAACCTGGGAATAGATTTGACCCATATTAGACTATGTTTTTGTCCTTTACTGCCTCATCTGATCCCTTTCAGTATGGAGTCCCCTGACATTAGCACACTAGCACACCCCCCATGCCCCGTTCCTCCCCTTCCCCATTTATTTCCATGTCCATTACTAGCATTTGCCCTTCCTTGCTCATTTACTGTATGTCTCTTCACTTCTCCCCTATGATTCCTCCCCCTTCCCCCGACCTGTGTTTCCCCATCCCCCTTGATCCCATGCTATCATCCGCCTTCCCCCCTTCCTTCCTTGGCTACTGCCCCCCTTTAGCTATGCACTCATTTTCTGACCTATCAGCACTGCCGCCCTCTCTTTCACCCCTGCTGCCAACACTTTTCTTCTCAGCTGTACCCCTCTCCCCATGCTACCCTCCTCCAAATACCTGACCCCTGTGCACTCCAATCCCCTTCCCCCTGCCTCCCTCTCCTGGTGCTCACTTAACTTTTCCTCTTCCACCATTGTTGCAAGCACTGCAAACCTGCTGTCTGCCACCCCTGTATTGCCATGTGGTGTCTCCTTCCCCGTCCCTTGACCTGCTTCTAATGCTTGACCCCTTGTCAGATGTGATCCTACATCCCTTCCTTGTCCCCTCCCCCAACCTGATGTTCTTCTCCTGATATGCTTTCCTGTTACCCTCTGTGAGAGGTCCTCCTGCCCTCTTTCCCACCCCCTCCACCTACACCCTCTTCAGCTCTTCACCAAGCCACTGCACTCTTTCCTCCAGCCTTCTTAGCCTGCGGCAGACTGGACACCCTCCTAGTCTCCATAATATGTTTATCCAAATAGCTGCTCCACACCATTGCAGCCCACTAATCTACCCATGGTGCCCCCTCTAGTTCCCTGCTGCCCCCTGTATCACCCATGCCCCTATTATAGCTGTTCCACCCTCAAGTGTATCCCTTCCTGTACTGCTCCATTTCCTACTTCTGTGTTACTACAGCCCTTGTATACCAGCGATGGTTACTGTTGCCCTTAATGCCTTCTTTATTATTTAGACCAACAAGTGTACCTCTCCCAGTCTACAGTGTACCCATCCTCTGATTAACCGGATTCCTACAGCTTGGTACACCCCTGGTACTCACTGTCCTGCTTGATGAGCTGGGAACCTTAGTGGCTGCACCTGGCCATGCTATTCACCAATAGTAAACTAGTAGTAATGTAGCAGCCATCAATGGCCGAGGATAAACACCACTATAAATCTGGAGTATCGGGGGGAGGGAGGGTTTAGCGCTGCCCCGACTCTCGTGGAAGTCTATCAGCCCAGCCCTTACCACCAGAGGACCTCGGCCCTTCCCTCACGGCCGTCTCCTGCCATCCTACCCAAGTAGGTGAAGGAGCT
This sequence comes from Neoceratodus forsteri, assembly GCA_016271365.2. Lineage (NCBI taxonomy): Eukaryota > Metazoa > Chordata > Ceratodontiformes > Ceratodontidae > Neoceratodus > Neoceratodus forsteri. The sequence continues at coordinate 1,097,362,738 of CM057450.1, read as the reverse complement.
GTACTCCTCACCCTAGTCCATGCACAAACACCCCCTTTGTAGCAACCCTCAAGCTCCATTCGCTTCCCGCTGCTCTCTCTGGTCAAACCCACCGTATCCTCCTCTTGCCCTGCCAGATGAAAGAACACCTTCACCTCTGACAGCGACAAAACAAGAAAAACTGTAAGCACACTCTCTGGACCAAACACCCGTATTTCACTCTCGCCCTGCCGGACCAAAGAATCATGTTTGTCTTCTATAGCTGGTGCCCTTGTACTCTTCCTATGTCTAATGCAGGGAACAGTTTTCCTTAATATATTTGAAGGCTACTCCTCCTGGGAGCATACTTTTCTGTTGGTTCTGTTCCATATTTACATTACTGGTATTGTGAATGCACCCCAAGGTTATATCATGCTATTACATAAACAGAACACTGACTAGCAATACCCTATTTTTCTCACTCCTGCTTTTAAACAATTTTAAATTTCCCCCACCTTTTTTTTTGTTATATATACTTCCCCCTTTTTATTATGATTCAAGAGTTTTTTACTCTTTCCCTTTTGGATACCTTGAAATCTTCTTTGGAAGGGTTTGTGAGGATTCTCTACAGTACCCTGTTAGTTGAGTGAGATATTTCTCCAGATAACATGATTCTAATGGACCTTGGGGGTCTCTGGATTACCCAGACTGGGCACGGGGTCATAATGCCACCACCAAAAACTGTGCAGCATCAAACACCGTAAGCAACAGAGCACTGACTGAAATAGGGTCCGAAACAACAGTGACCAGAAGAAGAGCATGCAGCCCATTAAAAATAATGGGATTTTCTTTTTTATTCAGGGGCTTTGCCCCCTGAACGCCTGTCATGGGGGGGTTTGGCCCCCCCCAGACTTCAGATAAATTAAGTTTTAAAAAAAATGGAAAAGCTACAACATCGGGAGACCAGGGGGAAATGGAATCATGGTCCCAGGTCTCCTATCCTGCCATGTGTGGAGCCCTAGCCACTCCACCATGGGAGCAGCTTGACCAGGCACCCCAGCACACAGCAACTTGGTGCTCTCTAGTAAAAGTGCAGAGCAACAGGGGTAGCTGAAATTGCCTACAGCTGTTATGCCCCTGTCACTCTAAATCCTGGTGTGCGCTACACAGTGTGGTTATTGTCATGTGTTTTTTGTTTCAACATATTGACCTGGTATCCCCAGACTATACTCCCTGCAGCACGACAGTATTGCCCAGAGCTGCCTAGGAGCCTGACCCTGGTCTGGACTCCCTCCCTTGGAAGTTCAATGATGTATTTCATGTTTTTTTTCTGTTAGTTTGGTTGGTGCACCACATATTATGGTGTTCTGTTGTTAGAACTGTTAATAAAAGCTATATGGTAGGGATATATTTTGTAGCCCACCAGTTACCTGTTCTGCTTACTTTAAGGAAGTTATACATTTTTTTAATCTCAGACTAATAGAGATCTTTCAGTTATAGTGTTTCTTCACCAAGAAATAGATAATATCATTAATTCGGTAGATATAGGGACAAGGTTAGGTATCAAACCTTTTTGAGCAATTAACTGTTTTTGTCTATTGAATAGTTCTCAAGTACCTATTACAAGAGTATTTATGACTTTCTTTGTTTCTTCTCAGCCCTTTGATTTGTTCGTATTCTTCAATTTTACCAAAATGAGGATGCCGTTAATGTTTATTTCCAAGATAACAGCTTTGGTACAGGTGGGTATAAATCAATTTGTCTCTCCTACATTGTCATTAGACCTACAGGAACAGGTGAGTGTGTGCTCTCTTATGCAGGATATACATTCTTTATTAATAAACAGTATGTCATACTGGAGTAGGACCACCTCTTCGATTATGGGATTCACATTTTTTATAATTATTATTTTTTTTTGTAGTAACCCTATAGCTGTCGATTTTTGTTGATTGTCCTATGATATATATGTCTGCTGTCATGGGGTATGGCCTTGGCAATTAAATTCTTTTTTTCTGGTGCTTACCTTCCCACCTTGCATCTGCCCTGTCACGGACCCCTCTGACCTCCACCTCCAGCTTAGCCGTGACTTCCCCAAAGCCCCCTGGATTACCCCCCAGGGCAGGGGTTGCAGCACTGGCCTTAAGTGCCACAACCACTATATTAAGATGGGGAGCTGGCCTTGGAAGCTGATTAAGGCAGAGGGACTGGCTTCATAGACGCAGTAGGCAGCTGACTCTTTCCCCTATATGGGGACAGGGATGTGCAGTGATGGCCAGTATCCAACCTGCCCCCCAATGAGCTGGTGCCAGTGCTTGCAGTACATCCAGCCTCCGCTGGGTGTCCATAGCGCACCAGACACTCTACCCCCTCCCCTCTGGAGAGAGAGAAGTTGCAGGATGCTTGATCCTTCTCCCCCAGTCAGCCCTCCGATATCCCGGATCCGTTCCTGAACCCAGGTCATTGGTACCGCAGGTCAATGCTCTGCCTCTGCACCAGCGGGCCGGATATTTCATTCTTATCATATATTGTTAATGGGGCACACAACCCCATAAAGAGTTTCCACTTGCTACAATACGTTAAGCAGCAGTGTGCTGAAATTATATTTTTACAAGAAACCTATCTGCCTGCTGAAGAACATGCAAAATAATACTCAAAATTGGGTTCTGAGCATGTTTTTTCTTTTCATCCCATAAGTCAGGCAGCAGGAGGGTGTTAAGATAATGTGCCGCTGGAGTCTTCCTTTTCCCCCCCAGCAAGATGTTAGTGATCCTATGGGCTGTTGTCTTATAGTCATGGGCAGACTTCATGGCCATGCCTGTATATTAGTAAACACCTATTTTCCCTCCCCCAGCTGCAGGGTGGAAATTACTTTCCTCATTCTTCTCACGTCTCTTAGGTTGCTGGCAAGCTTATTCATTTTGGGTGGTGATTTAAATCTCGCCTTAGCCCCTGAATGGGCTGCCTCTAGCTCTAAAGCTTTTTGATTCTCTGAGTGAACAGATATCTTAACAAACACTTGCAAACTTTGGGCATAGTTGATATCTGGCATCATTGGCAGCCCAAACAAAGGGAATATTCTCACTGTTCTCCCAGACATGGCAGTTGTGCCCATCTGGACTATTTTTTCACCCAAGTCGAGCATGTGGATAAGGTACAATCTGTTGAGCATGGACCTTTGAATATTTCTGATCACTCCCCTGTTTTGGTAACTTTTTACTTAGGAAGCCGGAACACAGGCCTTTGTGGCAGCTCAACCATGGTCTTCTCCATGATCAAACACTTGTAAATAAGTTAGCTAATCAGATCCCTCAGTTCCTACAAGAGAATGACATGGGAAATTACACCTAGTATACTCTGAGATACCCTCAAAACTGTCCTTTGGATCATGATAATCATGCATGCCATTGATCTCCACCATGAATGGGAGAAAAAGTTATAGGACCAATACACTTCCCTTTGAATGCTGCAGTCATGGTGGATGCAGGTGGATACCTCCGTATGCCCCACTATTTTGGACATACAAGCCAAAATTAAGAAACTCATGGACCAGAAAACTGAACATGCATCTGCACATCTGCATCTGCACATTCGTCAGTGATCTTTTGAGAGTGGTCCCATAGGAGTTTGTCACCTGGTCAGGCGTTTCCAGGTCTATTGAGCAGCGGCCACAGTTACTAAACTCCAAAGCACACCTTCAACTGACAACTTATAAAGGTTCTGATATTCTCTCTGGTTTTCAAGACTATTAATCAGCTTTATATACTACAAATATTTATTTTCCTTCCAAACACCACTTTGCTTCTTTTCTAACACAGGCAGGCTTTCCCCAGCTTATCCTAGATCAGGTACACTCTTTACTAAAACCCATTACTACTACTGCAATTTCAACCTCTATTCAAATTACTAAATCAGGGGAAGTCTCCAGAAATGGATGGCTACCCGACCAAGTTTTGTAAGTTCCTGATACTAGCACCTTTGGTTCAGCCCCCATTATTTCGGTTATTTCAGGTCCTTCAAGAAGGCCAAACACCTCCCCCCCCCCTTAGTGGTACACTGTCACTTCTCCTTTTCCAAAACCGGGTAAAGACCTTACTTTTCCCCCTTCTTATAGCCCAATCTCAATATTAAATGTTGATTATAAATTTAGTTATGTCAATTTGGGCATTGTGATTGGGGAGCCTTCTCCCATCCTTATTGGAATGGGACTAAGCGGGTTTTGTTCGTGCATGGCAAGCACAAGATAATGTGAGACGTACCTTGCTTTTATTAGAATACTGTATATTAATCAACATTCTATTCCCATAGTCCTGGCCAACTTGGATGCGGAGAAGGTATTTGACCAGGTCTCATGAACCTTTTTTTAAGGTATACTCTTAAATGTTATGGCTTTCTGTTAGAATTTATAATAATGTTGCAGCAGCTGTATAGTGTTGGTCTGGCAGTGGTTAGAGTGAATGGGCTCCTTTCCTCCTCTTTTCCACTAGGTAAGGGCATCAGACAGGATTTCCCTTTATCACCTGGTCCATTTGCTCTGTACATACAGCCCCTGGCTACTTTCATTAGGAAATCTCCCTTAATACACAATGTACTATTGGGAGGTTGTGAGTATAAAATCGCTTTTTTCACGGACAACATTTTACTAACTTTAACTGACCCTTCAATATCTGTTCCAGCGACCTTACAGGTAACTGAGCAGTTAGGAGCTTTGTCTGGTTTTCATCTCAATAAGGATAAGAGATCTTTTGGTTTTTAATTATACTCCACCACCGCCTATCCATGCTATGTTTCCTGTGTGATGGAATAGAAATTCCATAAAATATCTTTGAGTGCATCTTCCTAAACACTTAGGCCACCTCAAAATTTTTAATTTAGAAATGATGACACAGACTATTACAGCTGACTTCACACATTAGTCAACCTTTCGTTTGCCCTTTCTTCAATGGACAGGAGTTATTCGCCTTAATGTTTTACCTTGTATTCTTCTCTTTTTACAAACCCTTCCTCTATATCCTAAGTTCCTTTTGCATTAGGGATTGGTATCAGCTTTTATCATGCTTTGTTTGGAGTGGATGACAACCACAGATGTGGTTATTGGTTTTGCAGTTAACGACTGCTTGGGAGGGTTAAACTTCCCAAACCTTCGTTGATAAGTCTTACCAAGTCAACTATGGGTGATTTGTTATTGTCTTTTAACTACCTATCATGATCATTGGAAGGACATAGAGTTTATTCCTAATTATTTACATGATGTGAGCTGAATTCCCCCCCCATTGTACAGTATATACCTTTTACTAAATGTTACCGACACACCTGGGACACTATTAAAGTTTAGCATACAATACAGCATAGTATTCCACAAACTGAATTGTTTTATTTAAGGGCATTAGTCGGTGATCAATAGAACCCTCTCAACGTATGTGATATCTTTTTGCTCCGATGGGCACAATTAGGAATTCTATACCACCATCAGATACTAGATGTAAAAGGGATTTGGCTTTTTTCAGTCTTTTGTAGTGTTTATAAGTTGCTGCAGTTGAATCATTACCGTTATCTGCAGTTACAAGATTATATTCACACTCTTCCCTGATGTTCTGGAGTCTTCCGGATACTTTATCCTCTATTACCAACTTAATAATAGCTCATTAGAATAGAGGGCTCCAACCCCATCTAATCAGAATGGCACATTCGATGTCTTGTTCTCTTTCCTTTGAATCTACCTCTTATGTACTCACATGATGGAATACCAATCCTAATGCAGCGTATACCTTTGAAGAATGGGAAACATATTCCTTATTGACATATAAATTAACAATTTCATTATATTTGAAAGAATTTGCATGGAAATCCCATATGTGATTTTTTTCAGACTCCTTGTATTACAGTCCAAATCATGATCTAGTCAATTGTCGAATGCTGGTTGTAGTAACCAACATTTGGTAATTGACTGGATCATGTCAAGAACCACAGAGAAAGTGATTGTGTGCGGCACCTTCTCAGACAGTATTAGTAATTACATGCCTATTTATTGTACTTGGAACAATGCTAAAACTAAGGTTCCTTTAAAAGTATTACTTAAAGGAATTATAGAAATTATGATTCTGAAACTTAATTTAGCTCTAAATGCAATAGATTGGTCATATCTTGATGCTAACCCTGATCCAAATGCACCTGTGGATTTTTTTGTTAATACTTTGTTTAGATATTCAAAATAAACCTTTTCCTCTGATTAAAAGAAGGGTTAAGGGTTCTAATAATAAATGGATAACACCTGATTTGTTTGATTTAATGAGGGAAAGGGATACTTATTGGAAATATTATAAAAGCTTCAATAGCGAGGCTTTAAATAAATATTGCATGTTAAGAAACAAGTGTAAACTTCTGATATTTGAATATAAATCAGATTATTTTCAAAAAACACAAGTTGATTCCCTTGGGGACTCAAAAAAATTTTGGACTTCAATTAGAAAATTGATAGATCCTGAAAAGAACAAAGATATAGGTGCCATTAATATAAATTGTCTTGCAATAACTAACTCAAAGCAGATTTGTGATCTTTTCTTAAAAAAGTTTATGGATCTTTCAAAATTTTCAGCTAATTTTGATTCCATTAATAGCCCTATTAACACAGTAATTGATTACTCCATTGAATCTACTCCTCCTTTTTATTTCTGAATTATTAAGCCTCAGCAAGTTCAAAAATTATTATAACAGATGTCAGTAAATGAAAGTGCAGGATCCGATGGCCTCGAGCCTGGGTTCTTGAAGCTTATTACTACAGTACATTCCACTTGTATGCCATTCGGATGTGTGCATATTTCAGTTGTATGCACAAAAATGTAATGTCCCGATTTTTATCCTATAACCCCTATTATAAACTGTCTACTTGTATGCACAAGATTGTTTGGTTGTATGCACATTTTTTGAGGCAGTTTACATTGTTTTGTATGTAGAAACGGTGATAATTAATGCTAATCGGTTAGAGCAAGTGTGAAGCACAAAGGTAATAAAGGACAATTAAAGGTTTCTTTTGAAACAAACAGCCTTCTCCTTGTTTTCAATCACATAATCAGCTGCATCATTGATTTAAACTTGTGTAACTGCTTTAATTTCTTATGTCATGTGTTATCTGCCACAATGGAGAAGGTGTCTCGCAAGGTGCTGTGTTCAGAGCAAAGATTTAAGCTGCTAGAGAAGTCTGTGTTGCCTGAGGTTTCAAGAAAAGAGCTTGCCCAGGACTTTGGAATTGATGTGTCTAATGTGGGCCATATATTCAAGCAAAAAGGAGCACTCCAGGATGACTGGAGCAGGGGCTGCAATCGAGAGAGAAAAAGAAAATGGGAAGGAATGGATGGCCGAGTGGAAGAGGTGCTGCTGTGCTGGCTCACTCTGTCCCATGACCAAGGTGTACCCCCATCTGGGCAGATTCTCTTTGAGAAGGCAAAACAACTGGCCCAGACTATGGACATCAATGATTCTAAGCCGACAGCCGGTTGGCTTTCACATTGGAAGGATGTCCATCAGATCAGCTATCGTCGTATTCGTGGTGAAAAGATGAGTCTGATTTTGTTGCTTCAGAGGACTGGCTCTTCAATGTTCTGCCTGACATTCTATGAGGCTACTCCCTTTCTGAAATTTACAATGCAGATGAGACAGCTCTTTTTTTTCATGCCATGCCAGATGGGACTTTAACTTTTAAAAAATGAAGCGTTAAGCGGGCACAAGAAGGCAAAGAAACGCTTATCAATTCTTGTAGCAAGCAATGCAGATGGTTCAGATAAGCTCCCATTGTTGCTTATAGGGAAATAAAAAAAAGACAATGTTTTTGTGATGTAGCTGTGGAAGCCCTGCCTGTCCAATACCAGGCAAATGCCAATGCTTGGATGACAAGTGACATTTATGCATCCTAGTTATTCGATCTTGATAAAATAAGAACACAATAAAAATCTGCATGATTGTAGACAACTGCCCAGCTCATAAACTGGTCTCCCTTTGTAACACAAAACTTGTTTTCTTACCCCCAAACTGTACTGCTGTAGTTCAGCCAGTGGACCAGGAGGTAATCCAGAATTTAAAAGTCCACTACAGAAAACACATTGTTAGCAAACTCATTGTTGCACTTGATCAGAGTGAACAGGAGTTTCAGAAACTAGAAAAAGAGATTAGTATCCTTGATGCAGTCCATCTACTGCATGCCACCTGGAATGATGTCACACCTTCTACACTGTGGCATTGCTTCCAAAAGGTCAGAATAAGATACGAGGACAGTGACGCCCCCATCAAACCTCCACTGGCTGGTATGGATCAAGCCACTTTCATGGCTTATGTGGACATTGATGAGTCTGAGCCTACAACAGGAACACTAATGGATGCTGACATTTGCAGCTCGGTTATGCCAAAGAATGAACATGATGATGATGACAATGAGGAGGCTGTACCACCAACCATGGCTGAGGTATGGTAGATGATGAGAAAAATAAGACATTATGTTGAGCACAAAGAAACTACAGACTTTAGCTGGTTTTACGAGTTTGAATTGTATCTTGATACTGTAGCCGCAAACAGCAACAAACAAAGCTACATTACCAATTTCTTTAAAAACTTATGATCGATGTGTTTTTTTGGATCAAATATCAATTTTTAAACTTCATGAGATGCGTGCACAGTTGTATTCATGATTTTATTGCTTATTCATGTGCTTTCAAGTGAGTAAACTATAAACTTTTAACAGCCACATCTGTCTTCATTAATTAGATAGAGTTCCAGTTGTATGCACATTCCAGTTGTGTACACACTTGGGGTCTGTCCTGAGTATGTGAATACATCCAGAATCCACTGTAATTATATCTGTCATCCATTAACAAAACTATTCAACCTTTCTTTATTCACAGGTGAGTTTCCTGAGGTTTGGAAGCAGACAACCATTAAGCCAGTACCCACATCCAGTTTGTCACATGATTTAGACAATTAGCATCCCATAGACATACTTTATCCCCTTAGTAAAATGCTGGAGAAGATCATTAATGGGCAATTGACCGAATAGCTAGAGACTTGTGGATTTGGCTCTCCGGAGCAGCATGGCTTTCAAAAATACTATAGTACTGGTACTGCTCTTGCTTGCTTCACCAATATTGCTTGAAGAGCTATGGACTTTAGACAGCTGACTGGAGCAGTACTTATTGATTTATTGAAGGCCTTCGATTTATTAGACCATGCCATGCTGTTCCGGAGACTGAAGGACACTGGCCTAGCACAGAAACCTTGTGAAAGGATTCATAGTTATCTTACAAATGGCCCTTTAAGGGTTTGTTTTGCAGGGGAGAATTCACAGTCACATATCTTACAACAGGGAGTCCCATGGGGTCCATGGGGTCCATGTTGGGAGCCCTGTTGTTCTCAATTTTTATTGATCCAATTTCTAATATACCTTTGTCATCCAAAATACTTCTTTGTGCAGATGATATCATCTTGTTTACTAGCTCTGCAACAGTTGATGTAGTTAATCTTTCATTAAATCAATATTTTTCAGCTTTAAACAAATAGCTTTTATATCACCGACTAATGTTAAATACCAAAAAAATTAATTGTGTTTTGTTTGGCTCCAGACCTAAATTGGCTAAGGTACAATCTTTACAAGTGTTTGGTATTGCTGGAACTTTGCTGCAACAAGTCTCAGAAACAAAATATTTAGGTGTTTTTCTGGATCCTAATTTAATGTTTTCACTTCACATTAGTAACACAGTAAAAACTGTGAACCAGAAACTTGGGGGTATTACATAGGGTCAGGGATTGTTTAACCAGAGAAGCAAGGGAAACTATATCCAAAAGTCTGTTATCTACTCTGTATTACAATAATTCTTATTTCTAGACTAGGAGTCAAGGATTTGGACCTAGTTAATAAAACATTTATCTCTATATACAGATTTGTGTTCTGTATGATGAATTGGGTTGGTTGCCCCTAAGTTCCAACTTTTATATAATTTGGGTCATTTATTGAGCAATGCTATAAACTTAGAAAGTAAATATCCCCTTTGCGTTATGCTTGAAATTAAGGATGAATAGCAAACCCTTTGCTCCAGAATTTCAACATGTATTGGTGAGAGGGCTTTTTCAGTATTAGGCTCAAAATTATGGAATTCATTGCCCTTGCAATGTGTAAACGCTTTTAGACAAGTGCATTTTAAAAAGGTCTGATTGAGTCATTTACAATCTCAAGATGTATGTAAGTGTTTTTTAAGAACTGTATTTTCGTTACTTGTAATTGTTTGTGATGTATTCTGTGCAGTTATCATCTAAGCTTTATTTGTTTTGGAGCTCCAGGTCATTCCTGAAAATGGGCTTCAGCCCAGTGTGCTTACCCAGTAAATAAAGTGAATTGAATTGAATTGAAATGAATAACACTCAATCAAGTACCTGTTAGAGGGACTGTGTGGAGTCCATGGTGGATCATGGACATATATTTTGGCTTTGTCCCCCCCTCCAGCCCTACTAGGATGATGATATCCAGGCTATAACTACTATGTTGTTTGATTTTCCCTCATCATTACCTCCCTTGTTACAAATATTACATATATTTGTTGAGGCCATGCCTGTACGAGGTAGGCAATCTCAATTGTTGATAACTTTACTGGTTTGCACCAAGAAACTTACTACAAAACTCTGGCTGATACCTCACTTACTGTAATTTCTACACTAGATACAACTGGTTGATTCTATATATCATTGAGAGAAGTGCATTTACCGTTACCTGAACTGTGAATCCATACCCTAGGATATTTGGCAGCATTGGGTTATGTATAAGATAGACAGACCCTGCATTTGTTCAATAATATACATTTCTGGTTTTAGATTTAACTTTGTGGAAATAAAGCATTGTGTTATACAAGTTATTTGGGGGGCCTATTCATGGGGATAGGCCTATAGTTTGTTTATCTTAATTTTTTTTCCCCCAGGAGGTGGACCTCACCCAGATTTGAATGTTTAATGTGGTATCTGGCATTTTAGTCTTAGTCTTATACTGCAGACCCCTAACCTGGTATTGTATATTTTAGTTTAAGAGTTGACGCTATTATGTAATAGCCATACTGGTTACTGATATTCTTTGTGCCTATTACATAATCAGTGTCTATATATATTTGATAATTCTGTTTCTATTTTCTACATGTATACATATCTATCCATGTTTGTACTTTGCTTATAATCACACAGATGGTCTTATAGAGTTACTGGACCTATCAGGTTTGACAAGTGTATGCAAGGAGCTTGGGGAACTGGTACTAGCCTATAACAGGGCAGTGGTCAGGGCACTCAACTCCTTAGCTCCTGTCCATGTTCGTCCCTTCTTCCTTTGCCAAAAGTGCCCATGGTTTGATGGGACTTTGAAGGAGATTAGGCAAGAGAGTTGAAGGTTGGAGCGACATTGGTGGAAATACAGTCTGGAGGATGACAAACATAGATTGATGGTCCATTATAAAGACTATTAATTGGCAATCTCCTGTAAGGCAGAGTTCTTGTCCAAAGAGATTGCTGCAGCAAAGAATAAACCAGCTCAGCTCTTCCAGACTGTTGACAGGTTGTGCAGTCCAACCCACCTTCAGTCATGGGGAGCCTTTTCATAAGTTAAGTGTGATGAGTTTGTTCAGTTTTTTACCAATAAAATTGCCATCATCAGTTGGAGATCTAAACACCCTCAAATGGGCCTTGCAGTGATGGGCAAGAGGTTGCAAACACCCAGCCTGTCTGGTCTGACCTTGGCCAGTTGGTGATTGTGGACATTGTGCAGGTCATCCAGAGACTGCACCCCATTTACTGTAATTTGGACCCAGGCCCAACATGCCTCCTATTGGGGTGTATTGAAGCCATCAGCCCAGTCGTTGCTAGGATAATCCAATGTTCACTGGAGACAGGGTGTTTCTGGACCCCCTGAAGGAGGCGGCAGTAATGCCACTTCTGAAGAAATCTTCTCTAGATTCAGACTGCCTAGAAAACTACATACCTGTCTCTAACCTGCCTTTTGAGGGCAAAGTTATTAAGAAGGAGGTGGTGGCAAAACTGGATGGCCATTTACTGGCACACAGTGTCTATGATCATCTCCAATCTGGTTTCAGGAAGAGGCATAGTACCAAGACCTCCCTTATTTGGGAATTGCATGATCTCCTGACAGTGAGGGATCAATGGAGGTGTTCCCTCTTAGTTCTTCTCAATATCTCTGTGGAATTTGACACTGTGGACCATGAGGTGTTGTTGAAGTGCCTGCAGTTCTTCTGCAGACTATCTGGTACAGTCCTCAGTTGGTTTAGATCCCTAGATCATTCCTCACTGGCAGGCTGCAGAGGGTAGTGTTGGGGATTTATTCCTCAGCTCCTCTCCCCTTGTCATGTGGGGTTCCACAGGGCTCCATCCTATTTCCTATGTTGTTCACAGTGTATATGCTGACATTAGGGGGACATTATAAGGTGGTATTGGCAAAGGTTTCACTGCTATGCAGATAATGCTCAGCTCTACATGTCCTTCATGCCTGAGCTGGGTGGAGTGTTCTCGGTCTTTAACAACTGCCTCTCTGAGATTTGGGTTTGGATGAGTGCCAGTTGGTTGAAGTCGAACTCTGACAAGACCGAAGTGTTAGTAATTGAGCCAGGTCACCAAGGCATGGGATTGCAAGCGGGTCAATCATCTGGGCTTTGGCTCAGAGGTGACCAGTTGCTTACCTCAAATCTGGTGCAAAATCTGGGTGCTGTGTTTGACAACAGACTGACATTAAAATCTTAAGTGCCAGCAGTCATAAAGACCTTGTTTCACCATCTGAGGAACATCGCTTGAATCAAACACCTGGTTCTGCCTGGTAATATGCCAACTCTGGTTCATGCCTTTGTAACCTTGCACCTTGATTACTGCAATACCCTATACATAGTGCTAGTGAGGGCTGACATTTTCTGACTGCAGCTAGTGCAGAATGTGGAAGCCAGGTTGTTGACTTGCTTATCAGGATCTTGCCATATCACTCCTGTGCTCCATGGTCTACACTGGCTACCGGTACACTGGGGGATCATCTTCAAGGTCGGGTTACTGACCTATAAGGCCCTTCATGGACAGGGATCTGGCTACTTGCAAGATCTTCTGCACCCCTACCACCCCCTCCACCTACTCAGTTCAGCTGACAAGGGATTACTGGAGGTTCCCTGGGTCCAGTTAAAGACTTCTGGGGAGCGTACTTTTGCTTTTGCAGCCCCAATCCTGCCCTCTACCTCACTGAATTAGAGAGTGCCTTACTACTGACAGTTTTAAGGCTGAACTAAAAACATATTGATTCAGCCAGGTATTCTCTGAGAGCTAAGTTTAGTTGTACCACTGTCTGGTTTTATATTTATTAAGATTATGCTTAAATTGTGTTCTTAATGATTGATGTTTATATTAATTTTAATTTAAGATGTAAAGTGCTTTGGTGTAATGGAATTTCACTGACAAAGTCATATAAGAGACACAGGACATTTCATATCTATTATTAAAGAAATGCAAGTGGAACAAGAATGGATAATGGTAACGTTTTTTTTTCCTGTCCATTTTTCCTCCTTGAGCCACCAGACTGCCTACCTGACTACTTCTGGCATCCCCTTCAGGTCTCTGGCTGCCATCTCCAGGAATTCGGTGCTCCTTTGTGGGTCCCACAGCTACCCTCACAGCTTACCCCCCGCGGCAGGGTGGAGGGGAGCTTCTCCCCTGAGCTCAACCCTCCTGAACAGGATCCAGTGCCGCATATCCACTGAGCTGACCAGTCTTCCTCACAAGGGATGGTCAACAAGCCGCTGTGTCTGGTGCCCATATTTCCTTGTTCTCCCTCCCCGTCATCTATGGTGTGCAATAACGCCCAAGGACCTGAGCTCGTGAGTCTGCCCGCCCCCGATCCTGGCATCCTGCCACAGTACGAGCCCCATACATCCTACCAATGCTCAGTGATCCCCAGCCATCACCAGGCACCACCCAAGCATCAGCGGCAGTCCGCCCCCCCTCACAGGAGAAGGAAAGCAGTCCGATGGATGCTCGATCCTTCTCCTCCCCTGCCAACCAGTGATGGCCTGGCTCATTCCCAAACCCGGGTCACCAGCGTGGAGCGAGGTGTGGCATCCAGCACCTCAACCCTCAGCACCACTGGGCCGGCCAATAATGATAACCTTATATGTGGCTGCATTATACACCAATATCCCCCATGAGGGGGGTCTGGATGCTGTTGAACAATACCTACTTTCACATATAAATATCACAAAAACAAAATTAATTTTTTGTTAGATCTCACTGATATGGTATTGAAAAACAATGTTTTCCTATTTGAAAATAGGAACTACAGACAAAAAAGGGGCACAGCCATGGGAGCAGCATTGGCCCTGAGTTACGCAAATCTATACCTGGGAGCATGGGAAGAGAAGTTTGCACATGACAGTCAGTACAACCCATGGAGAGAATATATGGACATGTATAGGCATTTTATTGATGATATCCTTTTTGTGTGGAAAGGTTCAATGGAAGAACTCTCTGACTGTGTCTCTTATCTCAAAGGATCTGATCCTAATTTAAAGTTTAAAATGCAATGCTAGATGTTACAGTATGTAAAACTACAGATGGATCACTGGTAACCAACCTTTTTAAAAAAAACAACAGACAGAAATAGTCTGCTGCATGCATGCAGTTGTCACCCAGGTCATGCTATCAGAAACCTTTCTAAAGGACAATTTGTCAGAGTACAAAGAAAGTGTGGCAGTGAGGACAGATATTCACTCAGAGCTAAAGAACTCACAAACAGACTTAGACAGAGAGGATATAGAGACATATCCAAAGCAAGAGCGGAAGTAGTCAGGATCCCCCAGGAATCCCTTCTATTCCCCAAAAAGAAAAAGGACGAGGATAGGATGACATTTGAGACAACATATGGCAGAGGAATCAAAGAAGTTGTCAACAGTGTCAAAGACAATCGTCAGATACTTCGGGGTACACCACAACTTCAACCCTGGCTCAACAAAAAACCTATTAGGGTTGCCTATAAAAAGGGGCATTAATATGAGAGACCAACTGGTACATAGTTATTTACCCGACAAAAAAAATCCTGGTTATCTACCAAACAAAATCATGTGACCTGGTGGAAAATAAATCAGAATTCAGAAATCTCAGAACTGAAAAGAGAGAGAATGTCAAAGGTCACATTAATTGCAACACTGAAAATGTGGCCAGTATTATGTAGGCAGGACCAAGAGAAAATCTAGCTTCAGAATTAGTGAGCACCTATTGGCAGTCAAAAATAAAAATGACAAATACACTATAGCAGTGCACATAAACTCACAGACTGACCCATCACAACACAAGTTTAAAGCTATGGTAATAGAAGCCGTATCAAAAAACATCAGAAGGGATGATGTTGAGGGAGTACTGACTAAGAAGGAACAGGAATGGATATACAGGCTTGGTGCACTAAGACCACTGGGTCTAAATGGGAAACTTGAGATTTCTCCATTTCTGAAAAAATTAATTATTAATACTGCAGTTAATCGAGATGTATTGATTATTTAATGCGTATATGTCTACAGTTACCTTCCCTCTTGATTCTATTTCTACAAATTTCCCTTCCCCCTTTTCTTCCTCCCCATTTCTTTCTTTTCTCCCCTTCCCTCCTCCCCGCACATTTCTATCTTTTCTTCAGTCTATCATAGAATACTATCTGATTACAATGTGCCAGCTCTTTGTTTGAAAAGAACAATTGCACTGTTAAGGTTGTGCATAATATGTATATAAAAATGTTTTAACTTTTTGTTTTGTAATCCTGTTCTAGATTCTCCTGACTCCTTGGATTTCTAAAAAGAAGACTTCTGCAAACCCAAACTGAAATTTCATGGATCTCTTAAAAGATCTTTTCTGAAGCATAAAGATAAAGAATAAATGTGGTTATGTTTGTATTAATAAATAATCTTAAAATGCTTTGCTTTTTCTGATGCTTAGTCAGTTATAGCCACAATGGGTTTGATGTATTAGAGACAGATAGCCATTATGCATACTGATCAGTGACTTTAACTCATTGGATAATTCATTTGTATAAAAAACAGACTTGTGAATGGCCAAGCAGTTAGATGAAATTGTATAAATAATGTGCCTGTGAAAAACTTGTTTATTCTCTGAGGAAGCCCACATTGAGGTAGGTGAAATGTAAGGACTATCCTGCACTGCTGTTTGCAGCCGGCATGTGCAGTGAATAAATCGTTATTAAATGAGCAGCAGTTTGTGAGTCTTGTTTTCTGGTGGTGGTGAGTGCATTATCCTCTCTAATAGACTTAAATAAAATTTGATTTGATTTTTGATTTAATAAAGGTGTTATAAAAAAAAAGAAAATAGGTAAGGTTGTCTGACTTGATATGGGTCTCCTGCAAAAAAGCGATTGAAGCCTGCAATTTTTTAAGATGTTTAAGTACCATGTGATGCTTCTCTTTTGATTGTCCTCCATTTATATTCCAGGAAACTATCATGAATACAATACACATAGGACCCCACCAGTCAAATGTCCATTACTCAGCATCCCTTCATTATTTCCCCAAAACAGAAACATTTCCTTTTCAAACTGAAAGAGTCTGGACTCATACACCCCCACATCTAGAGATGGGTGAAGTGGCCCCAATTCACACTGCGAAGTGAAAGCGAATTTGCGGAGTGCTCCATGATAGCAAATAGTACTTCACGTTAAAATGGGTAATCGCAGTCCATTGAAAACAATGACTTTGCGTTACTCCGCCTTCCCAAACCACTACGCCACCAATTCTTAAGGCGAAGTACATTGAAAGCAATGTACTTCACCTTACTTCACATTGTTTTTAAGATCCAAAGGCAAATTTTGCAGTGATTCATGGGATTTCAGGTCACATGGGCTCTAGATTGTTCTGCACAGCCTCAATTTGGGGTAGTGTGTGTAGGAAGCTTTAGGAGACAGCCTGTTCCGAGAGCTCTCTGTGATTCAAACCATCTAAAAGCTATTAAAAAAAGCCTTTTTGAGTAATTGTTTTTGCTGAAACTTCAGTTCATCGATTGTAGGAAACCCTCTTGTGCTCATATCGAGTGTTTATTGTTTGTGTATGGATTTTGAATGTCAATGTATGACATTCAGCCTGTGTACTGAGAGACAGTGGAAGTGTGCTTTGGGGAGGGGTATATCTGTGGTGTAGGTAGATTAACTTGGAGAAAAAGACAGTTCTTTCTGTTTTGGTGATGTTTTTCTTGTATAACTGTGTTAATGTACACACAGTAATATTTTCAATAATTCTTGCCATTTTTAGATGATTGTTGTGGTGCAGCAGTGGATAATTTTAATTTGTTTAAAATATGTGGTTATATTACTGAAGTTTTCAATTTGCTACGCATTACTTAGTGTGTATGTGAGTATGTGTGTGATGCATGTCATTAAATCAGACACCTTTTATTGTGCAACATAGTATTTCAGCAATGTGAACCTGCTATCCACTGCAGCTGTGTGATTTTTGTACTTCTTTGTGGTATCTTTACTGATACTAGTACTAGTGACTGTTACTGCAGTGGTGCAGTACATTGCCCCCCCCCCGTGGCCTGCCCCAATCGGCAAAGGTATTCTTTTTCAGATTTGAATTTTTGATGGTGAGCACTGGTTAGGTGCTGTGCCTTTGTGTCTGCATCTCTTCAGTGCACAGCACAATCATAATCTGTCTGTGCATTTGCATCTCTTTAGGACCCAATCTCCATCTGTAACTTAAGTCACAGTTGTTTCTTTGACTTCCCTTCAGAGTACTGGACTGGTGTGGTGCATAATTCTGCATGAGCATTGTACTCATTAATATGTGTTTTTAAGTCAGGACCATCATCACAAGTCATTCTTGATACAAATCACGTTCTTCATCATCATGGTCACAAATGCAGTCACAAATCATGATTCACTATCACGTCATGAATCACAACATTCATTTTTTTAATAGTTACTTGGTGTATTGTAAGCCTGTTTTGTAGTATCTCTACAGGCTTCACCACCCCACCATTGTACTCATTAATAAGTGTTTTTAAGTCAGGGAGTTTTGTGCTACAGCTCATTGGGGAAGTACAGCCGTAGGCATTCACGTTCCCAATACAGTTCCATATTGGTTACCTCACACCGTCGACACCGAATCACATTCTTCATCATCACAGTCACAAATGCAGTTATAAATCACAATTCATGATCACATCACAAAGCACAACATAAATTTTTATGTTGGTTCGCGCTTGCGTACCACACAACATCTTGCGGTAGTAGCAGATTTGGAGGTATTGGTCATCTGGGCGAATGCAGGGCACACATGTAGGCATCCTCATTCCCCAATAAGCCAACATGGTGGTGCTGACACCAGCAATACATAAAATGACCATCACATCTAACAAAAGTGCAACTGCAATGAGAGGAAAGCTTGTCTTGTAGCGGCACAATAACACGCCTCCCAACGTGCCTTTACTGGTGAAGTTTTTCACCAAACATGGAGGCAATGACTGCCACCACCAACTTCAGGGGTGCCCAATCCCCCTGTTGGCATGCTCTGACCCACTTCATTTGCTGACGGTAGAGCTCACTCCCCATCGGCATAATGCCACCCCTCCCATTCCAATTGTGTGTCGATGGGGTGCTCAGTCCCCCTCGGCATCATGAGACCTCCAACAGTCTTTATTTGCTGAGGGGGACCCAATCCCCATTGGCTTTAGTCCCCCCTGCCCAGTTCAGTTTGCCAATAGGGGAGCCCACTCTCCGTCAGCATAATGTCCCCACCCCCCGTTTTGTGCTGTGTGCCGAGGGGTGCCCAATACTCCTCAGCATCATGCGCCCCCTCTTTCTGTGCTGATGGGGGGCCCAATCCCCATTGGCTGTGGTCCCCCTCCCCATAATGTAGGTGGTATACTGGGAGCTCACCCCAGTGTACCAAACAACACTTGCAAAAAAAGAAAACTGACCCTCGTTGTCTTTTTTTCCCCTGTAAAACAAGAAAAATGTCCCTTGTGGTCTCTCCTGCCCCTCCCCCACACCTGCACCCACCCTCTATGTGTCCTGCCTCCCCCACACACCTCCTCACCCCATACATACCTCCAGAGCCTGGCACGATGATCTTCGGTGGATTGGGAACACGGCTGCACTCTTCAAAGCTGACCTCAAACTGAAGTAATGCATGTAAGCTGTATAATGCCATAAATAGGGTTTTTTCAACTTTGGTGCATATCTCAGGCATTTTTGGGAATGTTGGCACCAAATTTTCAACATGGGGTTATTGGGACCCCTCCTCATGAGTTCAGTCACCATCATGAAGTTATTTGATCCCGAAAGGTGATTTCACAGTCACTGCATGGAATCACCTTTCAGGACCAATTAACAAAATGACAGTGCCACTGTTCATAAGGTGAACTCTCAAAAAGCCTATGTTGCACATTTGGTGAAAAAATCCCAAAAATGACTGTTTTACGAGCATGCATTCCGCAGTTTCCACACGCGCTCATAACTTCATGAATTTGTAATATTTTTACTCCAGATTTTCAACATTGGCATTTTTTTCCACACCTCCTTATGAAAAGTACACCTGTCATTTTACATATCCTGACCGAAATGTGTTTTCGCACTTCCAGCGTAAAATGGTATGGTCACTGTGGGAAATCAGATTTAGGGACAGGTTGAGAAAATGATAGTGACACTGTTCATGAGCAGAGGTCCTAAAATGCCTATGTTGAAAATTTGGTGATGAAAGTACATAAAATAACTGTGTTACAAGCATGCATTGCGCAGTTTCCACGCACCCTTGTAACTTCGCAAATTTGCAACATTTTCATGCCAGATTTTCAACACTGGCATGTTTTCACACCTCCTTATGAACAGTAAAGCTGTCATTTTTCACATCATGTCCAAAATGTGTTTTCGCACCTGTGGTGCACAATGGCATGGTCGCTGTGAGAAATCAACTTTTGGGACAGATTAACAAAAACTCAGTGCCACTGTTCATGAAGGGAGGTCCCAAAATGCCTATATTGAAAATGTGGTTAAAAAAAATTCCAAAAATAATTGGGTTATGGATGTGTTGCGCAGTTTCTATGCATGCTCTTGACTT
Organism: Neoceratodus forsteri; assembly: GCA_016271365.2. Taxonomy (NCBI): domain Eukaryota; kingdom Metazoa; phylum Chordata; order Ceratodontiformes; family Ceratodontidae; genus Neoceratodus; species Neoceratodus forsteri. Next base: position 1,097,342,672 of record CM057450.1, on the reverse strand, counting down.
CACCAATTTTTCACATTTTCATTCCAGATTTTCAAAGTTGCCATTTTTTACACCTCCTCATGAACAAAGCAACTGTCATTTTTCACATCCTGCCCAAAATGTGTTTTCATGCCTGTGGCATCAAATGGCACAGTCACTGTGCAAAACAACTTTTCGGCTAACAAACTGATAGTGCCGCTCTTCATGAGATGGGGTCACGAAAATCCCTTGTTGAAAATTTGGAGTGAGAATACCAACAAATGCCTATGGTGTTAGGATTTCCAACTGTAACACCCCACCCCTGTAGAGACTGACAGGCATCAGGGGTGTAACTTGGGATCATTGGCTGTAATGCTTAAGCCACTCCACCCCCAACCCCGCCCTGCAGCCAGTGACAGGCATCGAGGTGTGCCTTGGAGTATTTGGCCCTAAAGTTCACCCCATTCTCCTATACTGCACCCATCTCAGCATATTTCCTTATGGAATGGGATAAGTATAAGGCCCAAAGACCCCAAAGCACACCACGACACTTGTCAGTGTCTACAAGGTGGGGTGAGATAAAATGGCATGAGCATTATAGCTGACCATCCAAAGGCAAACCCCAATGCCTGTCGGTCTCTGAAGGGTGGGGGTGGGGTTGGCATCAGTTCAATACTTCACTGCCATTACTGTTATGCATCTCTAACTCCTGCACTACCATTGCCAATGCTAGAGAGACAATATTCTGCATTGACAAATGCTTGTTTTACTAGTTACTTGGATGTATTGTAAGCCTGTTTTGTAGTATCTCCCCAGGCTTCACCACCCCATCATTGTACTCATTAATAAGAGTTTTTAAGTTGGGGAGTTTTGTGCTACAGCTCATTGGGGAAGTACAGTGGTAGGCATTATGCGTTCCCAATACAGTTCCATATTGCTTATCTGACACCGTCGCCACTGAATCATGTTCTTCATCATCACAGTCACAAATCATGATTCACGATCATGTCATGAATGAATCACAATATTAATTTTTTTTATTAGTTACTTGGATGTATTGTAAGCCTGTTTTGTAGTATCTCTCTAGGCTTCACCACCCCACCACTGTACTCATTATAAGAGTTTTTAAATTGGGGAGTTTTATGATACAGGCTCAGCTCATCAGGAAAGTACAGCCATAGACATTCACGTTCCTTCCTGTACAGCATGTGAGTTACAGTACTGTAAGTAGTGGTGGGCGAAGTAGCCCCAATTCACTCTGTGAAGTGATTCACGGAATAACACAGAATCTGCGGAGTACTCCACAATATGAAGTGGAGTACTTCGCTTCATAATGAGGAATGTGAAGTCCATTGAAACCAATGACTTTGCATTATTCCACCTTCGCCAAACCACTTCTCCACCAATTTTAAGGCGAAGTATATTGAAATCAATTTAATTCACCTCACTTCGCCTTGTAATTGAGCTACAAATGAAATTCTGCAGTGATTCATGGGATTGCAGGCCACATGGGCTCTAGATTGCTCTGCACAGCCTCAGTTCTGGCCTGGGTAGTGTGTGTATGTAGTGGTAGCTGGAGACAGTTTGCTCTCAGAGCTTTGCAATTCAAAACCTCTAAAAGCTGTTTAAAATGCATTTTTGAGCCTTTTTGTTGCTCAAAATGTAGTACATCGATTGTAGGAAACCCTTCTGTGCTCATATCATCGAGTGTTTATTGCTGTGTGTGGATTTTGAATGTTAATTTAGAACAGTCCGTGTACTATGAAGTGTGCATTAGGGGAGGGGCATATTTGTGGTGTAGGCACATTAACTGGGAGAAAAAGGCAGTCTTTCTGTTTTGGTATATTTTTCTTGTATAACTCTGTTAATGTACACACAGTAATATTTTCAGTAATTCTTGACATTTTTTCGCTGATTGTTGTGGTGCAGCAGTGTATAATTTGTCTGTTTAAAACATTTGGTTATATTACTAAAAGTTTTCAATTTGCTACACATTACTTGTAGTGTGTGTATGAGTGTGTGTGTGTGATGCATGCCATTAAATCAGACACCTTTTATTGTGCCACAGAGTAATTGCAGCAGTGTGAACCTGCTATCCACCACACCTGCATGAATTTTTTATACTGCTTTTTGGTATCTTTGCTGGTAGTGGATTGTTACTGCCGTGCACTAATCCCCCAACTGGCAAAATGTATTCCTTTCCAGATTTGGATTTGTGACTTGTGAGCACTGGTTAGGTGTTGTTGTGCCTTTTCAAATGCATCCCTTGAGTGCACAGCGCAATCTTAATCTGTCTGTGCGTTTGCAGTGCACCATTAATTCTGGGAGACTGCATTTCTTGTTATGCTCTCATTTCACTTCGTCAGCACTGGGGAATTTTCTGGACACAAGACAGTAGCATTTTGGGGTTGCTCATTAATTCTGGTGACTCTGCCTGTGACCACTGCATGCATGACTGAGTGTGCCATTAATTCTGGGAGACTTTGCACTTCTTGTTATGCTCTCATTTCACTTCGTCAGCACTCGGGAATTTTCTGGACACAGGACAGTAGCACTTTGTGGATGCACATTAATTCTGGTGACTATGTGGGTGGGGTGCTGCCAATATTGTTGTCACTCTGCCTTACTTCGTGTTTAACATGGAGCCTTTCCTATGGGGCACTCTGGGTAGCCAAGTGCCAGCACAAAGTGGCCACTTCACGTTCACATCACCGGTGAATTTTAAATTCGCTCCACCTCTACCCACATCCATTGTCCTAATACCCAAATCCAAAGTGTAAATACAAAGAAATAGACAAAAAAAAGCCACCATATACCAACAACAATAACTTGAATAAAGCACACACCAAAAACCCCAGTCCCAGGTACTGTACACCTACACTGTTGGCCTACAGGTGTCCCAGATGGCAGCGTCAGGACCAGCAGCTCCATCCCCATCACACCACAACAGTTGCTTCAAGCAAGTAGAATAATAACTGTATTTAATATAATCACAGAATAAAAAAAACAGGTGGCATTTTAAATAGCCCACACCTAAAAGAAGAGGTTAACATCTAATTACAGTGTATAAAATAGAGTGTCCTATCAGGGAGAAGGTAACATCCAGAATTTAAAACAAAAAGAAATTGAGATTAAAATTAAATTGGACGTGAAAAAATCCTTCTTCTCTAGCACTCTAGAATATTCTAGCACCCTCAGGAGAACTGACAGATATTAGCCAGCAGGGGAATACAGTGAGCTGCACAAGTCATGCCAAAACCCCTCACTACACAGAACTCACTATTTGCAAAAGTATGCCTGTGAACCATAAAAATAAACAAGAAAATGTACTAAATAAAGAAAAGTCTCCAAAGCAGAGAAAATAATGTGAAAGTCATAACAAGCCTCCATTATAAGGCAAACATATATGCCACTCGGTGTGCCTGGAAATTTCAGCCCTCCCGGACTGCCTAATCATCCCCCATTCAACCAAACAGTAACACTGGAACAACCACATTATGATGAGTTCCCACGAACTAGTCTGTTAGAATCAGTATAAAAAAGAAAATGTAAATGAACCACCGTTAAACACTACAACAACACAGGTTCTCTGATGGCAAGGTCTGAAGGGGTGAAAGAACAGTATAGAAGCTCTACCAACATTCAACAAAGTGATGCACTACCATAAATACCCCCACATATTAAAAAGTAAGCCAGGGGAGGGGGTGCAATCTAATACAGTAGTGGAAATATCATCAAAGACCCTTTGTAAGTAATCGCTCCTCACTTCAGTTTGGCTAGTGCTCCCCACAACAAAAGTTCAACTGACAGAAAAAAACTAACAAACTCAGCTGGTTAACAGAGTAAAAATCAGACCACATCCATAAGGTGATCACATCTGCAGTTTACTTGGGTCAGAAGAGATCAGGCAGTAAAGTTCTTAACTTATGATTGGCTGTCTCAGCAGATTGAAAAGTGTGCTGTCCATCCAGTGACAAAACCACTATCTGAGCTGGGTACTTCATTCTAAATAGAATCTGAGCAGCCAGCAGCTTAGATGTAATTTCTTGACAGGCTTTACACTGTTCTCTCACAGGTCAGGGAAAATTCTGGAATCAGTAGAGGCATCATCCCTCCCAGTGAATTTCTTTACTCTCCTGAACCTTCGGAAGGACTTGTAGTTTATTAAGATAGTTCAACATCTTAAGCATTATGGGTCAGGGCTTCTCATCAGGAACCAGCATAGGATACTGTGCTCGGTGAGGACACTCAATAATGTAATTTGCCACATTTGAAGAAGGTCCTGCTACTTAAGTGCATAGTTTTTGCATGAACAGAGCTACTGCTGTCCGGAATGCAGAATTCTGCAGGTGGAATTACCATGGAATGGCCATTCCACTGGAATTTCACTGTTTTTTCAATGAAATTCCACCTTCTGTGATCCGCGGTATGATATTCTGCTGAATAACAATTTGTTCCATGGAAAATGATTCCGCAACAATTTATGTAAAAAATATTGAGATCCGCGGAATAATATTCTGCGGAACAGCATTTTTTCTACGGAAAATCATTCTGCAATTATTTTCTAATGTGGAATTTTACTATTCCATTTGTGATGAAATTTGTCTGAATTTCGGCAGAATTTTGAAAATTCCTCTGAATTTTGTTCCAATGGAATTTGAAAATTCTGCACAGCACTAGTCAGAGCCCTCTGTGCTTTCTGATGATCCAACTACCACAGTATTATTTTGTTGGCTTCATCCTTAAAGGTCCATTAGCCACTCCTCTAATTTATGAACTTGACATCAAAGCCATGTAAGTTCGGTATCCATTCTTGAGCAGCAGTCTTTGACCGAGCTAATTTCGGGTTTTGGTATCTTCCTGGTATTTTGTTAGATCTTCTACCAGCGTTTGAAGTGCTTATCCCCCAATAAGTCTAAATGGGTTCCTTTGAGGGGACTGAGCTCTTGCAGAAATCTATCGACTATCAGCACTGATGTTCTAGAAATTTCCTGCATGGAGTCACCTTCCTTCAAGAAATCTGCTCCAAAACAGAAACACTTAGGCCCTTCGGCTCTGTCGGGAAGAAAGGGTGGCAGATGGATTCATTGCTCTAGGACTTCTTCCATAGTTAAAAAAAAGATCCAAACAACATTGCCAGCAAAGTAAAGAGATTAAAAAAAAAACACTCACACTGGGGAAGGGTAGAACCAAAGATAGAACTGAAAAAAGCAATTTAGTGAAATCAGAATATGGTGAGGTCAGAGCTGCAATGACCTGCTGCTTCTAGCTTCAACACATCATGTGATGCCATCCCACCTGGCCACCTTTGGGCCATCCAATATGATTACCCCCCAGGTCTTTTTCCTGCTTGGTGATTGTCACAGCATGTGGGAATTAACTTGAGGTGAGGCAAATTTACAGGTTTAAAACACACCGTGGTGTGATATTTATTTTTCAAAAGTTCAAAAAATAATAAATGAAAACAAAAACATTGCAAAAAAAAATCACTACTTAACATCAGTAGTTTCTCCCATAATACAGTCCTGGATCTTAGAGCTCCTAAGACCCTTCTCATCTGCATTCAACAGCTTGTCTGCACAAACAGTAGAACCTCTCCTCCTCTCTCAGGGCTGAGCCCCAACGGACTGAAGTGACGTGAACTCAGTTAAGAGGTTTTTATATCCTTTGGTGAGGTCACCTGACTGAGCCCTTTTCTATTTACATGTCTGGATATGCTGTTTTATGTCTGAACATACTGTTTCAAAACCAAGGGAGGGGTTGTTTCAGGGGATTTCCTGGTTCATTTAAAGGTACAGTCATGTATATCGCTACAGATATTGACTCTATATCTCTGATCCACAGTGACTAAGCACTTTTTTACAGTATCCCACATTATCATACATAGAACCTTATACAGTAACAGATCTATAGTGTGAATTTATGAAAATACCTTAAGAATTTCTTATAACTATGAATCATGACATTATTATTGTTTTATATGACTTCTGAATCCTTTTTCTTTAAAAAGGCTTTACTAACTGTATTCATTACTATTTAAAATAGCCTCCATGCTTTTAGTACACAAAATGCACTTATGCACTTTACACAACACCTCTCTGGGTGTTTGGCATCATTCCAGTGGCTGGATGGATGGAAATGGAAAAAAGATTGAAAAGAGAGAACTAGTAGGAAGTTTAGTAGGGACAATAAAGAGCTATGCTGAGTGGCCAACCTGGGGGGGGGAAGGGAGAAGAAAAGCAAAGAGAAAAGTGTCAACTGTTGCTAGGAAATAAGGAGATAGAAAAGTGGTCCCTCAGTCACAGCCGAGGGTGTAGCCTAACTTCACCACACATCTCCCTCCTTAAGAAAAAAACAATTCTCAAAACGATACTGTTTTTTTCCAAAACCCCATCTCAGTCATAAATATTTTACCAAAACAGTAGAATGGGGGTTGGTTGAAACTTTCTCTCACCCACTATGAAAGCTTTATCCCAAGATCCCTTCATTCAGCTATTTTTAGTATTGTTCACAATACCAAGTTATTGCAATATGACAATACTTTCATAACATTATCCTGGGGCTATCATACAGTTCAGCACAGTACCCATCTATGCTCTCAGAGGACTTCAGTCTATAGTGACTTTCTATCCCCTATTTCACTCTGGTTACTACAACTCAGACATTTCATATGTAATATCAGGCACCCATCAAAAGACATTGTTTCAGCACCCATCACTGAACATCGTTTCAGAATCCATCACTTGGCATCATTTCAAAACCCTGTGCATTAACTATTGTACCTTCCTCAGTACATTAAAAAAGAGGAAGCAATACAAAGCAGTTTTATGCTGACTTCCAGCTTCCTCCATACCATCATTTGGCATCCTTTCAGCCCTGTGCACCCGCTTTCATATCTTCATCAGTACATTAAAAAAGAGGAAGTAATATATAGCAGTTTTATGCTGACTTCTAGCTTCCTCCATCTAGCTATCAAGGCAGCTGTACATGCCTATACCACAACTTTCTCTGGGGTGAGTTGTACCCAGCTCTAACCCCATTCTAATACATTGTTTCCACTCAGGGGGCCAATCATAGATTCCATCCCATACCTAGATCCGCCATGACCCTATGTTCCTCATTTTATGTCATGCAGTATAGACATTTCTTTTATGTTATACATTTCTTGTAATCATTTCATACATTTAATTTATCCATTTCCTTTTTATATATTTTCTGGTAGACAAGGAATCTTCTCATGCTGAACATCAACCAGCCAGTTCCTAACTCCAAAACCTGTGGGGTTTCCTTTCAACTCATATTTGTAACATACCAGGGGTTTCCTTTTGACCCTTTCACCATTCTGGTACCCTCAATTGACTGTACTCAGCACCAGCCTTAATGCTATATTCATTTTAAACATTACATGTTTCATACATTTCATACCATATCACAGGGGGTTCAAAACATGGGAAAGTCCATTCCCCCACCATGGTGTCTTCCCTGTTGCTTGTAGTCTTACCCCCAGTATGCAAATGTCCTGAAACGGTCTTACTTGGGGCCTTCATCTCATCATCCTTCAAGTAGCAGCAGCCAGAAAAAATGGACAACAACGGGATCTCAAAAGTGGCTGGCAACAAAGGTTTCATCGGGGGGGTCCTCCTCCTCTAGAACCAATGGATCATGCACCTCTGCTTTGGGCACGAAATCCTCTGGTCAGGAACCCTCCATCAGCACCTGGCAGCGGTGCTCTGCCTCTCTCCGGTGCTGGTCTGCCTCCACGTTCCATCGAACCCCAATCCAGGCAATAGCTTCTCTCCAGTTCTCACCTGGGCTCTGGTATGCACACTGGGGAACCCCTCCTCCTCCAGAACCTTGTCCTCCTCAGGATCTTGTAGGTATGCCATCCTGCTCTTTTCCCCATGTCTGGATGTCAGGGCTGGTATCTGGGTACTGGTTTCCAGCTTGTTTCTCTGAATTACCAGTACTAACCTACTTCTAAAACCAAGCTTGTCACAGTGTGTTGGGAAAAAACTTCAGATGAGGCAAATGTACAGGTTTAAAATACACCATGGTATGATATTTATTTTTCAAAAGTTCAAAAAATAATAAATGAAAACAAAAAAATTGCAAAGAAAATCACTACTTAACATCAATAGTTTCTCCCATAATACAGTCCTGGATCTTAGAGCTCTTAAGACCCTTCTCATCTGCATTCAACAGCTTGTCTTCACAAACAGTAGAACCTCTCCTCCTCTCTCAGGGCTGAGCCCCACTGGACTAAACTGAAGTGAACTCAGTGAAGAGGCTTTTATATATTTTGGTGGGGTCACCTGACTGAGCCCTTTTATATTTACATGTCTGGACATGCTGTTTTATGTCTGAACATATTGTTTCAAAACCAAGGGTGGTGGGGTTGCTTCAGGGGATTTCCTGATTCAATAAAAGGTACAGTCATGTATTTCTCTACAGATACTGACTCTCTATATATCTGATCCACAGGGGCTAAGCACTTTTATACAGTATACCACAATTTCATACATAGAACCTTATACAATAACAGGCCTATAGTGTGAATTTATGAAAATACCTTAAGGATTTCTTATACCTGTATCAATCATGACATTATAATTGTTTTATGTGACTTCTGAATCTTTTTTCTTTAAAAAGGCTTTACTAACTGTATCCATTCCTATTTAAAATAGCCTTCATGCTTTTTGTACACAAAATGCACTTATACACTTTACACAACACCTCTCTAGGTGTTTGGCATCATTCCAGTGACTGGATGGATGGAAATAGAAAAAGAATGAAAAGAGAGAACTAGTAGGAAGTTTAGTAGGGACAGTAAAGAGCTATGCTAGGGGCCAACCTAGGGTGGGGGTGGGGGAGAAGAATAGCAAAGAGAAAAGCATCAACTGTTGCTAGGAAATAAGGAGATAGAAAAGTGGTCCATCAGCCACAGCCAATGGTGTTGCCTAACTCCACCACAGTGATCGTCATTACCACTTCTACCATTTTGTACCCTGCCTCTAGTTTCTGAGCCCTAAGTGCATTACTTTATTTTTTTTCATTCTTTGCATTTAAACCCAGCTGCCATACCCCTGATCACCCCTCAAATTTTCTCAAGTCTCTGCTCATCATTTCCACTCCCATTGGAGAGTCCACCCTATTGCAGATTTTGGAGTCATAATCAAAGCGGTAGACCTTCCTTTCCAGCACCTCTGCAATGTCACTTTAAAGACATTAAAGAGGAATGGTCCAAGCACTGATCCCTGATGCACCCGCCTCCCACCCCCCCAGGTCATGCTCCCTTCCTTGGAGTGAACTCTGTTTACCACCACCCTCAGCCACCTACCCACTAACCAATTTATTGCCTAGTTTACCACCTTTGGACCCATTCCTAAGCTACCCAGCTTGCTTACAAGCATCCTTTGTGGAACGGTTATGGCCATCAAATCCAGGCTAACTTCTGCCATGGTGGCCTCCAGGTCTAGAATGCTGCTTCACAGAGTCCTTGCACTGGCACACAGGGCTCTCCATAGCTTACTCCCTTCCTACCTGCTTCCCCACCCCCTCCAGCCTGTGCTGTTCCCTGAAGCTCCCTCTGACCCCTCTGTTCTCTTGTTACCTGTCACATTTATTCCTTTCTTCTTGCTTTCCTGATGTGTACCCCCATGTTTCTGTACATTGTCCCCACCCCTGTCTTCTTGCACCCCTGCCCTGTGGAGCAGGGATACAGTAGTCCATCTAAGACCTGACATATGTCTTGTAAATGGGTAATATCACACAGTTACTTCTACTAACTAATGTCCTGCATATATAACTTGTTATTCTATTAGTTTTATTGTATTCAGTTTTGCAGTGCAAACTGCTCTTTACATAATTGGATGTCATTATACCCAAGTCCTTTTCACTATTTACTGCTTTTCATTTTCTGCCAAATAGCTGGATATGTTCATGAAAAAAGGTTACCGAATTGTGACATATGGGTCAGTTTTTCTAACCCACAGCAGAATTATTCTGATAAACATTTCAGAACACTCCGACCCAAAGGTGAAATGTAACTATGTAGTAAGGTAACTTCCTAACAGAAACTTGAGGAAAAGCAACGGTGTGGCACATGCAACAGTGGAGACCAACAGCATGGTATATGCAGCAGTGGACACCATGCAGTACAGTACATGTAACAGTGGACACCAAAGAAGTAAGCTGATAAAAAAAGTTTACTTTACATCATCTAATCTTTGCAATATTGCAAACATTTAGCAACAAACATTATGTATTTGCAATATTTACAAATATGAGTATTCAGAAATGGTCCAAAGTGAAATATCCCCCCACAAAATAATTGAGACTACTGGATGAGCAATCATGCAGAACCAGTATGTTTTGCCACAGAGGGGTCTGATTCCATGTGACCTTGAGAAAGAAGCTTGAGAGATCCTTTGGAATCAGACCCCAAGGTGGCAGAACACACTGGTTCTGCATAGAGTAGGCTGTACAGTATTTTTTATAGTGTATGGTGCCCCTCAAATTATTTGTTATACTGTTTTAGCTTTTTTTTCTGTCAAAAAGAAATTGCTGTATCCTGTTTCATATTTTGGGAGCTACGGAAGTTGCTAAGGTGAGCTGTGTGGTTGCTAAGGTCTATGAGTCAATATGTTAGCAGCGCACACTCCCATTGGTTGTCACTGTATTGTGGGAGGGATTTTCAAGAAAAAAATGGCTGCCAGATGTCTCACTTAGCGAGAAAATGTGATGGGGAGGAGGAAACTGCCATTGATTTTTGGTGAGTGGTTCTGTCTCTCAGCGTATCTGGTTGATCCTTCATTTTTATAGGTTATCATGATCCTTGGTCCATGTTGGCTTGTTTGCTATTCAGTGTGAAGTGCTGTTTTGCTTTGTGTTGCCGCGCAGCAGTTTGAATGAGCAGATCATTGTTCTGCACATAAGGGGCAAACAGCATTCTATGAACTTTTTTTAATCTGTGCTGAACAGCTTTTCAGCACAGATAAAAAATGAATAAGAACAACATTCCACCATACACTATAATCAGTTTTAGTTCCAATGTTTTTTTAAATTTATCATATTTCATGACAATTATTTGCAGCTCATCTGTTGATATGTAGAATCTTCCTTGTCCTGTCAATATTACTGGTCCATAAAAAATGTGTCTTCCCTTAATTTCATTATTGTCCAAGCAGCATGGGCATGAGAATTTCTCATACCCTCTCTGCTGCAGAAACTTAAAATGAAATATTTGTTTCATTTCATCAGTTGATTGCACTTGTCCAATGTAAAATGTTTTGAATAATAAATAGCATAAAAGTGGTTGATATGTATGTGGTCATATTTGCTTTCTCTCGGGATGGAGAATGAGCTGTCACCAGTAGATGAAGCATTGGTTGTTGTTCTGGCTGTAGAATCTGTCATAGCTGCATCAAGTTCATTAGTTTGTTTGGCAACAACAGATAAATATTAGTCATTATATAAGTCTCTAAATCAAAAAAAGCGGGTGTGGGTGTGGGTGTGAGAGTTTTTTCATGGGAGACAGGAAATGCCAGGGTAGAGGATCCAGAAGTTTCTTGCAGATATTTGGTATCCTTCACTAAAGACCTGGATCCAGGTGATCTCTGGAGTTTCCTCATCTTTCATTCCTTGATGTGGTTTGTATTTTCACACTGGCCATTCTCCATTCTGCATGGTGTACAGAAAAACCTATAGTCTCTGATTGCAGCAATACCTTCAGCTGCTGACCATGCTCTCTGGACCTTTCGTGTGTCAGGTATAGTTTTTAGCTCCAGTCCTGCATTTTATTTTGCCATCACCATCCCAGAAAAATGTTTGTTGGAAATGACTGCACCCTTCACTGGCAGGTTGCTTGATTAAATTCTTCTTGCAGTATCAAAACAGTTGAGCATCATTTGAAACCACAGCCTGCCATGACTGCATAGCTCAGGTTGCAAGTCACTTCACCACATCACTCTCACTATCTGAGGAGTCGTTTCCATGCCTGGATCCAAGCAAATGCCCATTCTATTGGAAAGCCATATAGTGTGGGAACTAGTGATATTGTATAAAGCATATTTTGATTTATAATGATTTCTACATGCATCTGTGAAGTGCTCTTGTTTTTAAATAGTGAGTGTCCAGATGTTCCTGAGGTAGGAAATCAACATGTTGATGAAATGCTGAATGGTGTGGTGGTCAAGTATGAGGTCACTAAATATGAACATAAGTGAACTGTGACTTTTCCTGTGCATTTCCCACATTTGTAGTAATTCCGTTCTTTTTTTCAGTTCTGCAAGTCTGTTTATGGCTTGGATCTTTAAGTTTGCATTGGTGCAAACAATACTCATATACAAATTGGTCTAGTTTTTACTCTCTTGCAGGCTTAATATTGTCTGGTCTGAGTGTGTAACCTTTAATTTGTCCTACTGTTTTTTTTTTATGGGTCTTGATCACATAACTCCTGATACAGCCTTTGCAGAGTTTTAGAGAAGCCCCCTTTTTTTCTCTTTTAAAGCCTTCTTATGTGGAAGTGGGTGTGGCTGATGCCTCAAATAAATCTTACACTTTCTTCACTGTCTCAACAGATACTGCTAAATTGTGCTTGGTGCTCCTTTTAACTTGTTTCCTCTTAGATGCTGTCATTATCTTACTCCAAGTAATATCCAGAGATGTGCTTGCTGTTCTGAGTGGGCAGTACTTTTTCAGTGCAAGAAAGGTGCAGAGGAAGTCATTTTTCAGTTAGTTCTCCCTTCCTGTTGTGGTGTTTAATTTTATTCATTTTTTGTTGAAGGACTTCCACTATTTATTTGTTGAGGTTAATGTGACAGCTGAACCTTATTAGGGCAGCCTGTTTTTTGGGTGAGGACAATGACATCCCTTTTCAATGACTGCAGCAAACTGGTTTGGGGACTTTGGCAGTCCTTCCTGGACTCTGTGTATGGCTTTTCTAATTGCTGACCTTGTGTCCATCATTGGAATTGTGCTACCCTTCTAGGGCACAGATGTCATGGTGCTGCTGATCATGGAAGGTGTGTTCAGTTGTGGTTCTGTGGATGGGATGATGGCAGTTGTGTTCCTGGAAGTGGTAGTCTTTTTCTTTTCTTCACTGTATGTTGTCTTTTTTCATTTATTCTTCTGAATTTTAGGGATGTCATATTCTTTCATTGTTCTCACATTCTCTCTCTCTCTCTCTCTCCAGTATTCCCTTTTATGTTTATCTGTTTGTTTTGTTGCAGAAAATTTTTCAGTTTTTAAAGCCATGTTCTTCCACTGTTGTCTAAACTCCTGCATTCTAATTTAGCTTTTCTCCTTGGCAATTAGGCACTTCTCATCGTCTACATTCTCTGTATGTTTCTGTGCACACGCTTTAGCTTTCTCTTTATATTCCTGCAGGTGTTCAGAATCCTTTCTTAAGTTATTACAGTAATGCTGATGTCTTTCTTTCACTGCTCTGGGGGAAGAAGAAGAAGAAGAAGAAGAATCAGTATTTATATAGCTCTTTTCATACATCCAAAGTGCTTTACAAGCAATGCTAGACTGGTAGTGAAGTGGCTGAATGTGTGGTTGCGGCCATATCACACATCATCACCCACACACAGATTGGAAAATTGCATGAACCGGTTTATGGGAAGGGGAATGTTGGCCAGGACACAGGAATGATTCCCTACTCTTTGAAGAATTGCCCTGGGTTCTTTACTTCCACCTGGACACCTCAGGACAACACCAGGATGGGTAGAAGGAACCTTCAGTTTAACGCCTCATCCGAAGGATGGCACACCCTAGCAGTACAGCACCCCCCAACACTGCACTCAGAAGCCAGCGATTTTTAGGTGCAAGTCCAATCCCAGTGTGGGACAAGAACCCACGACCTTCTGGTCCAGAGGCGGATGTGCTACCAACTGAGCCACGCTGACACCAAGAAGAATCCTTCAGAGCATCCCTGAGCAAGTAGCACAGATACACGTGGTCTTTGGCATCAATCCATCTCTCTCTCTCTCTCTCTCTCTCTCTCTCTCTCTCTCTCTAAGAGAAAAAAAAGTTAAAGTGAAGTGCAAAAACAGAAATGATATGAAGTACTGAACAAAAACTGCACAATGTATTATTTCCCCACAAACGCGGAAGTGGAGGAGAGAGTGGTCAATTACTGACATAGTGACCTGATGAAAAGAAACTGTCCAATCATAGATGCGCTTTCCAAAAACAACAAGGTTGAGAAGAGAGCAGCATACATGGATACAATGGACAAAGTAGAATAGCTGTAAATTCAAACATTCTAACATGTTTCTAAAAATTGAAGCAAATTGAGGAGAGAGCAGCACACATGGGTTCAATGCCTGAAGAAGAACAAGTGTATATTTACAAACATTGTTTCTAAAAACAGCAATGAAGTTGAAGAGAGGAGCACACAAGAATATGGTGCCAAAGGAGAGTGGCTATACATTGACAAACATGTTTTTGAAAAATAATGAATTTGAGGAGAGGAGCACAAATGGATGTGATACCCAAAACAGTGCAGTTGGACATTTACAGACATTGTTTCCTGAAACAATGACAAAGTTGAGGAGTTGAACACAGAAGGATAAAATGCCCAAAGAAGAGTGGTTGTACATGTAAATGCTGTTTCTAATAATTACAACTAAATGGAGGAAAGAGCAGTACACAAGGATATCATGCCCTCACCTGTCTGCAAACAAAATGGTGGCATGCCCTCTCCTTCTGCAAATGAAATATTGGCACATCCTCATTTGCCTGCAAATAAAATATACATGCCTTTACCTGTCTAAAAACAAAATGGAGGTACACCCAGACCTGTCTGCACACAAAAATGGTGGCATGCCCTCTTTTGTCTGAAAATAAAATGGACACACTCCCTCACCCCATCTGCAAACAAAATGGAGACACACCCTTGCCTGCCTGTAAACAAAATGGAGGCATCCCCTTACCTGTCTGCAAACAAAATGGAGAAATGTCTTCACCTGTCTGCAAAGAAAATAGAGGTGCACCCACACATGCCTGTGAACAAAACAGCGGCGCACCTTCACCTACCTGCAAAAAAAATAAAAGAAAATGACAGCACATCCTCAGTTGCCTGCAAACAAAATGGATACATGCCTTAACATGTCTACAAACAAAATGGAGATACCCTCACATCTGCTTGCACACAAAATTGTGGCATGACCGTACCTGCCTACAAACAAAATGGTGGCACACCCTCCCTTGCCTGCAAACAAAATAGCGGCACACCATCACTTGCCTGTAGATAAAATGGTGGTCTGCCCTAACACCTTATTGACAGCACTTCTCCTCTACCCTATGATCCATCATGTTTGAGATTTTAAAATGGTGCTGAACCTTGAGTAAACAAGTGCATGCACAAGTTGAGCATTTTTTGAATACGTTGTCTGAAACACATTTTCTGAACTTAGGCATTTAACTAAAGGGGACAAAGTTAGTGGTAACTGAAAATGGACATTCTGTATTCTTATTTTATGTATTATAATGTTCAGTAACCTTTGATCACATTTGTTGAACTCATACATTTAGAAAATATATTTTACTCAGATTGTTCAAAAAATTCCCAACTCGTACATGAGTTTACCCAAAGTTTGGAGCCAGTTTTTGATCATAAATGTACTGGAGTGTTGGATGGCAGATCTTGTTGTTAATGTAATGACCCTGTTCATACTGTTGCTAAGCGCTATTGTGACCACACTGCATAACCATGCATTTGTCAAGCTTGAACTCTTATTTTTGACTGCCCATTCCTCTAATTCTTTCAAGTCTGATTTTCATCTGTTTATGTATTTGATGTTTTCCATTTGACCCCTCAGTATGCTCTCATCTGCAATTTTGTTGTTCCAGGACCTGTTTCTAAAACTCCATGTAACTAATAAAGAGATCAAATAGTAATGACACTAATATAGAACCCTATGGTACCCTTCTGGAAACTGATCTCACATCTGAGTAGTAGCCATGAAGTCTAACCCTTTGAGTTCTGTCGGTGAGCATGACCTGAATCCACGTGATTATAATGTTGTTAACTCTTACTTTAACTAGTTTCTGTAGTAGAAGTACTTGCAGAACCTTATCAAATACATTTTTAAGTCTAGGTAGATGATGTCGGGGGTACACATGATGTAGGAGATGAGTTTCTTTCAAATGAGAAAGAGCATCAGGACCAGAGGGCATATGATGAAGCTGGGGTGGGGGGGTAATTTAAGAGGGACTACACTGAAAGCGTGGTGGATGCCTAAACAGACTGACAGTGGAAGTGGGGAGGCAAAAACAATAAGGGTCTTCAGGGAGGTGTGGGATAGACATGGGCGATATTAGTAAATAGGCAGGGAGGAGGGAGGGTTACTAGAGACCAGTTAGGGTCTGCAGGGCAGCTTGGGTGGGCCAAGGGGTCCTTTTCTGATGACAAAGTCAATGTTTCTATGTTCTCTGGTGTCATCCATCATCAATTGCTCACCTTTCTGTAAAAGCTAACTAGGTCAGTATTCCATGACCTTTTCTTTTGAGGAACCATGCTGGTCATAGTCTTTGAAAGCATTTGCTGCTAATTGTTCTATCATATCATCCTTAATTATTCCCTCTACTAGTTTACCTATTATTGATGTTAGACTTATGGATCTATTGTTTCCTCTACTAGAATGTTTACCTTTCTTATGGATAGCCAAATCTATGAGATTTCACCAGTCCTCTGGAACCTTTTCCACTCATTTATGGATTTATTAATTGTGTAAGGTAATGGTTTAGCCAGTACCTTACTTAGCTGTCTTAACAGCCAACAGGTCCTTCTGATTTGATTTATTAATGGGAAAGTCCCCACAACCTATTTTCTGTATACCTGTGTAGTTTGTAGGCATAAACAATGGCTCCATCTCTTGCATCCCCCTAATTTCATCTTAATTTAAATATAAATGAGGTTGCTTCATTCTGTTTTGTCCTGGTGTGAAAACCTTTTTGACTACATTGCAAAGGTCATGACCACACTCATGCAAAACATCATGGGAGTTGATGATGCATACCTGCACAAGCCAATAGCAGTTATACTCTCATTCAGTTCTATTACACATCTTGTGAAGTCCCTATATTTTGTAAAAGCATTTTTTTCTAGCTCAGTTACACTTTAAACTACAGAAAGCTACAGAAAACAGAAGGGCACTTACTATGATTTGAAAAGCTTCAAGGTAGCATAAGACAAAACATAGGGGCTGCAGAGGTCAGTGTAACTAATACACTATAACTCCTGCAGGCTTTAAAACCAAAACATCATAAAATTCCTGGATGACTTGTGTGAGCTGAGTCATGAAGTTTGCAATGGAGTCAAGCAGGTTTTCACACAAGACTTATGCACTTTATTTTACATTTAAATCTTGATGAAATTAGGGAAGTGCACTAGAGGCTATCATTGTTCATGCCTACAAACTACACAGGTAAACAGAATAAGAGGCTGAGGGGACCTTCCTTTTAAACTTATTTAGACCTCATTTCACTCAGTTCTCACCAACACTGATGATATCACTAGGGATGGGTAACGTGTTTCTTCACAGTAGAATTGTGGCAAAATTATGATTTCACTTCCAGTAAAGTTCATGAAACGTCCATAAAAAATGTTCAAACTTTTGCCAAAATAATAATTCCTGTTATTTCCTTCTAATTTAAAAAGTATTTGTTCACATTATACCAAATTGGTATTATAACTGTACCAATCACTATACTTAATTGTGCCAAATATAAAATCTCTGCTGTAAAGGTGCCTTAATTATAAGCCTCCAAACCATCAAGCATTTTAAAAGTACATTTTGCTGTTATGTAAACTACAGAATTTGAAACCCTTAAAACTGTAAAACTAGGGAACAAAATATCACCAATTTGTTTAAGTTGATTGACCCTAAAAATGAGGCTTTGAGGCCACCACATGACCCATCAGCAAAACTTTGCGTGCTTTATTGTGCTGTGCCGATGACTTGTGTTCAGAAGCAAGTCCAACAAGTCACATTGGAAGGCAGACCATGGCAGAGACAGCTGTTACTTGGCAATGCATCTCACTTGAGAAGGGCTGGCAGCAGCTTACACCAACACAGCAACCCCTGTGGCTGGACCAGGGAGCTTGCTTCTGCTGCAGGGGAAGCTGAGACTGACAGAGGCTGACAGAGGCTCCGCCCCACCAGGGGAGATGGGAGGGGAAAAAATGTTGGCGAAAAGTCTAGTAGCCATCTGAATGATGGCTGGGTTCAGCATGATCAGGGTATATCCCTGTGAACGTGGTATATCCATGATAGACGAGCTGTCTGCTGGGAGAAAAAAACAGTATGGAAAACAAAAGAAGGTGTATGTGTATGTGTCAACCTTCTAATCTCTTGGTCACAGGCTGGTCATATTTTATGCAGCCAAAGATTCCAAAATGACATCAGTAATTAAAGTTGAATTCCATGAGCTTTTGTGAAATTGTGGAATTTTGTGATACTTTTGTAGCCGTCATATCCACATGTTTTGCCCTGCCATACACTTACATTGTCATTGTAGACGACGATAAAGACTGGGTAAAGTGGCAATAAGGTAGCATTTCTAGGAGATTCCATAGTAAAGTACAGATGTGCCTAGCATTAGGCCACCATCTTGAGTGATAAACCATGAAGAATAGTCATGCTGATCACTCTGCACTAACCTGTCTTTTTGTAATGTAGCAGTTAACCACTAGAGCTCAGTGACTTAATGACTTGTGGTAGCATGCACACAGACAGCATTGTTTCTATACAAAGCCACCTGCTGACTCTTTAACAACCCTCTAAAAAACAATATTTATGCAACACCTGTGTGGATATTTAACAGCAGTTATCACTGATACCTTTGCTGTTTCAAGACCAACAGTGAGACTATATAAATATTCTCACTGTATGTCCCCAGGAGCAAAAATATCCTCACTGCAGCTAATGACTTGTGTTCCAACTCCCACTCTGAGTTTCATAACCTCGGCAGCTCTCAGAATGTACTTCCACTTTCTCCCCTGTTCTAAATAAAATGCCAGCCTGCCACAAACATTTGTTTAATGATTCTTCGTTTTTCTTGAACTGACCCACTAAAATTTAAATGGCATTACTTCTCTTCCCATCTTGTAGTAGTAGCCACAGACATGGTCAGATATTTCATGGAATTTCTAAAGAGTTTCTGCTGTCACTACTGTGGAAATGCAGAAAGCAGGACATTTCTCTAGAAATATCTCAGAAATTTCAGGAAATATCTGACCATGTCTTTGGCTGTGACTGTAATAAAAACTGCATTTCTCTCAATTTGGCACTCCAGCACACCCCATGCTGACAGCAACCACCTATTCTCTGGTCTCTCTCTCTCTCTCTCTTCTTAGACCACATCCCTTACTTTACTCAGACTGCCCACTCCTCACTCTTAGCACTGGAACTGCCCCTGCTAGCTCAAACTAGGTTGACAAGATGCAATGCCACGATAGTGTCAGTCCTGAAACTCTGCTCAGTCACCTGAAACTGCCATATTTAACAAAAAATAAAAGCTACTTTAAAAACACTCTACATATATTTAAAACAAATGGTGTTGCATAAATAGTGATGTCAAAGGTCAAATTGAACGAGGAAAAAATAGGGATATTTCTGTGCTGGCCATTGTATAGCCTTTGTATATTTGTACCATTTGAAAATAGTGGCATCACGTGATGATGCCAAGCTTACAACTAGTTATGATTTAGGCCTTTGTGACAGAAGTATTTGGATATCTTTAGTCATGATGGAGCATGATGCTGGGCATCCCTGTTGCAGGAGTATTTGGGGAGGGTCGCAGGCCCATGCTGCTTGTGTAAGTATGTTGATTCCGTGGTGATAAGTGCTTTCTTAAAGATAAATTCCACCAATGGAATTCTGGTGGCATTATCTATTATGTGTCCATGAATTCTTTTGAACAAATTTTGCCAATTAATAGTTTAAAAAGTTTCTACAATAAATGCTAACCTACTAAACCACATTTATCCAGCTTAATTATATTTACATTGGATATGCCAGCCAAATGGTGAGTGTGTATCTGCAATAGCAGTGGGAGCTATAAATATCCAAATATTTTGAAAATTTTCAAACAGTTTAATAAATAATTAAATTATGAAATGTTTAACTTCTGCAACTTACAATTCATATAACCAAACAACCTCTCTATTTAGCAGTTTCAATTACTCTTCCAAGAAAGTATGCAAATAAATATTTAATTATCTAGCTCCAAAGGTGGCTAAGTTGTAAGTAGAGATACAGTGAATTTAAAATCCACAGGTGAAGCGAACGTAAAGTGGCCACTTCGCGTTATCATAAAGCTACGCGAAGTGACCGTTGAAAAGTGCTCACTTCGCCTTGTTATTATGTCTTCACATTGTTATTCCACCTTAACTCAAAATAAGACAGAATGACAACAATACAGGCACTTTAGGCAGCCCCTCCACACATCACATGGCTTACAGTATTGTAAGTCACATGCTTTAGCCAGGCCGGACGGAAGTGAGTCATACAAGCAGATACTTTCACTTTCTTCTTTGCAGAGATAGAAGGAGGAAGCATTTTGTGTAGGAGAGGAGAGTTTGTTATTTGTTTCTTTCTTGAGCAAATTTGAGAAAGCCCAAAAGCTATTTTAAAAGCTAATTCTTTAGGTTTTTTGTACTGTTTTGTCAGTTCTTTTTGGTGACCAATTTTTTCATTTCATAAGTTTTGTTTTGTGTGTGTGTGTGTGACTGTATGTGTGTGTGTGTGTGTGTGTGTGTGTGTGAGATTGTGAGTGTGTGTGTGAAGTCACTCATCATGTGATGCATCAGAGAGGGAAGGAGGGTTTTGTATGATGGACCAGGGACAGTCTGTGGCCCATGGCCAGAGGGGAGTGTGCACGCATGGGCATCATAGCTGGGTGTTGTTGGACCACTTCAGACTTTTTGGTCCTGCCTCCCTCCTCCAGAAGCAGCAGCACCACCAGTGCCACTGCCACATCCACCAAGTCTGCCACCACCACTAGTAGCAGCTGCAGGAGCTCCAGCAGCACCACCTCCACAGCAGCAGGTGGAGCCTCAGGTGCATGACAATGCTGCCGGCACTACATCTGCCCCTCCTGTGCCTGGTCCCCTGCACAGCTCCCCAGTTTGTCAGTTTTTCAACTGTGTCAGTGGGGACAGCAGCATTGAGGTGTGTCTGCTTTGTGGTGTGCAGGTGCGCAGTGGCCACCCGGAGGAAACATCTGGGGACTGGGGGCCAGTGCACACATATGCTTAACCACCACAAGGTGGAGTGGAAGGCTGCCACTGAATGGGCCAGGCCTCCACATGCTGGCCCTTCTGTGGCAGTTGCAGAGAGTGCTGCTGTTGTGTGTCTCCACAGCAGTAGGAGGGCCACAGCTGCAGCTGCTGTATCACTTCCCCTACCACTGCCACCAGGTGCACCCTCACCACCACCACCACTACCTGGTTTTCCCCCCACACCAGTGGACCCCGCCACAATGCCTGCAATGCAAGCAGACATAGCACTTTTGTGGGCTGCGCTGGAGGAAAGTGACAAAAGGGTGGGTGCTGTCCAGCAGCAGGTGAAGCAGATTGAGCAACTCCAGCTACAGAGAGTGTTGATGCTTCATCTGCTGCTGGAACATCATGGGATCCTCCATTAGCTTTTTTTTCTGCACCCCCCCACTGCTGTAATATTTTGTGTTTTGTTTATGTTTAATAACAGACAGAGGGAAGGCCACACAGTATTAGTTTAAAGGGAAGCAGTCAGGAAGAGGAGGTCCCACCCACTGCAAGGCTTACCCTCCAGTTAAGCCTTTTAAGTATGTTGCGGTGTTTTTCTCATGCCACAACATACTTTATTTTAATAAAGAAAAGTCAGCCACCAGGAAGTATGGTGGACACTATGGGGGCTACATTATATGTAAAGGTGCAACGGCGATGCACCATGCACTTCAATACAAAAGTATTGAAGCACATGGTGCGTCTCCACCCGTACCTTTCCTTTACACATAATGGAGCCCCCATAGCATCTGCCATCCTTTGGGGTGCTGGCTTTTCTTTATTAAAATAAAGTATATTCTTGAGAGTGAGAAAAAACTGCAACATATAAAAACTTAACTGGAAGATAGCTACTACGAAGACAACTCCCTGTTGTAACTGCTTCCCGCTTCATCTCTCTACAACCACCCCAGCCATACATGCTCCTTTTTGCCCTGTTACTATAAGCCAGTGCCTCAGTAATGTTTACTTTCTGTTGTGGAGTGGTTGTGGAAAAGCTGGTATGAGCAGTGCAAGTATGATGTGCTAAATTGCATGTGTGCAGTCAGTGTTGTTCCCTTGTGCATGTGTGTGACATCAGACATTTTGCAGCTTCTTGCAAACATATATTGCTGACTTGTTGCAGTGTTTATGGTATAAAGAATAGCAAGCAGAATAACGTATATTTTATTGTCACCATCATCATCAGCGGACTAAGTAATATGATACATTTTCAGAGGTGTCTGGCCAGAGTGCACTTTAGTCACATACTGCACACATGGCTTTTAGGAGAGCATGTGTTTTTTGTGCTATGATCTCTGCAAAGTCATGTGTGCACTGTGAGTGACTGAGGTGCACACTGACCCAATACCTCTGAAAAAATATATCACTTACTCTGTTGGTGCTGATGGTACAAATAAAATATATGTCATACATTCTTAATATTTATTCTTGAGATACTGCAACAAGTCACACCATATATATGTTTGCACAAAGCTGGACAATGTCTGCACACACAGGAAAGAACACTGATGGCACACATGCAGTTTAGTACAACATACTTGCACTGCTCAGTCATGCTTTTTTAAAAACAATTCAAATCACAAGTCCCGACACAAAGTAAACATTGCTGAGGCTCCAGAAATATTTATTTTTTGAAATAGACATTAAAGAGATTCACCAAGTTACAGTATTGCACCTGTAATAACTGCCTTACCTCCAGGACAGCTGCAAATAACGATAAATACCTGGTCAGAGCCATATTAAAAGGTGTGCTCCTTTTTTTTCAGACATGAGAAAAGATAGTAAAGCAGATACAAATTGTGAAAAGAAGGGTATCAAGAAGGGTATCATACAAGTCAGGAGGTAACTAGTGGTTGGCAATGTAAAATAGCATAAAAAAGTATAGGTCAAAATTTTCAGCACATTGTTGCACTGCTGCTTTAATTTATAATTTAAGTATGACATTATGTGCTCACAATATAAACATACAAAATGCATCTGTCTTGTGTCCAGAAAATTGCCAAGTGCTAAGGAAGTGAAATGGGAGCGTTACACCACAGACAAAGTCCCTCAGAATTTATTGCGAAGTCACTCATGTGTGCAGTGGTCACACAGAGTCCCCAGAATTTTTCTACATCCCCAAAATGCATCTGTCTTATGTCCAGAAAATTGACAAGTGCTGAAAAAGAGAAATGGAAGCATTACACTACATGCAAAGTCCCCCAGAATTTATTGAGCAGTCACTCATGCATGCAGTGGTCACAGAGTCCCCAGAATGTTTCTGTATCCCAAAATGCATCTGTCTTGTGTCCAGAAAGTTTACATACTCTGTGATGATGATGTACTCATGATGCACAGTATCTTGCCAAACTGTGTGAAGGAGGGATAACATGACATGAATACATTCAGTGTTCCGTCAGACATTATGATCATGAAAGAACTGTTGCTGGTCCAAAGTGTGCTGCGATTCCTGCAAATGCAAAGCGATCACCTCAACTGGATGGAAGGGTGCCCTTTGTGTGTACAGTAATAGTAACCTTTGTGAGTTGATATATATATATATATATATATATATATATATATATATATATGAAAATTTTCTAGGTGGGGGGTTGTATTGTTTTGTATCACAGGTCACAGATACTGTTGGTGTGCACATTCCAGTGCTTGATGAGAAATTTTTGCATTGAAATTGGAAATGGAATTCTCTCAAGCCAATGAAGGTAAGTATTTTTTTTTTGGGGGGGGCATATTTGCAGGTAGGTCTCATTAATGGTTCCTAATTTGGTTACTTCTTCACAGATTCCATCTGCATCCTTCTTGAGTCTGGGTGATAATGATGGTCATGGTCATCGATTGAAATGACATCTGCGTGTTGCATGTCTGCCCCAGCCTGGGGGGGGGGGACGGACGTTGAAGAACTTCTTTGGATAAGGCAACTATGATACAACAAAGCATCTGGAAGTTTCCTAAGAAAAGAAATGAAGGACTTATTACAACTTGATTGCAGCAGTAACACATTATGTTTAAGCTGTGGTTGTTCCACGGGTATCTGGATTAACACAGATAGCAAGCTGTCCCACTGCAATCAGCACATCACAACTTAATTTTGTACCAGCCTGTGTAACAAATATACTGTGTCAGTGTCTCTGCATCTCAACCCAAGTTACATTTCATAACCACATCTTGTCAAGTAACACAACCTGGGTCCAACTTTTTAAACACTGTCATGGCTGCACTGCTGCAAATTTGGAATACAGTGCATATGTTGCAGAAATATTTTTTGTGATGTACACATGTCACCTAGTTTATGAATCCTCAGTCAGATTTGTTGCACTCTTAAGAAAAAAAAAGGAACAGATGAAATAAAATATATACTTACCAGTATGGATTGGAAATGGATATTCCATAGGTTTCTGTGGACATTACTGCTGCTGTACCATTGATACCGACTTTCAGCGAAGGAGAGTCATTTGTTGTTAACCTGTTAAAAAAACAAAGTTTACCATATGTGTTTGACCATTGTAGATCAGAAAAGCAACAGAAAACAAAACACACAGCTAAAGGAAGTTGAATAACATAAAAAACATTAGTACACATTCTCACCTTATAGTTTTAATAGTAAGAAGCATTGTGCCTGTGGCTGATGGATGTGGTCTCCTGTTTGACTCCCCCTGCCTTGGCATGGTCAATGTAATGGAAAAACATTGTCAGAATGATACTGGTGGTGGATGGTGGTGATCATAGCTGCGACACATGATGACATTCCCTCTGACATCTTCCTGCATCTGGTGGTAGTGGCAGTGGCTAACAGCAGTCTTATGGCGGTGGTCCAAGGGGCAAAGAAAGTCATTCCCTGTGGTGGTAGTGGCTAACAGCAGTCTTATGATGGTGGTCCGGGGGGCACACAAAGTCATTCCCTCTGGTGGCAGTGGCTAACAGTGGTATTATGGTGGTGGTACAGGGGCCAGGATATATTGTGCTCTCTGTTACAAATGTGGCATGACATAAGGAATTTGAATCACTTTAAGTGGGACACTCATTTAACTTTATGAAAAAGAAAACATGTATCATACAACAAATGTGACAGCCTCTTAACAACGTAAGTTAAAACCTGCCAACATTAACATCATCATCATCATCCTCATAAAGAAAGCTGCCCTCACAATCATCTATGTCTGAAGTCTGACCACTGGGAAATTATTTCTCCATTGTGTCATCATCTACGTCAGTGGTAGGCCATTCCATGATGCCACTGCCAGTGCCACCAGGATGGTCCATTTCTATATCACGAAAACCATGACTAGGTCAGGGTACGAATACTGAGACTGCAGTCTGAGCTGGTATATGCCTCTCATTCATTTTTATGAATGTTAGCTAACTGACATTTGCAGGAGAGAGGTTTATATGATGATCCTGAACTACTGCACCTGCTGAGCTGAATACCCTCTCGACACTTACACTGGTGGGTGGGCATGCCAGGTACTTCAGTGCTACTGCAGTCAGCTCTGGCCATTCACTGACCTTTCCATTACAGTATAAAAGAGGATCATAAGTTATTGACAGATGACTGTTTTTAGACAAATATGACTCAACCATTCTCTGTGCTGCACTAAGTCCAATGGTTGAGGCATCATCCTGTTCTCCAGAATCATTTATGTCACAAATCCCCACTTGGGACAAAGCCTCCCAAATTGGGTTGACGCCAACTGCTTTGGATGACCGACCACCTAAAACTGCAGTCCCCTTCCCC
Organism: Neoceratodus forsteri; assembly: GCA_016271365.2. NCBI lineage: Eukaryota > Metazoa > Chordata > Ceratodontiformes > Ceratodontidae > Neoceratodus > Neoceratodus forsteri. The sequence goes on along the minus strand of CM057450.1, from coordinate 1,097,316,708 downwards.
TTACAGTATATTCTTGATTCTCCTCCAGGTTCACCTTCAGCCTGATCATGTTGCTGAGGTTTGCTGACCTTGGTATGTGACTTCTGTGCCTCATGAACCAAGCGCACTAGTTTCCCACTGACATTTGTTACCTATTCAGGCCCTCCCTCCAGTACTGAGGCAATTCAATATTTGTATCGTGGGTTTAGCATTGTTGCTTTTGCAAAGTTGTCACTATGCTGAATGCTCAAGATGTGACAATTTTGGTCGAATAATGTCAGCATGTGCTTCAGCACATACTGCTAGCACTGTCTCTGGCAACATCAAGACTATGCTGTACATTCACCAATGTCTGCCTCAGCACCCGCAGCAGTGGAATTGATTGGCTAATGGAGGCAGACTCACCACTCACTGCCTGTGTGCCATGTTCAAAAGGCCACAAAATTGTTATTACAGAGTACATGAGGTGCCACTCTCCAGTCATCATAGACATGGAGGCCCCGGAACTGTCACGGCTAGTGTGCATGACAAGATATTCTGAGATGGCTTTGTATTGTTCATACAACCTCTCTACCATGTATAAAGTGGAGTTCCACAGGGTGACAGCTTCCAGCTTCAAGCAGTGCTGAGGGAGGCTGCTTCGGATCTGCAACTGCCAAAGTTGCTCATGGGCCTTTGCAGATCGTGAAAAGTGAGAATAGATATGGTGTGCAACTGTCAGCATTTCCTTTACATCAGAGTGCTGCAGAAACTCCTGCACCACAAGATTTAAACAGTGGGCCATGGAACATGAACAAAGCCACCATTTGTGATGCATTTCACCACGTTTGACCCATTGTCACTTGCTATGAACACAGCACAGGGACAGGGGGTTCAGCCATTTGTCAGTTTCCATCAGTACCAAGTCCAACATGCTTTCACCAGTGTGTGAACAGGTCACATTGTGCATAGCAATCAATGCATGCTGTCAAATTTCTGGAAGATCGCTACCATGACACTCCACCTTACTGCACTGATTATTCACACTACCAACAACACAAACAACACCCGGCACCTGTGCCCAATGTGCAGTTATACACAAATATGAACTCCCCACTGTTTTGTCACTTGTTCACATATCCATACTTAAATGGATGAATGGAGAGGAGGAATGTTGAAGGGGCATGTCTTACAGAGTCGGACACAGTATGGTACAACTCAGGGACAGCACAGATTGAAAAGTATGTCCTGGATGGGACTTTCCAATTTGGACAGACACATGCAGCAAACCACCGGAATACAGACTTCTCCACAAAGGAGAAGGGCAAAAGATCAATTGCCAGCATTTCAGCTACAGCAGCATTAAGTTCACATGATGCTGTGTGATTGGGTGGTTACTTCAGCTTGTGCACAAAAACACTCTGTAACGTGGGCTGACTTAAACATTATACATGGGGTGTGATGACAAATTGTTCTGCTCTGTGAATGGCAGGGGGGGTGGAGTGTGGTTATTTGATAAAGATGGTTGCTCAGGTGATGATGACAAACCCACAAATACAGTTATTTTGCCAGATTTACCAACCGGGGTTGATGTACCACTTGCACTAGACATACTGCATTCACCACCACCACCAAAATTGCTACTCTCACCAGCACTTGAAAACATTTCAAAATCATTATGCTCCTACACCTCATCATGCCTGTAGTAATCCTCTGCTCTTATTTCACCACTATTGCACACATTTAATTTCCTATTTGATTTAACAGTCATGGAAGGGGATAACATGCTCGTTATGGTTGATGATGAGGGTGAGCGCTCCGCTGGGGTATTAGCTACTATCTTGTGCTGGGTCCACAGTGCCATGTGCCTGTTCTTAAGATGTGTGTGCTGTCCTCCTGTGCCCAGATGGCTCCCCTTTTTACCTTGACTCACACGTGCATGGCAAACCTGGCAGATTGCAAATGACTCATCCTTTGCATCTTGCACAAAAAAATCCCAAACAAGGGATTGTGATGATCTAGTTCTATTGGACTCTGTTTTTTTAAGCCATGAAGTGGGGGTTGTGCTACATGATTTTTCGGGCAGGACACACTTGGACTGCAACTGACCACCATGACTACCTATCATAATTTTTTTTTTACGGGACTCCTTCCACCAGGTTTCTGCCCTGGTCATGGCCCCCGGTCTTCCACCTACTGTCTTGAACCGTGATTCCCTGGTCACCCCCGGCTTTCCCCCCAGAGGGCGGGGCCACAGAACTGGATCCCCTTATCAAGCCTGTGGAACAATTATCTGGTTGGGGGATCCGGTGACATAGGCTGATCGAAGCCCAGGGAGGGCTTCATAGAGGTGGAGGTTCCCCTGATTTTCTGTTTGTTTTCGCCCACTGGAGAGCCGAACATGCAATGACATCAGTGTACCAACACGCAGATGTCTGCCAGCTCTCCCTCTATTAGCTGCACCCACTACTGTCAGACATCCAGCCTCCACTGGGTGTCGCTGTAGTGTGGTGCATGTCCAATACCCACCCTGAAGAAAGGAGAGCTGTCACGGGATGCTCAATCCTTCCTTCCCCCTGCCAGCTCCTGGTGGCCCGAGTCCATTCCTGAACCCAGTTCGCCGGTGTGGCACGAGTTGTGGCATCCAGCGCCTCAACCCTCAGCACCACCAGGCCGGGCCGACTACCTATCATTATTACTGGGTCATCATCATCACCATCATCACTATCAATTGAAACTGATAAATCACAACTATTTACAGGCGGGGGATTAATGCAAACAGACCCAGACACAGCCACCTTGAATTTCTTTTTCTCTCATTCCCAACTGAGGTCACTTACGTCATTATCATATTTAGCAACATCACCCACATCCACATCTTCTGCTTGGATGCTGGCATGTGGACTGCATGTTGCAACCACAACAACATCATCATCATCAGATTCATCATCATCATCAACACCACCATCACCTGATATTTTTTCACCACACTGTGAATCAGCACATGGCAAATGTGTGACCTGGACCGCGGTGGAAGAAATGTCACATTGTATGCTATCACTTGTGTGATGATCAGAATCCTCATGTTCAGTTACTGGGATGTTACTGGGAAGTATGACATCATCTACACTGCCACTCACTTGCACTGCTTGACACTCCACTATATTTTTGGACATGGTAAACTGGTCAGAAGTGGAACATGAGGCAGCAATACTCATACCACCACCAGCAACTGCACTAACACCACTGGCTGGGACAACATCATCTCCTCCAACTATGAGTGAAGCTACTGATTGGGCTGTAAAAAACATTTGCAGGAGAAATACTTTTCCTCACATCAGCAATGCACTTCTGTGTCTACGTACTACCACGCCCACAGACAATCTTACCCCTAGCAGCAGTGCCATGGCGAGAAACAGCTTTGCTTGCACATCTCTTTGCAGGCATTTTGGGGGATCAACAACAATATTCTAAACAAATTTGGATTTTGGAGCGTTCACTCTGGGTGCAGAGATGCTGGATGTGAAGCCAAAAAAAACAACTGTGGCTTCAGCAACAGATGCAAAGTCACAAGTTCAACAACACCTCAACTAACCAGTGGTGCTGAAGTCACAAACAATCCAATCTGGAAAATAATTATTTTTGCCAGTTGAGGGGGGGAGCACTGACTGCAGATTTTAATGCAGTGCAAGCAGCAAAACAAAGAAAAGATATCAGAATGACAGTACAAAATCATGCAGCTGCAGTGGGTAGCAGGTTCACACTGCTGCACCTGCAGTTACACTGTGGCACAATAAAAGGTTAATTATTTGATGTCATGCACCATGCACACACTCACACACAGGCACAATTTGTCTACAAGTAATGCATAGCAAATTGAAAACTTCAGTAATATACCACATATTTTAAACAACCTGAAATTATGAACTGCTGCACCAGATCCATGCAACACACAATCGGCAAAAAAATGTCAACAATTACTGACAATATTATTGTGTGTACATTAACATAGTCAGTTATATAACAAAAATATAACCAAAAAACAAAGAACTCCCTTATTCTCCAACTTAAATCTACCTACACCACAGATACTCCCCTCCCCCGGAGCACACTTTCACTGTCTCTTACTACACAGACTCAGTGTTTTACATTAATGATCAAAATCCACACGCAAACAATAAATGCTCGATGATATGAGCACAGGAGTGTTTCCTACAATCGATGAACTAAAGTTTCAGAAAAAAAAATTACCCAAAAAGGCTTTTTTAACAGCTTTTACAAGGTTTGAATCTCAGAGCGCTCTCAGAGCAGTCTGTCTTCTACAGCTTCCTACAAACACTACCCTGAACTGAAGCTGTGCAGAACAATATAGAGCCCATGTGACCTGAAATCCCATGAATCACTGCAAAATTCTCCTTTGGAGCTTAAAAGCAAGATGAAGTGAGGCAAAGTACATTGTTTTCAATGCACTTTGCCTTTAAAATTGGTGGAGTAGTGGTCTAGGGAGGCAGAGTAATGCAAAGTCATTGTTTTCAGTGGACTTCGTGTTACCCATCATAATGCAAATTACTCGGCTTCGCTTAGCGGAGTACTCCACAAATTCACCTTCATTCTGCGAATAACTTCACAGAGCAAATTGAGCCTACTTCGCCTACCACTAGTTGTAAGTGCAGAAATATGTTCAGAAATTTTCACATAAATAATAAATTGCCAGCCCTTTGAGTCCCTATAACTTTCATATGCCCCTCATTCAGATGTCATGAAACTTGGCATCCATTTAGGACCTCTTCCCAAAAAGTATGTATGCCAAATGTCAGATCTGCTGCTGTAAGAGTGACTGAGTTATGAATAATTAAAACATTTGAAAAATTCTGTGACAATTCTACAAAATTGGAATTTGTTAATAGAAACATAAAAACATAGAAACATAGAATTTGTCAGTAGATAAGGATCGCTTGACCCACCTAGTCAGCCTCTCTTTTCCCTACCTATTTTGCCACTGCAGACCCTAGTTGATCTCTGATCACATCCTCCACTGCCCTTGTTCAGTTACCAGTTTTCCTATAAAATTATCTCATGCATGCTTGAAGCCCATCACAGTTTTTGCCCCCACTACATCCCCTTGATGATTGTTCCATGCATCTATCATCCTCTCATTGAAGAATTACTTCCTCACTTCCTTCCTAAACTTCCACACTCCAGCTTCATATCGTGACCCCCAGTTCTTGTACACCTTCTTTCCTGGAAAGTTCTCACATCCTGTATTGTATTTACCCCATGAGATATTTAAAGGTCTCTATCACAGCTGCAGCCATAGACATGGTCAGATATTTATTGAAATCTCTGTGATATCTCTGGAGATATTATTTATGAACATACGAACGTATGAACATATGAACACACGAATGTACCAGCAGAAACAGACCACCCAATCTATATAAGTCTGCTCGAGTGTGCAGCCAACTCCCCTAGTTTGCAGCTGCCCCACCCCCCCTTTGACATCCCACTGCCACCTCACACCTCCCCACCCTCACTCTCCCTGTTCCCTGTCCCATGCCCTTTTGAAGCTGTTCACAGATTTACATGATACCACCCATTCTGGTAGGGCTTTCCATTTTGCTACCACCCTCTCTGTGAAATAGTGTCTCCTCATTTCCTTCCTAAATCTTCCCCCCTCTATTCTTAGCCTGTGCCCCCTGTGACCCTCCCCCTCCTTAACTTAAAGACCCCATCTGCCCCATCCTTATTGATTCCCCTCAGATACTTGAATGTCTCTATCATTGTTGCCCTGTCCCTTCTATCCTCCAGGGTGTACATATTCAGGTCTCCCAGTCTGCTGTCATAGTCTCTCCCCTCTATTCCACATATCATCTTTATTGCCCTCCTCTGCACTCCCTCCAGTAGCCTGATCTCATGCTTTAGGTATGGCCTCCAAAACTGCACACAATACTCTAAGTGCGGCCTTACCAGTGACCTGTAGAGGGGCAAAATCACCTCTCTTTGCCTGGATGAAAACCCCCTTGCTATGCACACCAGCATTTTGTTCACTTTTGCAGCCACTCTCCTGCACTGGGCAGTGTTGCTCATGGTCCCTGTTATCATTACCCCTAGGTCCTTCTCCTCTGTAGTGATCCCAGCTTAACCCCCCCCAGCCAGTATTCTTTCCTTGGGTTCTTCACCCCAAAGTGCATAACCTTACGCTTCTTTGCATTGAATCCCAACTGCCACCTCTCTGACCACTCCTCTAGCTTGCGTAGGTCCCCCTGCAGCTGCTTCCATCCCTCATCTCCATCCACCACTGCTCCGATTTTGGTGTCATCAGTGAACAGACTTACCTTGCTCACCACCCCATGTGCAAAGTCTGATATGAAGAGCCTAAACAATACTGGTCCCAACACAGAGCCCTGTGGCAAACCACTCATCACCATCCTTGGAGTTGAGAGCTCCCCTCTCACCAACTCCCATTGTAATCCAGTTCATCATTTTTGCCCCTACTCCTACACCTATTAGCTTCTCCCTAAGCCACCCATGAGGCACCGAATCGAAGGCCTTGCTGAAGTCCAAGTAAAGAACATCCACTGCCTGACCCTTATCCAGCTCACCTGTCACCCAGTCATAATATTGTATGAGATTGGTTTGACAAGTCTTCCCTGAAACAAACCCATGCTGCCTCACATCCTGGAGGTCATTGTCCTCCAGGTATGACACCAGTCTTTCCTTTAATATTATTTCCATGAGTTTGCACACTATGGAGGTGAGACTTACCGGACAATAATTACTCGGTTCATCCCTTGGCCCACTCTTGTGTAATGGTACTACATGTGCCATCCTCCAGTCCAGAGGCACACATCCAGACTCCAGTGAGGTGCTGTGCAGATCCACCAGCGGTTCTGCCAACACCTCTGCCATCTCCGTCAGCACCCTGGGGTGGATACCATCTGGCTCTGGTGCCTTGTCTACCTTCAGTACCCTCAGTCCCTCTAGGACTCTACTTGCTTCAATTCTTCCCTCTGTTGCCTCCTCTCCCCCTGTCCCCATCCTCCCAGCCCATGCTGGTAGCAGTCCCCCCTTTCTACCATGAACACTGAGCAAAAGTATTCATTCAGTGCTTCTGCCTGCTCCTCCCCCTTTTTTGTTCACTCCCCACCCTTTTTATCTTCACTATTGTCTCCTTGCCCTTCCTTTTTTCCCTGATGTATCTGAAAAGTCTTTCTCCCCCCCCCCCATTAATTCCCTGTGCTAATCTCAGCTCCCTCTGGGCCTTGGCTTCTCTCACTTTTCTGGTCACCTCCCTGGACCATCTTGCATATTCCTCCCTGTCCACTTCCTTCCCCATCCTCCCAAACCTCTGGTGCACCACTCATTTTGCCCGCACCACCTCCACAACCTCGCTGTTCAACTAGCATGGTTTTCTTGCTCTGCTCCTGTTACTCTGTGCCTTGGTGCAGGCTTCTGTTGCCTCTGTAACCCACCATTTAATAATTTCCCATTTCTGCTCCACGTCCATCTCCTGCCTTATGCCCTCCAGTTTCCCTTTCAGTACTTCCTGCATCCCCTCAAAGTCCACCCCCCTGACGTTTACCACCCGAGTAACTGATTTCTCTGGTTCCCCACACATCATGATATTAAACCACACCATTTGGTGATTGCTGTCGGCTAGTGGGTCCTCTATTTATTTCCTTTATTTCCCTCACTGCCTCCCCATTTGACAATACCAGATCTAAAGTGTTCTTTAGCCTGCAGTACCACTATGGGCCACCAGACAGAATATATTTAGATATATGGTGAAATATCTGGAAATATCTGAACATATTTGTGTCTGCAACTGTCATGTCCCCCCCCCTTTCTTCCAGGGTGTACATGTTCTGGCCCCTCAGTCTCTCCTCATAGGATGCTTGCTACAGCCCCTGCACCATTTTTGTTACTCTTCTTTGGATGGCCTCTACTCTATTTCCTTTCTAATGTGTAGTCTCCAGAACTGGATGCAGTACTCCAGGTCTGGTCTAACCAATAAACGGTAAAGTGGCAACACCACCTCCCTTCTTTTGCTGGTGATGCCCCTTCTGTTGCACCTTAACATCCCACTGGTGTTTCTTACTGTTTTATTGCACTGTCTTGTCACCTTGAGGTCATCAGCTATGATCACTTCTAGGTTCCTTTCCTATTTGGTAACCATCAATACCCCCCCCCTTTTAATACTCTTCTTCTGGGTTCTTGCACCCAAGGTGCATGATGTTACACTTTTTTGCACTGAAAACCAGCTACCATACCCCTGACCATTCCTTGAGTTTTTTCAGATCTCTAATCCTTCTCTCCACCCCCTTCTGAGTGTCAGTCCTATTGCAGATCTTGGTGTTATCTGCAAAAAGGTATGTCTTATCTTTTAGTTCTTCCACAATGTCACTTATAAAGACATTGAAGTGGACCGGATCAAGTATTGTTCCCATCCCCCAAGTCAGTGCTGTTTACTGCCACCCTCTACCACCTATCCATCAGTCAATTTCATACCCATTGTACATCCTTGGTTCCCACCCCAAACTGCTCAACTTTCTTATGGACCTCCTATCTGGAACAGTGTCAAAAGCCTTGCTGAACTCTAGGTAGGCCACATCCGATATCCTCCCCACCTATTTTATTTTCTCTGGTCACCTAGTCAAAGAAATTAATTAGGTTTGTCTGACATGATCTCCCTCCTGTAAACCCATGCTGCCTTGAGTCCTGTAACCACTAGAATTAAGGTTTTCTATGAGCCTTTCCTTTAAAGTAACTCTATTAACTTCCCACTCTGATGTCAGACTAATCAGCCTCTAGTTGTCAGCTTCTTCCTTGCTGCTGCAGTTATGGAGTAGGACTACATCTGCTCTTCTCCAGTCCTCTGAGACCACCCATTATCAAATGAGTTACTAAGCAGGGCTGCCAGGGGTGCAGCAAGTACCTCCCTGAGCTTCTTCAACACCCTTGTTAGTACCCCATGCTGCCCATTAGCTTTGTCCACTCTCACATTCACAAGTCCTTTTAAAGATTATGTCCTCCATTAATGGGCTTGTGCCTTCTTTCCTCCCTCCTGTGGCACTGTATCCTATAGGTTGCTCATCTCCTTCCCATTCCTCTGTGAAGACTCAGAAGTATTCAGTAAGGATATCATCTTTTTTATGATTATCCTCTGCACAGTCTCCATCTGCACCCCTCAGCCTCACAAGTCCCCCTTCTTGTCTTCCCTTTTTTCCATACATACAGAAAAAAAGGTTGTGCCTCCCTGTTTACCCCTCTGGCTATTCCTTTCTCTATTTGTGCCTTAGCACCCCTCACCACCTTTCCTGCTTCCCTTGGCTTTTGCTGGTACAACTCTCTATCCTCCTCCCTCTGGGTCTCCTTGTGCCTACTGAATGTTGCCCTTTTATCCCCTCAAGCATGTCATTGAAGCACTTTCCCACTTTTTTCAAAATATGACCACCTGAAGTCCAGGACCCTCATCCTTGTGTGGTTCACTTCTGCTTCCATCCTAATGCTAAATCACACTGTCTGGTGATCACTTGTCCCCAGGTATCATCCCAACCTGACATCTGCAACACTGTCCCTGTTTGAAAGCACCAGGTTCAGCATTGCTCCATCATGAGTAGGTTCCTTGACTAGTTGCCCCAGGAATGCCACCTGCAGGGAGTCCAAAATAACCCTGCCTCTAAATGAAGCTGTGGCTGAGAGGCCTCTATCAATATCAGACGTACTGAAGTCCCTTCAGGATGACCAACAATATCTCCAGCCCCTCCTTACCCCCTTGCATTTCTGTTACTTTGCTACCCTCCTGGATGAATAACACAACCCCGCCTCAGTTCCCCCCTTCCCTATCATTTCTGAACTGTGTCTATTCCTGGTATAATCATAACCCAGTCATGGTTTCCTGTGCACCATGAGTCAGTGATGGCCATTTTCACCCAGCCATAGATATCATCCTGTAATAGTGTCAGGTTTATTTTAATGCCCCCTTCGATGGTCTTGTGACTGTTGAAAACAGTGCTGAAATCGTCATAATGTAACTACTGCCTTCTGTTTTGATTCCTACTCTCAGTCTATTGGCATATACATAGAATGATTGTTATCCTGTTTATTGTGTGCCAAATTGAATTCTACATTTCTTTTTTCAAGTCTAATGGTATTCTTAGTTTTCCTAACCACTGACATAATTTTTTTCTGGTTGTGGTCTATTGGGTTTCTTTTATATTGAATATCTTAAATAAGAATTTCTTTATTCTGATTAATTTTACAAATTTTATTACACGTCCAGATAGATTTTTGTACCTTTCCTTTGTTTACATTTTGGTGTTTGGGACATATCTTTTTTCCAAGGTGAGAATTTTGTTCCTTAACTTGATCCAGCAGTTGTCTAGTGCACCATGCTTATAATTTCCCCCAATTCCAGTTCCTTAACTCTGATTCAGTTGCTGTAATATTGGCTCTGCTGTGTTTCTTTTTCAGTGTTGTCCCATTGCTTGTTTGTTGTCTTCTGTTAATATTAAAGAGCACCTTTTCCAATTGCAAAAAAAGATTAAACAGAGAGCTCTCTTACCTTATGGGGAGCTCCTCCAGACTATTTTCACTTTTTTTAATACAGCCCCTAAAGCAAGGGAATGGATTTTAATTTGCCCCTGAGGGGCTGGCCATATGATCCCTCCCTACTTCCTGACTCTCTGATCCACCAATGTGCTCTGACAGTTTGTGATGTCATTATAGATCGAGCATGAGGGTGTGCTCCATTCACTTGAATGGAGCTTCTTTTTCAAATGTAATTTCCCAATAGTAAATCACGTTTTGGTAGCTATTGATGCCAGGGTACAACTAACAAGGTTCTTATCAGTTGAACCCTCACATCAATAGGTATCAATACCCTATTTATGATCAGGAAATTACATTTGAAAAAGATTCTCCATTCAAGTGAATGGAGCACCCCCTCCCCCCCCACACTTGACCTATAATGATATTACAAAAAGCTGGAGCGCAGGGGTGGATTGGAGAGTCAGTATGTGGAGAGGGATTATATGGCCATCTACTTAGGGGCAAATTACAATCTTGTCCCTTCCTTTGGGGGCTATATTATTAGAAGCACAAATAGTCTGGAGGGCTCCCCATGAGATAAGAGAGCTCCCTGTGTAATCTGTTTTCAATTGAAAAAATACCCAGAAAGTTGCTCTTTAAAGAGTATTGAATAATGGTCATTACTTCTGAGTGGGTTTATTGTAGATATGCCTCCTAAATTTTATCAGTGCCAGTGGTTCAGCAGGTTGTACATTTGCCTCTGAGTTTGGAAGATTGGAATAGTGTACGTTCTAGCCCCACATTGGGAACTTGTGATAAATCCTAATATGGGTACTGTAGTGCAGCATGATAGGGATACTGATCTCCTGAGGTGCTATCTTCTGGCTGAGACATTAAACTGAGGACCCATCTGCCTTTTCTGGTGGTTGTTCTGGTAGACATTAAAGATTCAATGGCATTTCTCAAAAAGAGTAGGAGATTTTTTATTAACAAGAGTATTATACAATTTACATAACATGAATACCCCACAAAACTTTCATGAAGACATACAGTACACAAATACCAATAACATAAATAGAAAAATCCCTTCCGTATATCCTTATAATGAACTGTACCCCCTTCCTCATTTCATTTCACAAAAAACATACTTCAGAAAATAATGACTATTTTTTTCCATAGTTCCATAGTTCCCTCACGGTATGCTGGGGCAACCTTTTCTTTTCATTCTCATAACAGGATATAATATGATAATTTAAACAATTATCAAGTCCTCCTGTTGTAGATAATCTTGTTCGCAGACTAATTTACAGTGAAACTGTCAAATTAAAAGTTTAATTATCCAGAAAATCACCAACGACATACTCTCATGATAATTAGACACAGCACTGGAAATATTCCCACTATTAATATTTCAAAAGTTATAACACCAAAACTAGGGAAACCTCTAATCCTAGCTAACATACTCCAAAACCTAACAACATAAGGACTTTCTAAAAATAAATATGCCTTTGTCTCTAAGATTCCACTGTAGGCATCTCTGAGGCAGAATGTTTCATTAATACTTTTGTGCTTCTTGGAATTTTGTGCATACACCGTCCCATGGCAACTTACCCAACTAATATCCCAAGCATACCTTGGATTTCTAGGGTCTATCAGTTGCTTCAGGATAATGTTAACGTTACTGAAGCACCCCCAGGAAGTATTAAAGGCTAAAAGAACCCATTCAGTAGAATTCTTTCATATAATTGTCTCCTGGACAAAGTTCTAAAATTATCAGGTGTCAATTTCCACAATTTAATGTTTGTTTGTTTTTTTTATCTTCTTTTTTACTCCCCCCTGGCATCTGCAGGCAACTATCTCCCACTTCCTTGCCACCTAAGTCTCTCCACTGCTCTCCCCATACAACTGAGCCCCTAGTACCCCCACAGATTCCCCTTATGGCAGGGCCAGGAAGGGGAGGCCCATACTCCTTTTACCCAGGACATCCAGTCCAGTTCCAGGGCCTCCATTGGTCTGGCGACAGAGAGGGATGCCAGTTGGCTGTCAGGGCTTCACAGAGCCTGTGGACAGCATCTTTTTCTGTTTTCCTGTCCCTCCTTTTTGTGGCCATGAGTGCATGCAAGGAGGCACTCACTCGCTCCACATTGCCACATTCTTGTGCCTCCCTGACTCTCAGCTCTGCCACCTAACCTCCACCAGGAGGCAGCCAGGGAATGGGACAGCCATCCTTCCCTCCCTGGGAGAGGAGAGAAGTCTGTCAGATGCTCATTCCTCTCCCACCTCTGCCAACCCCTAACAACTCAAGTCTGTTCCTGAGCCCAGGTCACCTGTGTGGCACGAGGTGTGGTGTCCAGCATCTCAACCCTCAGCACCACCAGACCAGCCACAATTTAATGAGGCTACCTTTAAACAACCTCTCTCCCATTTTATATCAAAAGGCATCACCCACCCTTTCATAAAAGACATTCTATGAGAGTCTGGATTTTTAAATATGCTGGTAATATTATATTGAAAAACATTGAAAAAACAGAAAGCTATTGGGTTGACCATCACTAAACCCCCCTGCATAACCATCAAGTATGTCTAATTTGTTTTCACAGGATTCGGTGTGCTGCCCCATAGTAACTGAAAAAAAAAAATTAAACTATATAACTTCCAAGCTATGTGGTGGGGAGAACAGAAATCAAAAACAAAAAGAGGGATGATAACATGGGCTTTATGAGAACTATCCATTTATTTTTTGAAAATGCCAAATATTTCAAAGTAAAATCTTTTTCTCCCCTTCTGCACATCTGTGCTCCTAGTTAATCATTGCCATGTCAAAGGGCCCGAAAAGTAGTCCTAATATTGAAAAAGAGGTATCTGATGCAGGTATAAAGCTTTTTTGCTGCAATCACAAATCTCTAATCTCTATATTCCCCCAAACACAGGGCTTTACTCTTGTGTAAGTTTATTCTAGCTCCAGATCTTATGTAATGCTGTTGGAGTATCTATAAAGACTGTGCACAAGAATTTTCTGTATATCTTCCAAAAACAGATGTGTATCATCTGCACCAGCACCTACTAATACTGAAGATACCATATGTAAGCATTAAGCCATGATGAAGGTGGGATGTAATGCATTTTTGGGACCATTGTGGCATTAGGCAGCAGGCCGAGTGACTACAACAGGCCCAACCATGCATTAATTTCCCTTTAGATGCCACCTTCGGAGTAGCTTAATGCGCTTGTAACATGGCAAGTGCAAGGCAAGTATTAGTTAGATAGTGTTCTCATTTCTATGAGACACAAATGATGAGAACGAGTTATTTCACTTCCATATTTGTGCTTCAGGTCTCTTACTTTGTATGGCTGTGTCTAACTATAACCATGTGCATGTACGTTGCACAGCTCACATGCACTAATGTGGTGTGTACGAATTTATGGAAAGATAAAAGTTTGCTTTATGTTGTTACATTGACATCAAATAATGATCACACCTGAAAAGTTGGTACTTCTAATCAGCTGCTCTAATACTGACCATCCGTTTTCAGCTGGCCTTCATGCCATGGTGGATTGTGGGGAGAATCTATTCCGTGCATGGTTTACTATGCTGCAAAAGTGACTGCAGTTGTCTGAGCTGAGTCTGTAGCAGAGCGGTGACAGTTACAACCAATAGGTGGCACTTTGAACATAGCATAGGAGTTTTGTTCTGTATGGCATTTATGTCTTTCGTGACATAGGCGGATTTAGAGGGGGGCTAAGGGTGCTATAGCTCCCCCATCACGGAGCTCCTCTATTAGTAACACACTGCTGTATTCTTAATCATGAAAGCTGACTGAGCCACACAGGTCTCATCTGTCCTCCGGCAGAGCTGGCCTTAGCTAGGTGCAAACTGTGCCCCTGCACCTTGGGGGCCTATGCTTTTTTCTTGAGGAAAACAAAATATTTAAAACATTTAAAAATGCCTAAATGTTGTTAGAGATGAAAATGTTTACCAGCAAATGAAAGTGGAAGACAACTGACTCTATTACTGTAACAAAATGTGGGGGCAGCTTTGCTGCAGTGGAAAAGACTAGGTTAAGTAAGTGCTAATGGTGTTAATGGCCATACTATATACCTTTCAGGTCGACTACTTTCACAAACAAAAGGCTATATTGACAAGAGAACTTATTTGTAACCTGGACATGTAGGGGAAACAATGAATGATATGACAAAATATGTTTCAAAAGTATGTTAGCACTCAAAATGGATCAAAAACCTGACCAGCACAGAGCAAAACTGGATTTCCTGATAGGGACCCTGAAAACATGATCACCAGGTAAAAAAACTGATAGGTGGCAACCTTACTGGTGTCCCATGATAATCCTCTCTATTTTCTCTCACTCACACCTCCAGAAAAGTTAAGTTGTTTAACTTGTTTGCAAATCAGAGTATCAGAGGTGTGAGTGTCCAGTGGTGATGTCCCTGTCCTTACAGAAATGAATACGGTAGTAGTACTGTACATACTTAAGTTCTTGCTCCAGACTCAGTCAGATTCATTTCCAGTGGTGAAGTCAAATAATTCAATTCAGTCAATGGCATTAATTAAAAGATGCTGGTTAAACTAATAGACCTGGTACTGCTTTAGTAATTCAGGACAGGAGGGGTAGTGAGGTGTAAATGCAAAACAAAATGGTTATATTAAATGCACTCTGAAAATAGAAAATAGAGTTAAAAATCTACGTTTCGACCTTAGGTCTTCTTCAGGAAATATCTAAAAGAGAAAAAAAACAAGTTAGTGTAGAGGAGAGGTAAAATGAGAGAGATATATATGTGGAGAAAGAAGAAGGGGGAGACTAAGAGAGAAGAAGTGATAAACGGTAAGATTAAGAGAGAATCTGTGAAACAAAAAGGTGATGATGGGAAAGATAAAACATAATGGGAGAGAAAGAGCTGGGGAAGTTCCCAGGTAGAGACTCATTAACAGGGCCTTGTAAGAAGGCTGAAAGATGACAAATGTGTGAGAAGGAGACAGAAATGGAGACATATGGTGAAAATGAAAACTTAATCAGTACAAAAACAAATTGACTTTAGGGAAAAAAAGGGATGGCTGAAAGATGTTAGTGGAAAATAAGTCTATCATTTAAACCAGGGGGCTGCTGGGAGCCAAGGCGGATGAGCAGCTTGGCTTCCATGTTTTTTCTATGGTTAGGATCCCGGAAGCCCTGCAGAAAGGTCATTGACATTGTGGTCCCCGGAGATAAAGTGGGATACAATGGGTTTAGCAGTTTCACCATTCCTGACTGCTCTGTAATGTTCAGGTGAGGTGTAAATGTTGGATGTGGGGGCCCACAGGGAATGGAGTTGTGGGGCCCGGCAGGGGGCTGCACAGGGGCCCAGAATGGTTAAGGCCGGCCCTGTCCTCCAGTATTCTGGTAGTGCAGTAAACAACCACCCCCACCCACATTACATAGTTGATACGCCCCCTTCAAAAAGCCAGTCTCCAGCATGAATTTCTTACTAACGTTCATCCTGCACCATGTGGTCCGGTCCCAGCACTGTGGCAGCAGTTGGTCTTGCCTTGGTGAGCCTGAGCATTCATTCTCTACTTTTGCCGGCTTGGTGCAGCTCCTTTGTTCATGAGCAGAGGGGTGGGTTCGTGCGTGGGGGGTACAGCTGCAGCAAAGCAGAGTGGACCTTAACAATACAGATCTCAACCAGGTCGCCTGGTGCTCACTGCTCCTGATTTGCTCTTGCATCAATTAGTGGATGTGACTAGCAAGGGGCACCTTCTTTAAATGTCTGGGCTGCTGAAACAAGAGTGAGCTGTAATTCATTAATTCAGAAGATTAATCTTGGAGCAAGAGAGGAGCACTTGTACTACTGAGGAGGAGACAGAGAGAGAGTGGAGCCCACAAGTGAAGAGCAAAGCCCGAGGTTTCAGGTGGCAGCAGTCCAGTAACACGGGGTCTGTGTAGCCTTGGTAAATCAGCACAAGGAGTTGGACTGAGGTTCCAGTCATCTTCTGGTAGCTGAAGCAAGCTGTAGCTGAGAGCTCTACTCATTAGGAGTCATGGGGTCAGTGTGTGCTGTCTAGAGAGAGAGTTTGGCGGCCAGGTGACTGGAGACAGTACTCAGCTAGGAGCACATAGACTTCAGTCTGATGAAAATTGATCAAGTCTTCATTTAATCAGGTACTTCTTGCTTTAAAAACAAAAGATTTTCACAGTCACAAACTATGGTGAGTGGGGGCAGCTGCTGGGATGGGACAGGACATTAGTGTTCCATCAAACTGGGTGTGTAATAAATGTAGTACTAGTGTGATTAATTTCTAGTATGGGGAGCTTAAATTCATGACATTAAAATTGTTTAAGGTCACTGCTAGTTTTGTCCTGTATGGCAAATTGATTTTTGTGCAGATTTGCAGGAGAGGGAGTTGGAGAGTAGTGCCCTCCTGTAGCATGCTAGGATTGGTACAAAACTAATGTTGGGGCAGGTCTGGTCTCAGCGACAGCATGAATCAGGAGAGGCAGAAACTGGTACATGAGACCTTTGAACTGAGGTAAAAACTTCAGCATGTACTGTATGTCTAATCTATGTGGTCTTTTCAGTTGTGGTTGTACAGTGTGAATGAGCACAGAGGGAATTAATAGACATGGGGAATTTGAAGGTGTTCTGCTGTATGTTATGGCATGTGCAGGAGTTTCTGCATGCTTGGAGAGCAAAATTGGCAACAGAAGTCATAAGACCTTGTTTGGCTCATTGACACAGGCAGTTAAAAAATGCATTTTTATATTTGTTTAAAAACTGTTTTTCTGTCTGCTTAGTGACTTCTTGGGCCTATCATAAAAATAAGATGCCTCATACCATGGGGTTATCCTAGTAAAGGACATTTTAAAAAATTAAAAATATTTTATTTATTTAAAAATGTATTTTCCTTGGAATAAATTGTTCTATAGAATAAAATATATTTTGCAAAAATAGCAAGCAGACATTAAATGATATTTTCAGAAACTAGATAGCAAAGTGACTTTTTTCCCATATTTCTATAGTTATTGTATTTTTTTTACTGAGATAAGGTTGGGGGATATGGTAATCTGTACTGCAGGACAAACTGGGATGGATTGGCGTTATGGTAATGTCATAATGTGCTTGAGTGAGTGACATTTGTGAACTTGTTTATTTGGATTCTCATTTAATTTGTCTGCAGTTTGTCTTTATCACCAAGTCTCTTTCAACTTTTCTCATTTTTTTGTGTTTCAGATGTGCTGCTGCCCAGCTTCAGTCTTTTTGGTATTTTGTATTTTTTTGGGGAGGTGGGAGGGTATTTTGGGTAACATACTATCATGTGGACTGTGGGGACTCTGGGCATGGTGCTAGTAGGGTGCAACTAACAAAGCATGGGGAGGGAGGAAATGAGTATAAATTGCATTAGAAATACCCTCCAAAATGCACCAAAATGTTAAAAAATGTCTGGGGGCCTAGGTGGCCCACCAGACCCCTGGCCTATTATTTTTATTTTTTCTCTGACTTGAGCTCCCCCATCTATAGGACTCCTGGATCCGCCCCTGCGTGAGGTGCTACTTTTGCTGTCAAATTGTGCTGCAGTAAGTGATATATATATATATATATATATATACTGTGTGCTCTCCATTCTGTCCACTGCTTCACAATTGCAGCCCCGGACAACAGACCAGTTTTTGTCACAGCACTTGGTCATTTTTCCGAACCAACAGGTGGAGCTTTTACAGAACAAAGACACTTTTGTTCTGTTTGCACCTCATTTCTTATTCACTTCTGCTTGCCACTGATGTGTTTCACTGTGGTGCAAGTGGTACACTTTCCACTGGGTAGGTGGGTGGGAAAGAGCACAACTTTGGCTTCACTGCCCTCTCCAGTACTTGCGAGCTGCACTAGCACGAAACACACCACTCCACTGCCAGTGTCAGTCCTGTGACTTCTATTTTATGCTCTCTGTTGCTCGCACCACCTATTGGTCGACATCGCACTATGAATAACATTCGTCAGTCATAACTTCCTAAGCGCATTCATGGTGTGGTGTGAACACGGCATTATTGCTGAATTAATACCCAATTCACTTTGTGTCACGGGTTGTCTTCTGACCTATCTCCTTTCTCTACTGCATTCCAGCTTTCAGTGCCATGTTACAACTGAAATTTGAATACCAGTAATATTGTCAGCGTGTATCAGTTTTTGAATGAGAATGTCCAAACAAGACATGTAGCAGGGAACCAGTGCAAGTGTGCCAGTTTCTGATATAATTGGTCAGTCAGGATTTCCAGGCTTGCAGATTTTTGGTAACATACAGAAGACTCCTATTTTGAGGTTTGGGTTTTTCAATTTAGGTCAAGTATAGGACCAAAAAAAGGCACAAGGCCCATCGAGATTGTCCTCCCTCAAAAGCGGGATATTATACTGAGTTATTATACAATAATCAGAGTCAAGGTTAGATTTAAATGAATCAAAACTAACTGAGTCTATAATAGATTGTGGAAGGGAGTTCCAGCATTTTGCTGTTCTTATATTGAAACAGTTATCAAATTTCTTTGTATTTGCCCATTCAACATTTACTTGCATAGAATGAAGTCTACCTATAATTCTCTTATTTGCCATTTTAAGTCCACATATGTTAAATAGACTAGGATTATGCACCAATTTATAAATTAGAAACAAATCCCCCCTTTGTCTTCTCAGGCTTAATGAATGTAGTTTAGTTTCTTTGAGTCTAGTATCATAACTTTTACTTCTAAGTCTGGGAATAGATTTAGTAAACCTCCTCTGGACCTGCTCAAGACACTGTATATCAGTTTTAAGATAAGGGTTCCAAAAGGGGAACCATAGTCAAGATGAGGTCTAATATACGCGCTATACAATGGGATTAGACAGTGTTCAGATTTACGGATAAAGGATTTATTTATTTGTCTCAAAATTATATTAGATGTTCTAGTAATTTTACTACAGTGATCACTCGATGACAGCTTGGAGTTTATCATAATACCTAGGTCTTGTTCACAATTTGTTGATTTAATCTCTTGGTTGTTTAGATAATACTTATGTGCAGTATTATTTCTGCTAAGGTGTAAAATCTTGCATTTTTCAATATTAAAGGACATCAAATTATCATTTGCCCATTTTTCAATAGAGGATAGATCTTGCTTGAGTTGTCGGATATTGGCTATGGTGCGAATTCTGCCACCAAGTTTTGTGTTGTCTGCAAATTTGGATAGATAATTATTAGAGCTGATGCCCATGTCAAGTATAAAAAGATTGAAAAGAACAGGCCCCAGCACCAAGCTCTGGGGTACTCCACTAGTCACCATACCCGAGAGAGAAAGAAAGAAGAGACCCATTTATTGTAACCAATTGGGTGTGATTTGTTAGCCATTTGGATATTCAATTAACCAGCAGTGCAGGAATTCCCAAATTATAGAGTTTATAAATCAACAGGGAGTGAGATACATGATGAAAGGCCTTGCTGAAGTCAAATAGCAATACATCAGCTGGAATATTGTTATCCAATAGTTTACCTATTTTATGGTAGAATGATATTAGATTGGTAGTACAAGAATAGCCTGACTTAAAACCATGCTGAGAGTTGTCAAAAATACCAAGTTGCTCAGTGGTGATCTCTAATCTGGATTTAATTAGGTGTTCCATTACTTTAAGCCTCATGGTGGATTTGTTGGTATCAGATATCCCAGTCCATGACATATGGCCCATCTAGTCTGCCCATTTCCCTAACCACAGGATAGGCTGTAGATCCTAGTTAACCAACAGCCTATTTCTTCCTACCCCCTACAAGAATTGCCTTATGTCTGTCCCATGCATTCTTGAATTCTCCCACAGTTTTAGACCCCACAACCTCCTCAGGAAGGCTGTTCCATGCATCCACTACCCTCTCTGTGAAATAATACTTCCTCACATTGCCCCTGAAGCGCCCTCCTTCTATCTTTAAATTGTGTCCCCTTGTTCTTGCAAGTCTCTTTTTCTGAAATATGCTACCCTCTTGGACTTTTTCGATTCCACTGAGGTACTTAAAAGTTTCTATCATGTCCCCCTCCCTTCTTTCCTCAAGGGTATACATATTAAGCTCCTTTAGTCTCTCCTCATACGGCTTCTCTTGCAGACCCTGCACCATTTTAGTTGCCCTCCTCTGGACTACCTCTATCCTGTCTATGTCCTTGTGGAGATGGGGTCTCCAGAACTGGACACAGTACTCCAGATGGGGTCTCACCAACTGTCTGTACAGAGGGATAACAACTTCCTGTTTTCTGCTGCTGATTCCTCTCCCTATACATCCCAGTATACCCCCAGCCCTCCCTACTGCCTTCTCACATTGCTTGCTAACCTTAAGGTCATCTGATATGATTACCCCCAGGTCCCTTTCCTTTTTTGTTGTTGTTACTACCTCCCCACCCATTGTGTATTCTTCCCCTGGGTTTTTGTTTCCGAGGTGCATTACCTTGCACTACTTAGCATTTAATCTAAGCTGCCATAGATTTGACCATTCCTCTAACCTTGCCAAGTCCCTTCTCATCCTTTCCACCCCACCAAATGCCTTGCTAAAGTCTAGGTAGGCCATGTCCACAGCCCCTCCCTGGTCTACTACTTTGGTCACCCAGTCAAAGAAATCTATTAGATTCATCTGACATGACCTTCCTGCTGTGAATCCATGCTGCCTTGGGTCCTGTGCCCCACTGGCCTCTAGGTACTCAACTATTCTTTCCTTCAGAAGTGACTCCATCACTTTCCCTACCACAGAGGTCAGACTGACAGGTCTGTAGTTTCCTGCCTCTGTCTTCGTCCCCACTTTGTGAAAGGGAATCACATCCGCCTTCCTCCAGTCCTCGGGTATCACACCATCCTCCCATGATTTATTAAAAAGAGTAGCCAGTGGTTTCACTAGTTCCTCCCTTAATTCTTTTAGAATTCTGGGTGAATTCCATCAGGACCCATTGCTTTGTCCACCTTCAGTTTTAGGAGTTCTTGCAGAACCCTTTCTTCTGTGAAAGGACTGGATTGACCCCCCATCAAGAGTGCTTCTGTTAATTGGATTAGGCACTTCCTCCTCTTTGTGAATACTGAGCAGAAATATTCATTCAGTATCCCTGCTTTTTCACTGTCCCTCTGCCCACCCACTCGCTCATTCTGTTCAGCCTCACTATCCCTCCCTTTGTCTTTCACTCGCTGATGTACCTATAAAGGTTTTATCCCTTCTTAACTGAGTTGGCTATCTTTTCCTCAGTTTGGGCCTTTTGCTATTCTGACTTCCCTCCCTGCTTCCTTCTGCCTTAACTGGTACAGCCTCTGTCCTGCTCCTTCTGTGTTTCCTTATACTTCCGGAATGCTATCTTTTCTTCCTGACTTTCACAGCCACCTCTTTTGAGAACCATAGTGGCTTTTTCTTTCATTTTGATTTGTTTATTTGCTTCACACAAGGCTTGTTGCCTCTGTGATGGCAGTTTGATGATTTCCATTGTTGCTCCACACCTCCTTCTTGCCTGTTTGCTAGTGCTTTTCTGAGGCACTCTCCCATCTTGCCAAAGTCAGCTCTCCTAAAGTCCAGTACCCTCACTTTTGTATGGCTTGACTCTGTAGCTGAGTTTAACGTGAACCACACTGTTTGATGGTCACTTGTCCCCAGATGGCAACCCACTTCTAGATCTGAGATCCTCTTACTGCCCCCATTTGAGAGTATGAGGTTTAAGATTGCTCCCTCATGAGTGGGTTCTGAAACTAGCTGTCTAATGCCTGACACCTGTAGGGCATCAAGAATGGCCCTGCTCTTGGATGTGGCTGCAGCAAATGTGCTCCAGTTAACATCTGGCATATTCAGGCCTCCAATCAATAGTATCTCCCCTTTCTCTGTCATTCTAAGAATGCCTTCTATCATATCCTTGTCCATTCCCTCCCCCTGACATGGGGGTCTGTACACAACCCCTGTGCGGATTGTGGTGCTCTTTCCAGTCTCCAAGGTGACCCACAGTGCCTCCTCTCCTCCCTGTTTACTCTTTTGTTCAGTTGCTTTTATCCCTTCCTTTACATAGAGAGCTACTCCTCCCCCTCTTCTCCCCTGCCTGTCTCTCCTGTAGGTTATGTACCCCTGGTATGTTAACATCCCAGTCATGGTTCTCTGTGTACCATGTTTCTGTGACTGCTATGATATCCAGGCATCCCTCTTCCATCAAGGCCACCAGCTCAGGGAGCTTGTTGCCCAGACTATGGGCATTGGTACTCATTACCCTCCATTTCCTGATGGCCTTACTCCCTTTTGCCCCATCCCTGTCCTTCTTGCCTTTGTCACTTTCTCCATTTACCCCTGCCCTTCTCCCTATCGACACCTCTATGTTGGTGTTTGCCGCACTTACTACCATGATTATTTGGGGGGCTAGGATTTCCCTGCTCCTTTCCAGTGCCTCCCCCCTTGGCTAGTTTAAAAGCTTGCCAATGAAGCATTTAAACCTATCACCTAGGATCCTGGTTCCCCTCCCGAACAGATGCAGCCCATCATGCCAGTATAGGCTTGCATCACTCCAGGTGGACCCCCAGTCCCGAATGAAGCTAAATCCCTGAGCTCCACACCAGTTTTTCAACCACTGATTGAATCCCATGGTGCTGAACACCCTAGCCTCTCCTATGCCACAGATGGGCAGCACCTCCGAGAAGGTTACCGTGCGTGCTACTTGACTAAGGCCCCTTCCCAATTCCACAAACTCTTCCTGCACTTCTCTAATCCTTTCTTAGCCAGGTCATTTGTCCTAGGTGGACAATGACATCCAGCTCCTACCCTGTGCAGCTGCTCTGGCAATCCTGAGGTTTGCTCCCTGTCCCTCAAGCCATGGCACCAGGCAGGCACCTTACCTCCTCTCCCTTCCTCCCCAATTCCTACCTTCCTAACAATGGAGTCCCCACCAGGAGTTGTTTCCTTCCCCTGCAGGGTCCCTGCCACCCTCCTGTGGGTCTCCTTTGTGAAGGTTCCAACATCCTCCTTGGTCTCCACTGCGGGTGCCTCCATAGAGGAACCACACTTTGCCAGAATGGCATAGGAGTGTGCAGAGGTACAGCTGGAGGGATGCACTCTCTTCCACCACCCTCACCCTCTCTGAGCCCACTGTGGTCCAACCGCTCCTTTTTCTTGGCAACCTCTGAGGCAACGGCAGTAGCACTGGTGGTCCCTGGATAGAAGAGGAGGTCCCACAAATCCTGGTCAACTCAGCCTGGAGATGAGCAACCTCCTCCCTCAGCCCAGAGAGGTGCCTGCAGATGGGACAACACCGCATCCTCCAGAACCTCTCCGTGAAAAAGTATGTGCTTGTCTGGGAAGGTGGGTGGAGGGTGGGAAGGCCTGTATCAAGTGGGGGATGTCTTTAAAAAAATGAACTTTTTTCCATGTGGTAAATGTAGTTTGTCTTAATGAGAGGCAGTGTATTACATTTCATAGATGCATATATAGCACATAGATTATGTAAGTAATAATGCCTGACAGGGTGGGTGTTATTGGGATATAACAGACTACCCAGGGGTGTAATGAGGCCCAAAGCCACAGGTGGATGGCCTTATAGCCCCTGGAAGGTCAGTTATATCCCATAAAGCCCATCCTGGAGGGTATTATTACATTTAGAAAATAGGCACTATAAAAGAAAAAAAATTATAAAAAAGGAAAAATAAGTCTTTTTATAATTTTATGATAAAGTAGTTCCTTCGTCAGCATGGTTTTTTGACCTACTGGGGACTTCATGGGGGGCTCTGCTGGTTTGCAGTCTGTGACAGGAGCTGAAAGGTGGAGTGGGTGGGGACCAGGATGAGAGCACAGTTTTACATACAGTACACTTTTTGTTACACCACCTCATGAACAATGCAAGTGACTTTAGATAAGTCTGTCCAAAAGGCGATTTCTGCATGAAATCACCTTTCAGGCAGAAGTTGAAAATCTTCTCCACCATTGTTCATGAGGTGGGGTCATAAGATGGCTATGTTAAAAATTTGGTGAACAAATATTAAAAAGCAACAATGTTATGAGCCTACATTGACTTTTGCAAGTGCAGGCTTGTAACATTTGATCTTTTCAATATTTTGTACCCCGAATTTTCAACACAACCATATCTTTATAGCACCTCATGAATGTGACAGCTGTCATTTTTCAAATCCTGGCATAAATGCATTTTTTTGTTTGTTTTACATCCCGCAAGGTGATTTAACAGACACTGTACAAAATCACCTTCTGGGAAGGAGTTCAACATTTTCTCTGCCATCGTTCATGAGGTGGGGTCATAAGAAGGCTATGTTCTAAATTTAGTGTAAAAATATTAAAAGAACAAAGTTATGAGCCTACATTGAATTTTACGAATACAGGCTCATAACTTTGGTAATTTTCAATATTTTTACCCCAAATTTACAACATAGCCATATCTTTAGAGCACCTCATAAATGTGACAGCTGTCATTTTTCAAATCCTGGCCAAGATGTTTTTGTACGTCCTGGAAGGTGATTTCGCAGTCCCTGTGTAAAATCACCTTTCAGGCATGATTTGAACATTTGCTGTACCCCTCTTCATAAGGCAGGGTCATAACAAGGTTACTGTACTGTATGTTGAAAATGTGGTCTTTAGGCGCCCACATTACATTTTGCTAATGAAGGCTTGTACCTTCTGTAATTTTCAATATTTTTACACCAAATTCCTCTCCTGCAGCCCTATCAGCTCTGGCCAAAGTTTGTTTTAAACTACAGACATTCTGAGGTTTGAGGGGCTTGACAGTCACTTAAATATTTATTTGTTCTTTAGTTACTGTTTGACTTGCCTGTTCAGCAGATATACGGAATGCTTGCTGCATTGGTCTTTGGGAAACAGGAGTCACCAAATAATTTGATACTTTTTGGCTTACTAACATATGTCTTGTAAAAAATGGCACAGTACACAAGTTCCCTTGGCCCAACAGGGCCCTTTATCAGGGTCAGTAGCAACAATTATCTAATTATATGTGTAATTTGTGTGTGTGTGTTTCAGATTCTGCTGGTCATCAGCAACAGCAAGCAATTACAACATGTTTTGCCAGAGCAACAACTTCCTCACTGGAATGAAAGGAGTTTGAAATGTACTTTTTTCAGTGTCTGATACAGGCATATATTCCTCTGGAAAAGGTTCAAGCTTCCCAACAGTTTCTTCTGATGTATGGAAAGCTGGGAGGAACACTTCCAGGACAAGCACAACTATATGTACAAAAAACTATTCCCCCAAAATGAAGCCAAGGTTAATCACGAAGGAGAAGATACTGCTGTTTTTATCTTCTTGGATGAATCTAAAGATACATAAAATAAATATAAGTACATATATAAAAAAAACAGACAAGTAAGAACAATACAAACAGATCAAGTGAGCTAATTACATGATGAAGTAACAAGTTAATGAGATGGCCAAGGGGCTTAATATTTCCAATGGCGACATCCCCCTATGGAAAGAAGCTGTGTGCCAGACTGGCTGCAAATAGAGAACTTGTTGGTGGTGCAATAAGTGTTCTCCTTGCCTTCACTTTTGTATGTTCCATTTGGAAAGCTCCCATCTCCCCTTAAAGCCTCACCAATAGGATGGTCACTTAAGGCTCATTCTCAGTTTTGTCAGCTTTTTGGACTTACATGAGTAAGTGACCTCACTCAACTTCTTTTTTACAATCCTAATCTGCAAATTGGTAAAAAGCCACTGACACCTCAGTATTGGAAGTGGGGGGTCAGGACCTAGGAAGGTCTTATGCAAGGAAACACTTTTTTCTTTCTTTTGAATCCTTCAGGCATAAATATAATCAACACCAGAAAATGTTTTTTTAAATATGCTCAGTTGTGACACTGTGTGCTGGAACAGCTAGGTAACCCGCTTTGGAGCACTGAGGCCCAGTCTATATTTGATATAGGGTCCACTTGCTCAGTTAGACCTAAGACAATTTCTGCTATTTATAAGGAAATAGGTAAAAAGCTGTGGGTGACATCTTCTTCTGTTGTGCTTTACTGGCAGAGGGAGTTGCAATTGGACTATGATTCTAGTGACTGGGTTGGTATCTGGAGGAACTGTTACATTTTCATGAAACAAGATATACTTCAGTTGTTGCAATTTAATTTGCTTCATAATTTACATTTAACTCCTATGAAGTTGCACAGAATGAAAAAAGTACCTGACCCATTATGTCCTCAGTGCTTGGTGGCAGAGGGGACCTTAGTCCATATTATTTGGAATTGCCTTAAGGTAAAAGCGTTCTGGCACATGGTGACAGTGGAGACCTCTTCTCTTTTTGGCTCATTCAATTATTTTATAGTGGAAATTTGTCTTTTAGGAAACTACTCAGGTATTGGTATGAAATCACATACTGTAGATACTTCATGTCCTGTATGACTGGAGTCTCTAAGTTGCTTCTTTTACATTACTTGAATGATTCACAGACTCCTTCCCAGTCAGAATGGATACAAGAGATGTTGAAAGCTCTGAATGGTGAAGGGGTAATAGCTTCTGCCAACCAGTGTCGACTACAGTTTCAAAGGTTATGGGCCCTGCTATACAGCCTGGTGTCCTGAGTATAGATAGCAAAGACATTATTCCCTTCCCCCAAGTCACCCACTTGTAATTTTAGCAGGCATAGAAAGCTATTTTTAACATCCTGTATTGACCCTAGATTGGGACCTCTTCAGTATTATTTGTGGAGGAGCTGGAGTCTGCATGGAGGGTGGGGAGGGATTTGGTGGGGGGTGGGAGGTAGCAGGATTATGTACATTTAATTGAAATTTATTTGGTTATGTATTGCTTTGAGACTCATTATTGTGTTTCTTATTCTTTTCTTTTGTCTGTTAACACCCTGAATTGTACCTATGGTTTGATATTTATTCTTGCTGTACCTTTTTGGAATCTAATAAAGCTTATTATACTGCAAAAAAAAAAAAGAAAATAAGTTTATAAGACTTCGATGTTAGTTTGAACAAGAAATATTTAATTGATTTGATGTAGATATGGAGGTAATACATTCCAGTCTTTTACAGATCTATGCACAATATTACATTGTCCAAATGTTCTAAAACAAGAAAGTCTAAAACAGTTTGTCTCAGATAATCTGTGATAGGCCTGTTATTGACAGAATATCAGTGTCAGTAGCTCATTAGGTAGCACACTCTTTTCTGAGGCCGGGAGACCAGAGGGCTGTGGGTTCAGTTCCCACATCTGGCACTTGGGTTAATATCCCAGTACTGACACTGTAGTGCAGCATGAGAGGGGTGCTGCACTTCTGAGGTGCCATCTTTCGGATGAGATGTTAAACCGAGGTCCTATCTGCCTGGATTGGTGGTAGTTCAGGTGGATGTTAAAGATCCCATGGCACTTATCGAAAAGAGTAGGAGAAATGTTTATTACAACTGAAGAGCATAACATATACACAATAGTATTGACAGCATACAAATCATAGTAGAAAACAAGAATAAACAAAAATAAGTATTACATCATACATTCAAAATCTAACAGTGTTCTAGTGACAAAAAAAACCCACAAATGCCAGCCCCCCCCCACTCAAAGTGTAGGGAAATAGATCTGTAAAAAAAAACATATACAAGATAGTGTTACTGCACACAAACCATAATCAAGAAAAGAGTAATAAAAAAACAGTACTTGCAGCAGATATTCAGCATAAAATCTCTAATATTAGCGGCCCAATAGGGCATGAATTGCTGAATACCCCTCACTTAAAGAGCAGGGGAATCTATTTAGAGCAGAACAGGCATCATATACAAAACAAAGAACCTCTGTGCGCAAACACTGAGGCAAGGGTTACCCCAAAGGGCATTTGGCTGGGAAGCCAAGTTTCAAGAAAATACAAAATCACACATGCCCCCACAATGCAAAGCATTATGGGCTGCATATGCAAATCACCACAGAATGTTACGCTGGTCCAACTTTAAGCAGCATTGCATGGTGCCGAAAGGCCTCTCACACAGTTTGCAAAGGGTGCTAACAGAAGACATAGACACGTGTTTCGTCCTATCAGGACTCATCAGTATGCCTCATCTGCTTGACAGCCCAGTGGAATGGACCAGCTACCCTTAAGGCAGTGTGCCTTGGATATATTGTGGTGAACCCATTAAAATAAAAAAATATTTAAAAGACAAAGAACCTCTGTGCGTAAACACCTGAGGCAAGGGTTACCCCAAAGGGCATTTGGCTGGGAAGCCAAGTTTCAAGAAAATACAAAATCACACATGCCCCCACAATGCAAAGCATTATGGGCTGCATATGCAAATCACCACAGAATGTTACGCTGGTCCAACTTTAAGCAGCATTGCATGGTGCGAAGGCCTCTCACACAGTTTGCAAGGGTGCTAACAGAAGACATAGACACGTGTTTAGTCCTATCAGGACTCATCAGTATGCCTCGTCTGCTTGACACCCCAGTGGAATGGACCAGCTACCCTTAAGGCAGTGTGCCTTGGATATATTAGTGGTGAACCCATTAAAATAAAAACTATTTAAAAGACAAAGAACCTCTGTCGCAAAACACTGAGGTAAGGGTTACCAAAGGGCATTTGGCTGGGAAGCCAAGTTTCAAGAAAATACAAAATCACACATATCCAAGGCACACTGCTTTAAGGGTAGCTGGTCCATTCCACTGGGGTGTCAAGCAGACGAGGCATACTGATGAGTCCTGATAGGACGAAACACGTGTCTATGTCTTCTGTTAGCACCCTTTGCAAACTGTGTGAGAGGCCTTTTGGCACCATGCAATGCTGCCTAAAGTTGGACCAGCGTAACATTCTGTGGTGATTTGCATATGCAGCCCATAATGCTTTGCATTGTGGGGGCATGTGTGACTTTGTATTTTCTTGAAACTTCAGCTTCCCAACACTTTGAAAATGACCTGCCTTCCAAGTCCTCATTTTCTGCTCCGAGGCCCATTGTTATGAATACATTCTTTGTTTTCACTGTGTTTTTCAATGCATTTTGGGGGAAAAGAAGGGTGTGCCCTTTTGTTACTGTGCCAGTTAGAGTTTCCAGTTGCGTTTCCGTTACCGTTTGTAGCACCATTACCGTCTACGCTACCGTGTGCATTACGGTTTGTGTTTTCACTTGCATTTGCATTTCTGTGTTGTTTGGTGTTATTGTTGCTGTTACCATTACCAGTTTCATTTGCAATTGTGGTACCATCCATGTGCATTACGGTTTGCATTTTCATACGTGCTTGCATTTCTGTTTAGTTTCTGTTTCCATTGGCATTATTTTTGCTGTTACTGTTACCATTTGGATTTACAATTGCGGTACTATGACCATGTGCATAACGGTTTGCATTTCTGTAGTCACTTGCATTTGCATTTCTCTTTCCTTTGGCGTTATTGTTGCTGTTACCGTTACTGTTTGCGTTCACAATTGCGGTTCCGTGACCATGCATGTTACGGGTTGCGTTTCCATATGCGCTTCCATTCCCATTTCTATTTCCTTTGGCATTATTCTTCATGTTAACTTTACCATTTGCAAATTTACTATTGTGGTACAGTGGCTGAGCGCCTTACGGTTTGCGTTTACATGTGCGCTCGCATTCGCATTTTCATTTCTGTTCCCTTTTGCGTTCTTTTTGCTGTGACACTTAACATTTCCATTTAAAATACCACTGCCATCACTGTTCACATTACCAGTTGTGTTTTTGTATGCGTTTCAAGGTCTGTTTGCATCACTGTTCGCTTTGGTGTCACTTTGCGCTTGCATTTCTATTAATGTTTCCTTTACCATTTATGTTTCTGTTACCACATGTACTACTGTTGGCATTTCTGTTTGTGTTGCTGTTCCTTTTGCTATATCACAAGACAGCACGTGGTGGGAGCGTGGGGCCCCAAAGGGCCCCGCGTCCCCGCCACTACGTACTTCCACTATTTGCCATCATCATTCTCAAAAGAAGGAAATTAGGGCAAAAACTCTGTTTAATGCATCAGTTAGGGTTGTTCCACTGTGACAAAGTGAGGAAATTTGGTGTTAGGGTTGAAACCCCTTTGGACCCCAGCCCACCCCCTAACTGGCATCGGGGTGAGCGTTGGGGTCGTCAGTCTTAACTCTCACCCCATTCTCCTATACCTCTGCTTCTTTACACATGTGCTGGGGTGAGAGTTAAGGCCCATGACCCCAATGTGCACCCTGATGCTGGTTGGGGGGTGGGCTGAGTGGTCCAAGGGGGGTTTTCAACTCTAACACCAAAATTCCTCACTTTTGTCACTGTGGAACAACCCTAACTGATGCACTAAACAGAGTTTTTTGCCTCTAATATATATATAATCACAGAGTGCTACATATGGTAACCACCTGGTGCCTACTGGAATAAATGCTGAAGACGTTATTGTCTAATTTGAAGGGGAAGTGAATGTCCTACCTGAATAGTAGTAATTTCTGGGGAGCCAGGCAATGTACTTGTAGCCTCTGCGAAGCACATGAATGAACGAGGGTCCTGTGGGAAGGAGGTGGAACAAAGCAGATCAGATTTAAAAACATCTGGTCACATGTGCATCAGTAGCCTATGAGATGGACATAACCCAGATGGTAATGGATGGGGGGATGCTGTGAAGTGATGCAATATGCAATGTCAAAAACAATAGTTTAACAATTAACCACATGCAACATTTGATAGAACACTTTTGCTTGCTGTCACAAAAAAGAAAAAAGTTTTAAAGATGTTGCATGTCTTTCTCAAAAAAATAAGGAAATTCATTGGAAAAAAACTCCATTAATGCAACAGCTAGGGTTGTTCCACAGCGACAAAAGTGAGGAAATTTGGAGTTAGGGTTTTCTTTTTTTTTTGTACTTTATTTTTATTATTTTCAGTTATTTGTACAAAATAACATTTAACATACCATAGACAAACCATTAAGTTACATTTAATTCTCATGAAGGTTGCAGCCTTCATAATCAGAGAATAGATGCATCTGAGATATTGCGACCACATCTGGGGGTGATACTAAAATTATACATCACTAAAGATCAGTTAGAAAGAAAGAAACTGCATAGATGTGCCCAGGAGTGGTATGATTGACTTAAATTCTAAAGTCCATGTTCTTAGTCCAATATAGCACACCCTATTTAGGGCTTGTGGTGTCATACTTTAAACCTTAAGCACCACTGAAACAGTATTACATTAAACACTTAACAGAAATATCATTGTTTCTCATAAGTTATTGCTCAAAAAGCACTCTAAATATTATTGGGGCTCTCAATTCAGTGCCCTTAATTACATAACGGAGCTCGTAAGTCCTAAAGAGACTAAACCACTGACATTTATATAATCGTGACTTATCCATGAATGATAACATTTCCTAAAAAAAAAAAGAAAATGAGAGAAACCAGAGAAGGCAACTGAGAAGAAGAGTTTAAGAGCAGCTCCCCTCCAAATTCACTAACAGGCCTCATAATATAACTGTACTGCCCAGTCTATGGTTGTTACTTTATTAGTCTACAACTAAAGTCTTATGTTTCACCCATCTGGACAGTGGGTAAAGTCATGAAACTGTGAGGAGAAATTCTGAGCTATACTTAGCCTGCTTCAGTCTGCTGCATCGTCATCCACATTGGATCTCTCCCCCTTGGCCATGGCTTGCTGCTTCAGGTGATCAGGTTGAAGTCTTGTGGCCCATTTGCCCACTTCCAGTGGATCTGCGAATATCCAGACCTTCTCCTCATGGACTATTCTCAGCTTGGCAGGGTAGATTATCGCATGTGGGACAGAAGAGGCTTTTAGTTTCTGACGAACACCATCACATTTTTTACTGCATATCCTAGTTGCATAGCTAATGTTGAGGAACAAATAGATGTTCTAATCATCTTGTATTAAGGGACCAGCCTTCCGTGCCATATGGAGAATTCTATCTTGGGTGCTTACCCCATCGGTTATAACCAGCAGTGTGTGAGAGTTATTGGAATCTTCTCTGTATCCTCTAGAGGTAATACGATACGCTTTCTGCAGAACGAACTGCATCAGTTGGTCTGGGGGTACAAGTTTCTCTGAAAGCCAGTCATGGAGGAACAGAAGAGGGTGGTCACCTTCAATCTCTTTGGGCAACCCCAGTATTCAGATATGGGAGGCTCGGGCCTGGTTTTCTAATGTCTCGAGATGGGCCCAGACATGCACATTTTCCTTTATCAGCATCGTAGTGGCTGAAGCTGCAGACTCCGTTTGCCGCTTAACATCACAAAGTTTGTTTTTGATGCAGTCCACAGATGTTTCCACTGTAGCCACATGTACCTCAAATAGAAACATAGAAACATAGACTTTGATGGCAAATAAGGACCGCTTGGCCCACCTAGTCTGCTCATTTCCCTACCAACAGGATATGCTGTGGATCCTAGTTAACCAACAGCTTATTTCTTCTTACTTCCCACAAGAATTGCTTTATGTCTGTCCCATGTATTCTTGAATTCTCCCACAGTTTTAGACCCGACAACCTCCTCAGGAAGGTTGTTCCATGTGTCCACTAACCTCTCTGTGAAAAAATACTTCCTCACATTGCCACTGAACTGCCCCACCTATCTTTAAATTGTGTCCCCTTGTTCTTGCTACATCTCTTTTTCTGAAAGATGCTACCCTCTTGGACTTTGTTGACTCCATCGAGGTACTTAAAAGTTTCTATCATGTTCCCCCCTCCTCCACTCCAAATGAGTCCATTTTCATATTTAGATCTGAGACAGAGGAAATTAATTTCTGTATTTTGTGCCCAAGCGGTGTAAGTGTCTCCTCAGTCTCTAGAGCTGTAGTGGCCTGTGCTGTCAAATGCAAGCTCTGGGATTAAGCTGTAGTGCCTGATTCTCCACTGGATCCTCCCCCGTGATCTTTCCTAGGATTCCCCATCTTAGAACATTTCAGGTCCTGAATTCAAATTTAACATTTTCCTGGAATTTTAGTTACAAATAGCAGTTTTTATGCTTTTTATTGCAATCTTGAGAGATCTGTAAAAATGCTGCCAGTCAGCTCAGGCTCCACAAGCACCCCTCAGAGTTAGGGTTTTTAACCCCTAACTCTGCCTCCCTCAACACCCACACACACACATAAATACACCCACATAAGAATTGGGACGGTACAAGGCAACACAACCAATCAGAAACACACCATAAGGTAAGAGAAAGAACATGGAGTCATGTGATGAGCTCAAGCTGACCAGACGTCTCTCTCAGAGCTCTGAGATCCACAACAACCAAACTATGGCAAATTCAGATTAAAGGGCAAAACATTACAACTTTGCACTTTTAATGCTAGATAAAAAAAGCAACTAACGAATTATTAAGGAATCATACTCCTAGGACATGGTAGAAGAGCAGCAACTAGACTTTACTGGGACACAGCTCCAGCAGCAGCAAGTCATCCAGCCAGCTAAATGGCAGAAACATGACTCTCCACCATTAGAGACATCTATGGACTCTGCTCCCCTCAGTTGCTTCATAGACAAAATGGAATATTACTTCTTAGACTTTGCAGCACTGAAACTATCCATTGGGGATGTGAAACTAACCATTGGGGAACTGGCTGCAAACATGAAGTCAGTAAAACAAAACCTGGAATCACTAACAACCAGAATTTCAGATGCTGAAACCAGAATTAGCTCCATTGAAGACCAGCAGCACTACTGGACCTAAGGGAGAAAGTTCAAAAGCTAGAAAACTGAATTGAGGAACGGGAAAGCAGATACAGGGGCAACAACCTCGTCCTGGTGGGCATTCCAGAGATGGCTGAGGGCAGAGATCTCACATCTTTTACACAGAAACTACTCCAGGGCATTGCTGATCCCCCCAGAGTCAGGGTCAGCTTACAGGATAGAGTGTGTACACAGATCACAAAAACACCCATCACCTAAAGGTGAGAAACCCAGAGCTATAATCCTCCGCTGTGCAAATTTCCAAGAAAAGCTGCACAACATGGCACAGGCTCACAGGAAGGGAGCCCTAAACTGGAAGGACAAATGCTTTTTTTATCTTTATTTATGTAACACCCACTGTCCAAGACAAACAGTGGGTTTACCAGGACATAAAGAAAGCCCTACGTCAAGCAAATATCCAATAGGGCATTTTACACCCAGCAAGACTAATAGTGACAATCTCCGAAACATCCCATGAATTCCCCAGTGCAGAATCCACCCACAGGATCCACCAAAGCTTCTCTTCCTCCACACCAAACTCAACCAACAATGCCTAAATAAGATTAAAGAAGACACTAACCTCAGGTAAGCAGCATACAAAGAAATACCAGTTGGCCTTTGCTGAACCTGACATCCCTTCTGAATCAAACTGGTCAACATCACAGGAGCCCAGGGATGTTCCTTCTCTCATTCCTTCTGCCTTTGCATAAATACTCTAATGCAACTAATTCTTTCCTCAGAAGCCTCATCACACTTAGATGACAATGGACAGCTCTTGCAGGAAAGGGGATCAACACTCCAGGCTACTCCTTCCTTTTTTTCTTGTTGTTTGTTAACCCCTTTCACTGTCAAGAGTCAAATAACTGCTTTTTTTATCCACAAATCCCTGTTTGACACTGGTGAGAAGGTGTTCAGGCATGAAACATGGTGGTCAATTAACATCCTTTATTCTGTCTTCTCCATCAACTGGGATTCCTGCTTAAGATCCCCACTGGAACCATAAAACCACCATTTGACAATAGTTGCTGCAAATGGGTCCCAGGACAATGCCCAATTGATTGAAATTCCAACCATCCTCAACCCCACCCCCATCCTTGTTCTTTGAGCAGACCAGCTATCTGGTGCAATGGCCTGGAACCAAACACCCAGCCTACATGCAGCAGCTCCCTAATTAACTCTCTACTCTATGTCTCTCTTTTGACTGTCCTGCATAGCCTTGACCTGTGGCTGTCCTGCTTACTCAGAAAAGAATCAAAGATCACAGCCGACCTATAGACAATCATTCCTTTGTATTTCAATGCAGTAAGCCTAAATTTCCACTGAAATCACTGTAGGTTTTTATTATTATTTTTTTATATATCTATAGGCAAAGAAAATATAGCAATGCCAGCTGTCAGTTAATTTCCAAATGCTATGAGCTGTGCCTGATGCATAGGAATAGTGTGTGTGTGTGTGGGGGCCCAACATACAGGGGGTAGAATAGGGAAGGTAATGAGCTGTGCAGAGAATTGAAAATGTGAACATAAGAAGTGCACTAATAATCTGAATTCCCCTAAAGAACTAATTGATGAAGAAAGTAACTAGAGAAACTAGAGAACATAACCTCCCACCTAGATGTTCTCTGTAAGCATGGTACCAGCCTTGAATACACATGTCGAGGGGGTTGGGTGTGTGTGTGTGTGGTATATGCCCATGGGTGATAACATGCTGTTACATTAACATCTAACTCAGAAACAGCAAACTCAAATCAAGCTTTATTGCAATATATTAAAACTGTTTTTACCCTCACACCCACACATATGCACACACACGCACACACCCATACATACACACACATATGCACACACACACACACATGCAAACACACACACACACACACACACACACACACTGATTTGTAAGATACTCTGCTGCATTTACCTTGTGTATCATGGGAACTCGCTGTTAAGTCATTCAATGGAGCTGATTGCCAAAGATACTGTTGCAGTAACTACGCAACCAGAGGGATTGAGTATGCGGCACACTAGGCACCCCCTGATAAAGCAGGCATGCTTATCACCAGGAACTAAATGAACAGCAAGTTCCAACAGTGGTAAGTAACTGTGTAGCCTGATCCACAATGCCCACTCCTTGGTTGGATCTGATAGGGGATGGGGCAAATTGTATCACAGCAGAGGAGTCAACACTATGGATGGGGCCTCTCACCAGAATATTACTACAGATCCAAAGGCAGTGAGTAGATCCTCCCTCCACAGCTCCAATTTAGCGGCATCAAGCCCATGGCCAACTGGCAGGGTTCAAAATATGGGATGCCAAATTGCATGCAGTACTGACAGGTTGTCCCAGAACTCCCCTTTCCCTCTTTTGAAGCCAATAAACCACTTTGGGGGGGTTGCTTTGCACACAAGCAGTGAGTAACCTGCTAACATGCCTGATTTATCTACCTCATATTGTTAATTCTAGGTACAACGGTAAAGAACAATGATTGTATAATACTTTACAAGAATGTTCTGCCCTTGCACAGCATTTAAAACCTTGGATCACAGACAGAGAGCAGCACTGGACGACAGCCTTGCATGGAAAAAAGGTCTCAGGGGCTAGTCCCCACCTATCTGTGTCCCAGACCGCAGAGTCTGGTGTGATAGGCTCCAGCATTCTCCGCCCATGTTGTTCTCTGTTTATAGTTATAGTTAGTGTTATAGTTAGATTATGTGTTAACAATAGCCTTCGTAGCAGCCCTATCATTACTCCTAGAGCTTTTCAGACATGTAGTTGTTGTGTTTTTGCATATGCTTTTGTTAAACCAAGCTTTCCGCAGCAGACAATTAAACTTCTCAGTCAGATACTGCTGCTAACTTCCTTGCCACACCATCTTGGGGGGGGGGGTCACCAGGATCAGAAGACTTCGAGGTAAACAACCCAATCCCAGACTGACTACTGAATGCCAGGCAGACCCCACTGGGTGGGCTGGGACAGGGTGCACTGACTCCTCCTCTGCCCACCTGGCATCTGAGGCTTATACCATGACCACATACCATATAGGATAACATCCCCAGGCTATGATCTCACCACATGAAATGTTAAAGTGGCTCAGACTAAAGAAAAATGACACTAAATTCTCTGGCATCTCAAACACCTAGGCACAAACATTGCATTTCTTCATGCCCAAGCTAGCTTATGGCAAAGGGAGTGGATGGGTCAAGTGTACATGACAGGGGCCAATACCAAGTGAGCCAGAACAACTATCCTCATTCACCTGGGGTTGGCAGGGGAGGGGAAGGATCGAGTGTCCGGAGGATGGCTCTCCCTTCTCTGGGAGGCGTGCAGCACCGGCACTTGGTTGCCCCTTGGCAGAGACTGGGAAGCAAGATGCCATACAAGAGCATGGGGGAGCCGAGTGCAGACACATTGAGGGGAGTGGGCATGGAAGCATGCGGGTTCCTCCTCATCCTGCATCATTGCACGCACTTGGCTCCATGGGAGCAATCTCAGAAAAATGCCAGCTCACCATGTATGAGCCGCTCCTAGTGCCTGTCCCCTCTGGCCACGACAGTTCCACCCTTGGCAGCCCCACTGGGGGCACTTCCCCAAGTATGATGGGACAAGGCTGCCTGGAGACAGGTGAGCCCATTCGTGAGGCTTGGGGAGTCCAGCCCCAAAAAAGAATAAAATAAAATAAATTTAAAAAAATCCTCATTCACCACAATACCCCCTTCCAGTTAATTAGTCAAATGTCTGATCCTAATAGGCACTTTGTTGTCCTCAGATGGGTGCTGGACAGAACTGAGGTCCTATTGGAATCAGTGTATGGCCCTAATAAAGAGGATCCACAGTTCTTCTCCTCTCTTTTAGTGGAACTAAGGTCACCCCAATCAACACCAGTGATCTTGGCAGGGGACTGGAACCGGGTTCAAGATACTACACTGGACAGGTCCAACTCAGTTAAGAAAGGCCTCACCCCAAATCAATGGGCCATGCAGGAAATCCAAGACTCCCTGGGGCTCATAGAAACATGGAGGGTTCTTCACCCTGGAGACAGAAGCTACATCTTCCTGCCCCCTTTGCACAACTCATCCTCACATCTGGATTACTTCCTCACCTCCCCTGACATCCTCACAAATTTGACCAAATGTGAAATCCTTGCTAAAGCCATCTTCGGCCATGTACCAGTCAAACTCTCCTCACCCCTAAACCCCTCAGACAGAGATAGAACATGGTGACTAAACACCTCCCTCCTCAATGACCCACAAACTCTTAAGAAACTACAGTCTAGCACACAGCACTTCTTTAAGGAAAACACCAGTACAGTAGACAATTATGTCCATATGTGGGAAGCATATAAATGTACCCTTAGGGAGAATGCATACGAATAGTGGCCACTAAAAGTGGACAAATGATTGCAAAGTAGCAGAACTGCTCCAAGACATCAGGAAAATGGAGCACGCCATTTCCAAATCATCCCCAGAATGTGACTGGCTCAGGCTGAACTCAACCAGAGCCATGTACGAGGAACTCTTAAGGGAAAAGACAGAATATGCCATATTCTGTGTGAGAGTCATGTACATAGACCAAGCGGAAAAGGCGACAAATTCCTTGCAATTAGGTTAAAGCAACAAGAATTCCTTAAAAGAATAAAATGCATTCTCTCCTCCCCCTTGGAGCCTCTAGTCACCAATCCCAGTGCCACAGCCAAAGCATTTGCTGAATACTATCAGTAACTATACTCAGATGATACCTCAACAACAGTTTTGGACATCCAGGGTTTCCTCAAAGCATCCTGCTTACCCAAAATACCCCAGGAGAACATGGGCAAATTAAGAGCAGACATTGCAGCAGCAGAGGTGGCTCAAGCAATTAACAACCTCCCTTAGATAAAGCCTCAGGTCCTGATGGACTGCCAAGCAACCTCTATAAATCCCTCCAACAACTTCTGCTTGAGCCACTAACTACCCTCTTTAGCAAAGCAAGACACAATAACTGGCTAGAGCCCTCCTTGAGCAGGCAACATTATTATTCTCCTCAAGCAGGGCAAATACCCAGAGTGTGTCGAGAACTATCGGCCTATCTCTCTTCTCAACACAGATATCAAAATTCTGGCCTAGATAGTTGCCAGTAGGATAGGGACTATATGGGGCCCCTAATTGAGCCATGAACAGGTGGGCTTCATGTGGGGCCACCTCCTCAGACCATATTCATAAAATCTCACATCTAATTGCTGCAACCAGGGACTCAAAGCATCCTGTGGTGTTGATATCCCTAGATGTTAAGAAGGCCTTCAACAGGGTCTCTTGGCCCTTCCTGTTCCAAACATTGGGTCACTTCAGCTTCCCAGAATCCCTTATAGACTGGATCAAGCTCCCATACTCCAATCCATCTGCATTTATTATTTGCAATGGGGTTTGTTCAGAACCCTTCAACCTGCAAAGAGGCACACGTCAGGGCTGCCCACTCTCCCGATACCTTTTCAACCTATACCTTGAACCCCTAACAAAACAGATCCTTCAATGTGATACAATTAAAGGAATCAAGGTAGGCCAAAACAGATACAAACTTCCACCTATCGGATGACAATCTACTCCACATAGAAAATCCAGAACAATCAATTCCAGCCACCATCTCAATACTAACTTGAGTTCGGCACCCTGTCAGGTTATAAGATGAACACAGAGAAAAACACCATAATGCCCCTCAGTCACTGGACCCTAAAATCTCAGATCCTTCAGTGGGGAGGAACCTGGGCATCAGACTCCACTAAATACCTGGGGATACATGTCATCAGCTGCCCCACAAGATGATTACCAAGAATCAAGACTCTACCTTAACAGCCATTAGACAGGATCTACACCATTGGACATCGCTCCCCATGATGATCTGGGCTAGAATCAATGTTGTTAAAATGACCATCCTACCAAGACTACTCTACCCACTGTGGATGATCAACCCATTTTTGCCCATCAAATGGTTCATCAGGCTTAAATCCCTCCTGACACCAATCCTCTGGGGAGATAAATCTCCACGCAGAGCTTATCACAAACTCTCTCCATCTAAGCGGATAAGGGGTTACAACTGCCTGACTTCTACCTATACTATTTGTCTTTACACGCTAGTAAACTCCTGAAATGGCTGCCAGTGATCCCATCAAATCACGCTGTCTCTTATATCCCCCAATGGTTGCAAATCAAGACAGAGTTATGCAACAAATTCCATATCAGTTCTAAAGTGCTGATCCATATACTGCACACTAAACTACTTAAGTCAATCAGGGACACTCCCATTGGGACCTCCCTACTGGCAAGTAAGCAGCTACACAAGATCCTTCACATCAAACCCCTATTCCTCTTGGAGCAGTTCATTTCAGGTAACCCCAACTTCAAAACACAGAACAAACTCATTCCTCACAACTTCCTAGGACCCACCCCCACCCAAGTCCTAAAGCAACTTATACAAGAGGGAACATTCATCCTATTCAACACATTTTCTGAGTCATTCCTCAACATAAAAATATCCCCACTCTCCTTCTTACAGCTTTGCCATGCAATCATATCTACCCTTGGCCCCAGACCTTGGGCCTTCCCCCTTACTTCATCATGGGGGGACCTCACCTTCCTCGCTACTCAGCCACATGCCACCTCCTTGCTCTATAAAAAACTGCAGGAGATATCCACCCCCAAGGATGTAGACCAGTGCCCCCACTGGGAGAAAGAATTCCCAGAACTCAAAGACCTCCCCACCCATCAACACATGCGGAGGAATCTGCACAAATACATCAAATTTGATGGGCTCAGAACAATGCAATACAAGATCACTCACAACATGTATTACACATCAGCCAAACTCCTTAAGATGGGCCACCTCCTATCTTCTAACTGCAGTAAGTTTCAATTAGATAAAGGAAACCTGAAACACATCTCATGGGACTACCCAAAAGCTAGACCCCTATGGGAAGATATCTGCAGCCACTTAGACCTACTCCTGGGGCTCGATGATACCGTTACACCTCAAATCTGCCTACTGGGCCTAGACATTGACTCAGTCTTTGGTCATTGCAGATTTCACATCTCCCTCATCTCTGCAATAGCCAAAAAAGTTATACTCAAACACTGGTTTGATGACTCGACACCCAGCTTCAGAGAGTGGCATAACTCCATCCTGGAAGCACTTAGAATGGAGAAAATGATTAGCTCCTGCAACAACAGACTGCCCTAGTTCTACACAAGATGGGGATTCCTAGAAACTCTTCTGCTGCTGGACTGACTCCTCCCCAGGTCACAGGGGAGGAATGAACTCCTTACTCTCGACAATCTTTAGCCAACTCAATGCTGAGAAACTTATCCCAACTGCAATTGCTGAGAGGGGGAGTGCACAGACACCACCCATGCTACAACAGAATAAAGAATAAGGAAACTTGACATTGTCTGTACTGTATAAATAATTTGTTCACAATCTGTAATTGTCTGTGTAACTGTATCCTTAAATATATTCTCAATAATGTATATTATATTAAAAAAAAGAAAGAACATACAACTCTCTAAACATACCACAAGAGGCATCCATCATCATGTTTCAGCAACTGTATCACTTCTGCTACCATCCCAGCGTCTTGGGGGGTATAGCCACATGCTGTGCAAACATGTGGTGAAGTGTTAAGAAGGCTACGTAGAACATCCTACATGAAAATTCTTTAATATAGGATGGTTATGACTATTTCATACTATTTTGCTACACTTGCTTATAACATTATGAGTTGAAGTATAGGGGCCACACTCTACTGTATTTACACAGACAGATACATATGCCAATCTGTGGAGGGATAGGAACGCAGGGTGTAAAGAAACCTACATTGTGACTGTAACATATAGACACTGTTCTGTGTGGATGGAAATATGCAAGCACAGGATGTGAAGTATTAGTTTGTTCCACTGTTAGGTGGGTATAGTCTTCTACTAGCTGCATGTAGAGATGTGACTTAACTGTGAATAACTCCACACTTTAAACCTCATGTATGCAAACTGTTGTAGTATCTAGATGGAGGAATGGTGTTTCCAACATTACATATCGACTCTGTTGTGTTATGTCAATGTAGGAGTGGTAGTGCACTGTATTTTGTACTACA
Source organism: Neoceratodus forsteri (assembly GCA_016271365.2). Lineage (NCBI taxonomy): Eukaryota > Metazoa > Chordata > Ceratodontiformes > Ceratodontidae > Neoceratodus > Neoceratodus forsteri. The sequence continues at coordinate 1,097,274,503 of CM057450.1, read as the reverse complement.
CGTTCTTATCCATACATGGAGATAATATGTTAGAATCAATATAACACACTATTTATATGTCACTGTTGTGACCCTGCCATCCCAGGTCTATATCAAGATAGTGCAACACTATCCATATATTACATTGTCCATATGTCAGAGTGAAAAACAGGTCTTTGGATCATGCACTACCATACGCCGATTAAACGGTATTTCACAATACATCTGTCATGCAATCCATATGTTGCACTGTTCTCATTGTGACATATAGCTTGTGTGACTTATGTATTGTGTTGCACTAGGTAGATGGAGGAATGGGACTGCAGGATATAAACACCCTGTACTCTCACTGTGACATATGGATAGTGTCACAAATACATTGTGTTGTACTTATATCTTGATGCAGGAATGGGAGTGCAGTATCTGAACAACCATGAGGTCACACTGTAACATATGAAGAGCGTGACACATAAATAGTGTTGTGCTATGCTGGTACAGGAATGGGAGGCTGCGTACATGGAACCCTATGGTTGCACAGAGACATATGTACAGCATTGTTCTATCTCAAAGGAGGGATGAAAGAAAATGGTCCAACTCACCATGCAGTCCTATCATGACTTACGGGTGTTGTTCTACTATCTGCATGGAGGTATAGAGTTTATGCAGTGACCATCTTACATGGCTGCACAGCATGTGGGTGTACCTCCCCAAGACACTGGGATGGCAGCAGAAGTGAAACAGTTGCTGAAACATGATGATGGATGCCTCTTGTGGTATGTTTACAGAGTTGTATGTTCTTTCCGTTACCTTATGGTGTGTTTCTAATTGGTTGTGTTGTACATTCCCATGCTTGTATGTAGCCTGTGTGTTTGTGTGTGTGTGTGTGTGTGTGTGTGTGTGTGTGTGTGTGTGTGCAAGGGAGGTGGAGTTAGGGTTGAAAATCCTAATGCTGAATTTCATCACTTTTGTCACTGTGGAACAACCCAAACTGTTGCATTAATGGAGTTTTTTTGCAATGACTGTATATATATATATATATATATATATATATATATATATATATATATATATATATAGAGGCAAAAACTCAGTTTAATGCATCAGTTAAGGTTGTTCCACACGACAAAATTAAGAATCGGTGTTAGGGTTGAAAGTCCCCTTGCACATCCCCAGCCCGCCACCCTACTGCCATTGGGGTGCATTGGGGTCGCCGCCTAACTCTTACCTGATTACATGTAAACAAGCTGAGGTATAGGAGAATGGGGTGAGAGTTAGGACTGATGACCCCAATGCACACCCTGTTGGTGGTTGGGGTGGCAGGCTGGGGGGTGCAAGGCGGGCTTTCAACCCTAACACTAAATTTCCTCACTTTTGTCACTGTAGAACAACCCTAACTGATGCATTAAACAGAGTTTTTTGCCTCTAATTTAATTTCTTTTTGAGAATGAGGACTAAAATAGTGAATAGAATGCTCCCACCATGTGATTTTTTGTGACATAGTAACAGTAACAGCAAATTTCTAACACAAGTTGTAACAGTTACACACATGGTGACACAAACATAAATTGTAAAGCAAGCGCTAATAGAGTTGCAGGCGCAAAGTGCAAAGCTAACAGTGACACAAATGGAGAAGCAAGTGCATCCATAAACTCAAGTGGTAACACACACGGTCACAGTACCGCTTATTGTAAATGCAAATGATAAGTGTAACAGTAATAATAACATGAAAGGAAACAGAAACGAATGCAAACGCAAGCACGATGGAACACAACTGTAACACGCACAGTGACAATACCGCAGTTGTAAACGCAAATGGTAATGGTAACTGCAACAATAATGCCAAAGAAAACAGAAATGCAAATGCAAAGGTAAGGGCGTATGGAAACACAATCAGTAACGCACCGGGGCACGGGAACGCAATTGGAAATGCAAATGGTAATGGTAAGAACAACGATGATGCAAAACAAAAGACGAATGCAAATGAAAATGGAAGGGCGGCCACCAACAGAAATGCTAATGCACATAGTGATGCTAACTGAAACACAAACACAAACAGTAGTGGAGACACAAATGGTAATAGTAACATAAACACAAACGGAAACGCAAAGCGTAACGCACACGGTTGCGTACACAGTAATGGTACCGCAAATGGACATGGAAACAGAAGTGTAAAGCCTATGTGTAACAGTAAGTGGAGCGCACACTGTACTGTTCTCCAAAAGCTCCATTGAAAAAGACAGTGAAAACAAGGAATGTATGCATGATAATGTGCCTCAGAGCAGAAAAGAAGCAGTTGAAATACTAAAATGCTAATATCTCTGTAACCATACAACGCAGAAAAAATTTTTAATTCCACATGATTCATGACTTTTCTGGCTAGGTTTCCACTGCATGCATGGTCGTGACGAACATTCCGTATCTCATACCGTTTCCAAGATACGAGCCCCGAAAGGAGCGACGTACACCACCATGTTAGTCTATGGGAAAAAACGTCAAATTCGGAGTACCATAACTTTGCATCCGTGCAATATTTTTTCACCAAACCATGAAACAGCACATCTGTGAGATGCTGGCTGCCTTCCCTCCAAATTTCAGCCCAAAAGACCAAACCTTTCTTTTGCAGCAGGGTGGCAAAGAATTCCTGTCATTTTGCCATAGCCTGGAAAAGTAGTGTAATGATTTGTGAAAGCTTTAGCAAAAATTTGTGAAAGTGTCGCAAGCGCAACACTACTTTGCTACACTACTTTTCCCAGAAATTTGGAAAACATATTTCTGGGGTGTTTAACCCCAAAATAAAGACATGGCAAGCATCCTCAGGGTCCAACTAGGTGAACACAAAAAGAATTGTGTCTCTAGAAGGTCTGAAATTTAAATGCCAAGCATTTCTGTGACCAGTAACTGAAAAAAATGGCTGACACACGACACTACAAGGGTCATTTACTGACACTAAAAGTGCATTTGTGGCACTGTCGAACTTTGTAACTTTTACCATTGTTTTATAATGGGAACTTGTTTTTGAATAACTTTTGAACTGTTCAATAGTTTTCATGAAATCTTCAAAGGACATTGGGCACCCTGGCTGCATGTTCCTGAAGTTTCGGACCTGTCGCATAAACTGTGTAACCTGTAGGCATGAGCAAAGAATGTGCAAAAAAAAATGTAAATGTGCATGGATGTCGCAATAACTCCATGACCATATATCTGACCACTAAAAAAGTTGGCTGATCCCAAGATCTATGGTTCACCTCATGCTCGCCAAATTTCAGGCAAATCTGTTGAATGGTGGCAAGTTATTAAGGTGCAAAGTTTTACCATTTAACATTAAAATGGGTACTAACCCTAACTATGGTAGAACTACCATGCTATCATTATATATATATATATATATATATATATATATATATTGTGTGTATATATATATATATATATATATATACACTATATATATATATATATATATATATAGTAACCATGCCACTATAGTTAGGTTGAGTAGCCCATTTAAGTTTAAATCTGAAATTTTGCAGCTTAATAACTTTGCCACCCTATGATGGATGTGCCTGAAATTTGGCATGCATGGTCTGGTACCATGGATCTATGGATCTGCCAGGTTTTTTATGGTCAGATGTACAGTTGCAGAGCTACAGAGCACTAAAAATGCACAAAGTATGCATTTTTGTGCATTCTTTGCTCGCACCTACAGGTTGCATGGTTTGTGCAACCACTCCAAAACATTCAGGGATCATGCAGCTGGGGTTCCCACTGTGCCTTTCAAAGATTTTGTGAAAAAATATTAAACGGTTCAAAAGTTATTCAAAAAACAAGTTTCCCATTATAGTCAATGGGAAAAGTTAAAATATGTGAAACTGTTACAAATGCACTTTTTACTTTCACAAATGACCCTTGTAGTGTCGCAAATCAGTCATCTTGTTTTCAGTTAATGGTCACAGAATGATTGGCATTTAAATTTGGGACCCTCTAGGGACACAATTCTTGTTGTGTTCACCTAGTCGAGTCCTGAGGATGCTAGCCATGTCTTTTTTTGAGAGTAAAACACCCCAGAAATATGTTTTTTACATTTTTGTAAAATGTAGTATCACAAAGTACTATTTCGTATGTGATACTTTCGTGATTTCATTGAGAAAGTGTCATGATTTGCGAAAGTACTTTGCGACACTATGGCCAAAATAATAGGGAATATTTGCCACTCTGCTGCAAAAGAATGGTTTGGTCTTTTGGGCTGAACTTTGGAGGGTAGAAAGCCAAGATGCCACAGATGTGCCTATTCATGGTTTGGTGGCAAAATATTAGAGGGCTGCAAAGTTACGGCACGCCAAAGTTGACAATTTTTCCCATAGTCTTACATTATGGGCCCGTATCTCGAAAATGGTTTGAGATACGGACTTTTCGTAGGAAGAATGCTTAGTCCCCCACTAGGGGACTAAGTACAAAGCTAGCCAGGAAAGTCATAAATATTATGAGATTTTAAATTTTTTTTCTATGTTGTACGGTTCCTGAGATACAAGGAATTTAGTATTCCAAGTGCTCATTTTCTGCTCCGAGGGCCATTACTATGCATACATTCTTTGTATTCACAGTGCTTCTGAATGCACCTTTTTGGGGGAAAAAAGGGGTGTGTTTGTGTTACTGTTACCGTTAGCATTTCCACTTGTGTTTCCCTTACCATTTACGTTAGCGTTTCCATTTGTGTCACCGTGTGCATTACCCTTTGCGTTTACGTTTGCATTTGCATTACTGTTACCATTTGTGTTACCATTTTTGTTTGCGTTTACTTCTGCAACACCATGTGCATTACCATTTGTGATTGCGTACATGCTTGCATTTGCGTTTCTGTTTGCATTACTATTTACTTTGGCATCATCGTTGGTGTTACCGTACCCTTTTACGTTTCCAATTGCATTGCCATTACAGTTTGTGTGTTCGTTACCATTTGCGTTTCCATTGGCCTTAGCATTTGTGTTATCGGTACTGTTTCCATTGTCGAGTGCATAACTGTTTCCTTCTGCATCGCTGCTGCCATAACCGTTTGCATTTCTGTTTGCATTTCTTTTACCGTTTGCATTTTCTTTACCATTTTCATTGTTGTTTGCATTTCTGTTGCCGTTACCGTTTGCATTACTATTTGCATTACCATTCTGTTTTCATTTACATTTGCTCTTGTGTTTCTCTTACCGTTTGCGTTTTTGTTTCCGTTTGCATCACTGTGCGCGTTACCATTTTCGCTTGCATTTGCATTACCGTTAGCAATACTATTTTCTTTTACCTCACTGTTGCCATCACCATTTGCGTTAGCGTTGTATGTTCTTTCCGTTATCTTATGGTGTGTTTCTGATTGGTTGTGTTGCCTTGTACCATTCCGTGCTTGTAAGTGTCTTGTGTGTGTGTATGTCTGTGTGTGTGTGTGTGTGTGTGTGTGTGTGTGGGCATGGGGAAGAGGAGCCAGAGTTAGGGTTGAAAACCCTAACACCGAATTTCCTCGCTTCTGTCACTGTGGAAAAACCCTAACTGTTGCATTAATGCAGTTTTTTGCAAAGAATTTCCTTACTTTTTGAGAAAGACATGAAAAATCTTTACCTTTTTTCAGCATACCACAAATGTAAAAAGTATCATTGTAAGAAACAACATGTGGTAAGTAGTTATGCAGAATACTGGATGGGTCACAATGCAAAAACAATGTGTTTTGATACATACATGCTCAGATTCCCTCTAACCTCAACAGCAAAGCTGGGGAAGTTCATGGTAATCAGAAACGTGAACTGTCAAGGTGCTGGTTGTGCATAGATTCCCTTATCTTGAATTTTAAATACTGCATAGTGCTTTGCTAGAGGTGTGTGTTTCTTAGCTGTTTTGTTTTCTAAATAAAACTGACTCACGCAGTCTTTAGATGCTCTGCAATGCTGTTGTGCCACAAAAAGGTAGAATAAGATCCCTTGACCTTTGAACTGTGGCACCACAGCATTTTGAGTGTGATACAATTCTACACAGAACAGTACTCCATTATACGCAATAAATTGTTTTTTTTCTTTAATATAATTACTGCATGTTACAACTGATGATGACTTGGCCTGGCACCCTCCCCTCCACACACAGACACCCTGCAACCCATCACAATACCTCTGTTTAGAAAATACCATGTGCACAGATCATTAGAACATGCATTTGTTTCTTTGGAAGGAGCCCTGAAACAAGTTGTGTACCCCCCACCTGCACCCGACTACAATTACTCTCTTTAGAAACATAACATGTCAAACACTGTTCTGGACACATACTTGTTTACCTCTGTCTCCTGAAGAGATGGAATGAGATTCCCATGACATTTGCAGTTTCTTATAAACACAATTATTAATGTATACATCTTTACATACACTATACATAGAGATTACTAGATGGGCAACTATGCAGAAGCAGTTTATTATCCCAGATTCCCCCCTCCTTTTCCCCCACAAAAGACAAGCCCATTTATATGTTGTTGTGCTCAGATTGGCAATTAATTTATTGTAATCATAGTTCCATTTACAATCCCATCATCATTTATTATTGTCTCTTTCACAATTGTGTCTTTATTGCATCCATATATCAATCTCTGATCATCCCTCTTTCTTCCTCTTCTCGCTCCCCCATGTGAAAATCTGGGTGTCTTCTTCTTCTCTTTCCTGGTAGGTAACGGTGAAAACGGAGACTACTTTTTCTCCTTCAGTTTCTTCTTCTTCTTCCTTCATATTCCTTTTTCCTTCCCTCCCTCCTCCCCCTTTTCCCCATTAGCCAGTCTCCAGCTTGTGTTGATGACTGGCCTTCCTTTAGGGTACTTCCTGTCCTCTTTTTTATTTTTTTATTTTCGTGCCTGTCTCCTCCATACTAATAAACCCCATCATTTCTGTGTTAAACATGTCTATTGCTAAGTCTGACAGGTGCACTCCATCTGATCTGTAGAAATCCTCTGCCCATTCTTCCACACCTCGCAGTATTACATGCCCCCATCTTTCTTATCAGTGTTCCCACCCTTCTATTCATCTTCCTCCTGGCCTTATCTACAGCTACATGACTGTGTTCATGTCTCCATACCCTCCTTGGTATCATGTATGACCAAGTGACGCTTACCCCTGGCCACCACTGCTGTATTTTCTCTAAGTCCCCTTTTATCTGCATAAATGTGTCTAACCATGGCTTTCCCCCAATGTCATTACCCCCTAGGTGTAAAATAATTATATCTGGAGTGGGCTCGACGCTCTTTCATTTCCTTCAGGGTAGGAAGCAGCAGTGCCCATCTCATCCCTTGGATGCCACTCCAGACCAACCTACATTTTCTTACATCTTGGTACAGCTGTTGTCCCCCAGCCTTTTTCTCAGCTCTCTTTTCCACCCACTAAATGTAGGAGTGACTGCAGATCCATACTTCCATGATCCTCCCTCTACCTATAGGATTTAAACAAAATAGATATCTTAATCATCTTCTTGATTTCCTTCTTCCTTGCACCTGTCTTTTGCCCCCACCCCTCCCACTTTAGTTCCATATCTGCAAACAAAACACAGGTGATATGTTAATCTCCAAACTGCAAGGCCTGACTATATCTCTTGTAGCTGGCAGACCACCAGCACCTCTTCTCTAACACAGTAGTCACTCATCTCCCTGCTGCTGCCCAATGAGGCAGCCCTATCGGAAAGGAGTGAGATGAATAATTGCCCAGGTCCTCTCCCAGAAACTCCATGCCTTTTTGAGCATGGCCGTTACTTGGTAACTTGTGACCCTCTTCCTGTCCCCATGCACAAATAGTCTCCCTTTCTTAGTCCCACACTCTGCGGCGTAAGCCCACAAAGCCTTTACTTGGCGGACTGTGCCATCTATGTGAGCCTTCATGGTTATGGTACAACCATTTTCCCCCTTGATCTGTTTTTGACCTCTTAATTATGATTTGTATTTCTTCCAACCTCCAGCTTAAGTCCCCCCATTCCAATCCCCCATCTTCTTCTTTTCTGCCATGTTCCATAGCCTCACTCACTCTCTCTCAGAGCCCCTGCAAACATCACTAGATAAATCGTGTGAAATAACTGCACTTCATCCTTAGATCTGCAAATTGCTGGTAGTACCCCCTTCAGATTTGCTAGCCAATGCTCTTCTATTGGTTGTCTACTATCAGTAGGTCTTTATTTCAACCTACTCCATCCTTGTATCATTCTCCTTATCAACATTGACTTTGTCGGGTCCTTCCACTTCTTTAGGCTACAAACTAAACTAATTCCCGCTAGATATACCCCCATCGTAGTGTGAGCCATTCCACTCTGCCATTGATCTACTGTGAACTTTCCTAACTGTTCCTCTGTAAGTGGCCTACTTACCTCCATGTGGTGTGTTTCCCTGAATGTTTGCACACGCCAAAACCACTTCATATACCCCAAAGTCCGTGGTGCCCATGAGCTGTAAACAGCATTTCAGTTCCTCTTGCCAACATCCCAGATGTTCATTGGTATGGGCGTTTTCTGATCCTCTGCTTGTTGTTGCCAGCATCTGGAAACAATCCAGCTGCAGGCAAGGAAAGGCTTTCAGCTAGGATATTTTAACCCTTCTATATGCTTGGCCCTGAATAAATATTCAATTGCAGGGCACTTAACACTAACTGTCTCAAACCTGCATGACCATCTCGGACCTGGCTCCCTGTTGTTTAAAACCTCTACCACTGACTTGTTATCACACCAAAATGTAACCTTCTGATTCCATAGTTCCTCCCCCTATACCAGGGTACAGGTCCAAATGGGCATGATCTCCAACAGCATGATGTACTTTACCTTTCCATCCCTTACCCAATTTGTAGGCCATGGTTCTGAGAACCATCCTCCCCTCAGATAGCCACCATACCTAAACCTCCTGCCACAGCTGTATATAATTTGAGATCTGTATTATAGACCCATTCCTCTTACCAGAAGGAACAGCCATTATAGCTGCCGAAGAATTCTTCCACACCCTGAAGTCTTCTTTTATTCCCATTGTTTATGTCTACCCAGTGGTGTGGTCTGGTGATTTCTGCTGTGGCCCTTGCTAGCCTTTTGGTGAAAGCCCTTCCTAATCCAATTGCCCTACATGTGAAATTCAGATGTCCCAAGACCTGCTGTACCTGTTTCAATTGCACCCTTCTCCTGCTTGTATGTACTTGGATCAGCTCCTTCAGTTTCACCACCTTGCTGTTTGGCAACCTAAAGACCTCTCCCAGGGCATCTATTTCAATGCCCAGTAATTGCAACACCTTACTGGGGCCTTCCGTTTTTGCTGGTGCCAATGGTACCCCTAACTCTCTACACAACTCTTGGAAGCTGGCCATCATTTTTTCTGTCTCTCTCTTACCACTGCCTATTAAAAGGAAATCATCCAGGTAGTGTATTTCTTGGAATATCCACTGCAGGCAGGTGCTAAATGCTTTGAACGTAGCACATGCTATGGAACATCCCATGAGCATTGCTTTGTCAAAACAGTACTGGTCCCCTACCTTAAAGCCCAATAAATCCCAATCTTCCCTCCTAACCGGAAGTAATCTGAAAGTGGACTCTGTATCCGTCTTGACCATCCATGCATCTGGAGTCACTCGGATAACCTGTACTGCCTCCTCTAATGTGGCATAGGGCATTTCACTATGCTCCTCGTTTATAAAATCATTCACTGAATCCCCCTCTGGAAATGACAGGTGGTGAATCACCCTCTATTCTCCCTTTTGTTTCTTGGGGACCAAACCCAATGGGGAAATTCTCATATTCTGTAATGGGGGGGGATAGAATACAGCCCTTCTATTCTACCAGCTGCCTTTTCTTTCCCTATTTTCTGTTTCAGAATGTCCTCTTTCCTTTAAAGCCCCAGATTGTTCGCCTCTCTTGCCTGTCTTGGGCCTTCACACTGTAACAGAAAACCTGATCGAAATCCTTTATTAATTGACTCCACCACCTCTCTATCTGGGTAGCTTTTTAACCATTTTTCCCAAACTTCTATTTTGATGGGAGTTCTTGCTTCCTGGAATTGATCTCCTACCCTCTTCCCTTCACTCCCGCTACACCCCTCTCCTTGACCCATTCTTGTTCCCTGCATTCAGAAAGTCTGGCTCCCCCTACCTGCATGTCCTCTGCCTCTCGCACCTCTGTTCCATGACTGCCCACTATACCCCTGCCCTTCTTGAAAAAACTGCTGGCCTGTTCCTTGCCCCCCTGTCCCCTGGGTCCCTTGTGCCCATGTCATTCTACATCTGCTCACTGGGTGGGTTCCCCCACATTTGGAGCATGCGTGCTGGAAGCAGCATTGGGCCAAGAACAAAATGCCCTATTGTAACCCCAGCAACACCTCTGGGTAACCCACCCCTATTCCCCATCTCTCCTTCTGGAGTGGACCGATCAGTTACATAGTCTGTCCACAAATCTAACTGCTTTGTGTCCCATCTTACATCCCCGTATATCGCCATCCTTTGCTGGAAAAATTCATCATAGTATATCCACCCTACTCCTCCTTTTGCCTTAGCTCATCTTATTATCAGCTAGTAAGTAATCAGAGGTATTCCCAATTCCAGTTTCTTCTCCAGTACTCTAGCTGAGTACGTGGCCTGCTACAAACCACCCATCCCATGTCTTCCCTTTAGTAAATTTGTCCTCCTCTTTCTTACCTAGCAAAACTACTGTTGCCGCCATCTCACTCTTCCCAATATTCTCTGATTCTTCATATTTTGCTGCCACTTCCCAGCTCACTAATGCAAAAATGTCTGCATATTCCCCTTTCTGTATTTTTTCTTTTGTGGCCAGCGGTACATGTTCCCTATTCTCATACCAGGGATTCCTATCTCCCTAGTTCCCTTACCAATGTTTTCTGTCACTTTTCCCCCCTCCTTTGTCATCTCCTTATCTGACCTAATCTCTGCCATCGCTGACTCTATCTGGCCCAACCCCCCTGTCCCGAGTGCCAAAATAATTTGGCCTATGTATTCTTTGATGCTTTCTCGTACCGACCAGGATACATTACCTATGGGCTTTTTGGCTCCCTGTGGCCTGCTGTCCTCGAGATGCCCTGGCTTGTCCCCCTGTGGCTGGATGGCTGGTTGTAATATTGTCTGCAGAGGAACCACTGTGCTTGTGGATCTGGTCTGGGTTCCACCTGGGGAACCATCACCTGCTCTTGGGAGGTACTGATGGGTCTGGTACATAGGGCTGTGGTGGTACTGGGATAACCACTCTGGGAGGACTACCAGCAGTGGCTGCACCTTGTTGGGCTGCATGGCCTCCCTGCTGGCTGTTTCCCACAACCCCATTTCCTCTTCCAGCTTTCCATTTCTCCCCAGATCTCCCCGGCTCCTCCCCTTCCAACAGCTGCCACATTCTGTTGGCCTTCTCTTCAAGCTCCACGATAGCCTTGTAGACATCCTCTTTCGATGGCCTGTTCTTTTTTGGTGCCATTTCTTCGTGCTTGCCTGTTTAACACTGTGGAAAAACTAACAAAAATCTTAATTAGTCTTCTTCTATGACTAGGCCCTTCTATAGATGGGCCCTTTTGATTGTTACCCTAAACTTTTCTTTCCCTCTTAAAATTGCCCTGTGCCCATGCGTACTGACTTTCCCTGGCTAGGCCTATCTTTTCCCACCGCTAAGGCCTGCTTCGCCATGCTAAAATGGTGTCTGATGTCATGACGCATGGCCTTTGTCACCCAGCCTAGTTTTGTCCCACAGAGGCCCCCGTTTGTCCTCCATTGCCATATTGTGTGAAAAAACAGCATTTACAAAACCTTCTCTGACCCTTAAGCATCTTCCGCCCCCCCAAATGCCTGTCTCGCCACGATACCCAGCATCTGGCATCATGCTGCATGGCCTTGGTCTCCCGATCTTAGTTCATCCTCCCTGGGATCTGCCTGGTCCTCCATTCACCTCACCTGTAAAGGGGGCATTTAACAAAGCTTTCATAGCCCCAAGGCATCTACCACTGACCTTATGGCCTTGTGTGACTTATATCCCACCATGGCCCCTAGGCCTATATTTCTCACCCTTTATGCCCCTGCATGCCTCTGGCTGCTCCACCTGGCCTCGCAGACTAAAAACACCATAGATCACGTTTGTTGACTCCATTGCATCTGCTTCCCCATCCCTCATCACTGCATGTTTTCTACAGCTGCTTCTCAGGCATGGAGCCCTCTAATCAGAACTCCACCCCCCAAGTATCTTGTCCATAAAACCTACCAGCCACACAACCCCATCATGGCATGTGACGTCACGCCACGTGGCCGTCCCATGTTAGCTCTATGCTAGCCCTTTCGACCAGGCCTCAAAACCACCAGCCCCTCCACTTCCCCAGGTTTCTAGAACCATTACATTGTGAAATCCCCTCTCCTTATAGCAGTACTCCTTGTAATGCTGCTTATTAGATTTGCAAAGAATAACTGCGGTTCAACCAACACAACATTTCCATTCCCACACTACTGCCTTCTCTCCAGGTCGCTTGATCTCCCCACCCCACCCCTCTGCTTCAACATGTTTGCTAGGCCCCAGTGGCTAAAATATCACCACATTTGTTGCTCACTTACTCCCTGCTCCTCTTTTTATATATAAGGTAGCTCACTCAGTTTTCACCCAGGCCTCCATTCATGCATCTGCTCATGTGTCCCCACTCCTTATCTTGATTAAATTGTCCTCCCAACTGCTCACAAAACTCCTTCAGCCACTACTCCCTAGGACCTCCAAGCAATGCCCCAACCCTACCATACAGTAGCATTAGGTGCTTATCGCCTGCTGTTCTGAAGCATGTCCCAGTATCTGCTTTTTTCTCTTCTGCTCTCCTCGTTAACCTGATGCAAACCAACAATGCACTCCTGGAAAATATCAATCTTCTTATTACCATGCCACACAAACTTGATTTTTTTTAAATAAATTGTTATATCCTGATTACCCATAACTTGTTTGTTTGCTCTTACCTTCCTTCATTCCCTAATGCACAAACCTCTGCTCCCAAACAAAATTCCAAGATGCCAATCTGAAGTGCTGTAATTCCGGTGTAAATCAAAATTTCAGCAAAAGTGGCTAAACCACCACTGTGCTGCCCCTTATGTACCACCTTTAGCCCCTTCCCTTCCTGTCTGCCTGCCTATTGTCCTGTTCTTACCTGTCCCTCTCCTTACCTTCCCCCTCCCTCTCTGAGCACACCATCTTCATAAAAGGGAAGGGGTGCACCAGGACACCTGCCACAGTGGGGTTCTGATTCCTTGTGACCTTGAGAGTGAACCTTGAGAGGTCCATGTGAATCAGAAACCCAAAGTGGCAAAGCACAGAAGTTGTGCATAGAGTTTCTCATCCTGTATTTTTTATAGTGTATAGTAGTGTGTGAAATATGTGTTTTGTGAGACCTTTTGCCTTTAAAATGAAACTGACTCATGCAGTCACTAGAGGTTCAAGAATGCTGTTCTACAACAGTACGGTAGAATCACATTCCATTACCTTGGAACTGTAATAGGACAGCATTTTGAAAGGGATGGAATTTTATGCAGAACAACACTCCACTAGACACTATATAAGATGAAATACATTACCCACACGGTTCACATAGTGCAGAATTTCATGAAGAAAACAATACACAAGACACAGAGGATAACATTTTAAAAAATGTATTTAAGAAACTGAAATTATAGGTGAGGCTGAATTGGGTGGTTGTTCCTGGGACAGGCAAAAAAACAATTCTATTAGCAGTATACAAAATTTTGTTGTAATTGTGTTGTTTGGTTTTGCTATCAACACTAACACATATGGTCCTTTTAACAACAAGAACAAAATAATTTCTTTTAACAATGACAACTAAAGAACTATATTATCAACTTATTTGCATAAGAATGTTAGTCACAATGTTAAATCAGGTATTACATAATGTTCAAATTGTAATCTATCTATCGTTTAGTCTTTAAAAGCAAGTTAAAGATATATGGTTTTAACTACTTTATTTACTATTTAGGAAGTCTAAGTTTATTTGCAAAGGTTTAG